>JAQPPZ010000032.1:600000-1189154 GCA_028583015.1 Wollemia nobilis
AACAATTCATCGATCTTGCTCCAAAGTGTACATTGATGAATTCCTACTTTAGGGAGTAACTGATCAACTGTATGATTTGGTAAACTAAATGTATGATTTGATAACCCTCATTATGTCAAATGGCTTATTCTTATGACTCCCAATTGCCTACCATTCACAAAATTACTATGGCTAATGATCATAATCACCAATGGACTTATTATATCCTTATTGTACATTTCTTATAGCATCACTTATCCAAATGTACAATTTTTAAAAATGCATATCTACCAATAAGATTATTAATACTTGCAATAGTGATTAATTCCATAAATAACTTCATTATTACACATATGTTTTGTTCTCATCGCATGCATACACAAATCTAAGATACATAGATTAATATTATCCCACATAATTGTACAATAACACACTATACATAAGTTGCATCATAGGATAATCATTGTTCTTCATTAATGTCTTTGCACCATATATAGTATGAATGAACAACATTCTACCATAGTGAACACATCGAACAACAATAATGAACAATCAATACTCTAACATGCATGAACAACCATCAATGAACCATTATCAACAACCTACAAAATGTGCATGGGGGCACTTATAATGCCTTCTCAAGCTATTCCAAAGTGATTCCTGAGATAGCGCAACTCCTCAAAATAATAACTTTATTAAAGTTTACTAAGGTTATAATTTGATATTTAACAAATTACATTTCATGTGCATTTCATTTCATTTCATTTATTTTCCTACATTGTACATTTAGCCAAATTCTACATTGTACGTTTACTCAAAACTATGCAAATTCTTTAAATTATACATTTTTACTTCTTTTTATTTTGGTAGTTGAATTTGCTTCCTACAATTATTGGAGTTCTTAGGTGAGACCTAAGATAAAGTTGCAATAGATATTGATTGTAAGAAGAGTGAGAAGCTTCCTACAGTGGATAGAGAATAATTTTTTTTTCTAAGTGCAAGAGAAAGCAGAAAGCTTTCATCAAGCAGAGATTGATTTAAGTTGTAGACTATTAAAATTTTAGGTCACAAATAAATCTACCTTGACAAAGGATTTTAGGACTTGAAGAAAAACCTTAACAAAGGATTTTAGGTCTTCAATACAGACCTTGACATAAAGTATTTAGGTATTAAAGGCAGACCTTAACATAAAGGATTCAGGTCTTGAAGGTAGACCTTGACATAGTGGATTTAGATCTTGAAGAAAACCTTGACAATAAGAAATTTTAGATCTTGAAGTGAGACCTTGATAGATATAGAAAATCAAAAGAGATAGATGTAATATATTTGAAATAAAGACCTTGATAAAGTATTCAAGAAGATTTTATATCATTGGATATTGACCTTGACAATTTGGCTTGACATTGGTAGCCATATAAAAATTCAATGTAAGTGAAAAGTAAAGCATCAAATAGCATCAAAAGAAAAAAAAAGATATTTTAGAACAAAATATAGAGGCCCTTATATTAAAGTATAGTAATAAGTAAAGAAGATTTTATTTTGGAGAGCAAAAAATAAGATAAGGTAAATAAGCTCTTTAATAATAAGAGGTAATACTTACACAACATAGGATCAAGACTTACATAGAGCATAGAATTAAGACTTAAAAAGGAGTGCAAGATTTTACATCTTATAAATAACATAGGATAGAGAAATATGTAAGTTGAGAGGTTTTTGAAGATAATAATAAGAATTTTGTAGTTTGATTCAAGAAAATAAGGCTCTAAGGAGCCATATAGCATCAGAGTAGTGGTCATAAGCATAAAGGAAAGGTGAACAACCATATTAAAGTCTAACAACATTGAGAGAAATCAATTAGAATATAAAGGAAAGGCGGATAGCATATTGTAGATAAAGCAGAGATATCAAACATAGTAAAAGGAAAATCCAAGGAAAAGGAGAGACAACCTGGATAAACTAAATTTAAAGGTTTCTTTAAAGTTTTTAAAACCAAGCGGACTCATGTTATAGTCACTAGGTAGTTAGATATGTTCATTTAGTCCATAATAAGCATCAAGTGTCTATGAACATTGAATGCTAACCTACAACATAACAAAGCAAGCAACATGTTAGAACCAACAAGAAAACCAATAAGAAAGCAAACAAGCAAGCACACAACCAATCACCACTGAATCAAAGCATCAATCAGTGCAGTCCGAGCAAACTAGTAGCATTACATTTGAAGCAAAAATAAAGGCAAGTGCTAAGGAATCCAAACCAAGAAATATTAAATATTGAAATTATGTAATGTACAATAATGATTCATTCACCACCTTTAGATTTTTATCATCATGAAGAATGAGTAACACCAATTTTTGAAACATCTCCAAGATGCCTAATGCGACACAATTCTCATTGCATTTGAAGGAAGTTTTTTGCCACGTATGCAAATATTTCATGTTCCACCCAAGAAAGAATTTCCTGAGGATTGTAACATTCTCAAATACTTGTTAAAGTCAGAGCACATGAGCAATGAAGAGCATGCATTCAATTTTCTTCTTACAATGAAAGGAAAATAAAACGTGCATGTCTTTGAAAGGTAATTTCAAAGCATTTTAGGGTTTGTAATAATTTAGGAGTGATAAGGTAGGTTTAAATTAAAAGGTTTTATTAAAGTTTATTTTAATTAAAAGGAGCAATAAGGTTTATTTATTATTTGGTTAATTTATAGTTTACATGGAGTGATAATTTTTATCTAGAAGTTTTATTATTGGAGTTATAAGGTTTATTAATATATTTTTGAAATTTATTTGAAGTAAAATCTTATTGCAAATTTAGTTAATTTGGTAGTCAAAAGGAGTTTTACTTGAAAATTAGAAAAATTAATGATGTGCTAGAAAATCATGCACCATACAACTAAATAAAGATAGCAATATATAGATAATTAAAAACACAATGATAAGATGATAAAAATATGGGGCCCTTTTGTATTAAATATTTTCTTTCAAATGTGTTACAATAAAGTCCCCTCTAAGGGGATGCTACCCATGATACAATGAATACAAATAAAAATATCTAGGTGCACTTGAATGGTCTCCTTAATCACAAGTGTAGGAGCGAGTTTTTGTAGCTATCACTTAGAGCTTACATCTTGCGTTCCTTGGTCCTCGTAGAACCTTTAATTAGCACAGAAAGAAATGGAAAATATATCAATAACATATGAAGAGCCTAACAATATTAGGCCCATATTAAATGGAGTGAATACTAAAATAGAACTGAATTAAATGTATGAACAAAAATATAAACTATTCTAGAAAACAAGAAAAAGAAAATTCTAAGCTATTGCAATAAGAAAAACAAAAAAAATTAAATTTCTACCAGAGGTCGTCTCAGGGTAGGATGGCCTTGCTTGTGGGTCATCTCAGATCGAGATGACCACTATCCTATAACTGCATTTTTTAGGCCAAGTCTGTGATGATATTTGGGTTTGATATTGGGTTTTTTCAAAGGATTGGTGTGCTCACGGGAGTGGCTTAGTGGGTCTTGATAAATAACTGAAGTAGAATGTTTGATTTGTGTAGAAGATAGAAGCATGATCTTCAATCCTTGTATAAATCCAAAGACATGGCTTTCAATGGTAGGAGAGCTTTTAGGGATTAGTAATTGCAGCACTTCATCATATAAAATCATGAGTTTGAGAATGCTTAAAACTGATGGGTGAGTGCTATTTTATAGACTTATCAGATGGAAGTATAAACATAGCAAAGCACCATTCATGAAAAAGTGAAGAGGCAGTTTGCATTTAAAAAAATGAATGCTTATATTCAAAATATCATGCAATTGATGATTGCATGTATTTTTACTATTTTGGCTCATGCAAGGTATTAAGTCATGGTGCATAATCATACATTGGATATAACTAGTAGTTTTGGGTGCTAGTAGGGTCCTTCTTGACTTTTTGATCAAAAGTCTTGGTGACCGTATCAGGTTAGGACAACCCCAGAGGCCGTCTCAAGGTAGGATGGCCTCAAGTTGGATGTTGTCTCAATGTAGGTTGCCCCCAACTACTTAGAAAAAAAGGGGCCCTTTTCGAGTGGTAAGAACCACTGTTTTAGCTCGAAGGCTACCCAAAGTGGATCATATGGTCTAAAAGGAGTCCGTTTAGGTGGTATCCTCAATATGATGTGATTTTAGTATCTACGAAAACCATTTTTTGGGATGCATTGTGTGAAGACACAACGTAGAGAAAAAATAGAAGAACTAAACTAGTCAAATTGATTAAGGTTGTTCATTAACCTAATCAACGTTAGATACCCTAGTCATGGAAAGAGCATGCACTTTTGAATAATTGCTTTCAACTCATTAAAGAAATTGGTCTTGGTTTCTCTTTAGCTTCCGGGTAGGCTTAGGGGACTTACAACCCTAGGCCTTGGAGAATACCAAGTATTTTTGGTAAAAACTATGGAGGTATACCAAATAGGCATAGGTTCCTGTTGTGTGTTTAGTTAAATATTTTTCTTGTTGTCTACCCCAAGCAAGAAGGGCATGATTATCTTTGGCAATGATTCTTGAACAAATGTGATTTGCATGATTGAGTTTTAATTGTTGATATGATTATGAATTTTGTAATTATATGACTACCTCCTCAAGCGACGAGCTGATAGAGGAGATAGAAAATGATGAAAGTGATGGGTCACTTGACCAAGATGACTGAATGTGGGTTTAACCATTTGATAACTACATTTTAAAGGGCCTATCGCCTGATGACCTTGGTGATTTTGATCCATTAATTTTTTTTTGTGAGTGACCTTATGATAATGTATTCATATTATTGAATTGCATGGATAACCAATCTCTACAAATACCAAGTGACTAGTGTAGATCACTAGATATGAAGTTCACTTGAGATTTTTGACTTGATGTGACCAAAAGGGTTAGGTGCCTTTGGAGATTTTTTTTAAAATGAATTTGACCAAAAGAATTTTGGGTACCTTTGGAGCTTTTTGAAATTGACCAAGGGAGTTTGGGTACCTTTGGATATTTTTGAAAATTAAAATTGACCAAAGGAATTTGGGCACCTTTGGAGTGGCTTCAAATATATCAGAGAAGTTTGGATACCTTTGGAGCTTTTTTTTTTAAGTTGACCAAAGGATTTTGGTACCTTTAGAACCTATTGAAATTAACCAAAGGATTTTGGGTACCTTTGGAGCCTTTGAATTGAATGATGATATAAACAAGTATCATTATGGTAATCTACTCATCCTACTAGATTGCATGGAGAACTAGTCACTACAATTGCTAGGTGACTAGATTAAATCACTAGATACAAGGTTTACTTGAGGATCATTGGACCAAAGGGGTTAGGCCCTTTGGAGCTTGTTGAATTGAAATGTGACCAAAGGAGTTTGGGTACCTTTGGAGCATTGTGAATTTATTTGACCAAAGGGGTTAGGTGCCTTTGGGGAATTTTGAGTTAGATTTGACCAAAGGGGTTAGTTGCCTTTGGGTCATTTTGAATTATATTTGACCAAAGGGGTTAGGTGCCTTTGGATCTTTTTAGATTAAATTTGATCAAAGGGATGCCTCCTTTGGAGAATTTTGAGTTAGATTTGACCAAAGGGATGAAGTGTCTTTGGAGATTTTTTAATTAATTTTACCAAAGGGATGGGGTGCCTTTGGAACCTTTTGATTTAAATTGTGGCCAAAGGGTTGAGGTGCCCTTGGAGCCTTTTGAATTGATTTTACCAAATGTGTTAGATTTCTTTGGAGTGTTTTGAATTGATTTGACCAAAGGAGTGGGGTGCCTTTGGATCCTTTTTACTTGATATGACCAAAGGTTTTAGGTGCCTTTGGAGCATTTTGAATTGATTTGACAAAAGGTGTAGGGTGCCTTTGGAGCCTTTTGATTGAAATTGTGACCAAAGGGGTGAGGTGCCCTTTAGAGTTTTTTGAAATGGTTTGACCAAAGGTGTAGGTGCCTTTTGGAGCCTTTTGAATTGATGTGACCAAAGGTGTAGGTGCCTTTGGAACCTTTTGAAGTTGTTTGACCAAAGGTGTAGGTGCATTTGGAGCTTTTTGAAATGTGACCAAAGGGGTTATGTGCCTTTGGAGCCTTTTGAATTGATGTGACCAAAGGATTTTGGGTACCTTTGGAGCCTTTTGAATTGATGTGACCAAAGAGGTTAGGTGCATTTTAATATTTTTGAAGTGATTTTACAAAAGGTGTAGGTGCTTTTGGAGCCTTTTGAATTGATGTGACCAAATGTGTAGGTGCCTTTGGAACCTTTTGAAATGCTTTGACCAAAGGTGCAGGTGTTTTTGGAGCTTTTTGAATTGATGTGACCAAAGGATTTTTGGTACCTTTGGAGCTTGTTTATTGTTTATGTTATGTTATGCATGGATGAAATAATTTATGCAATTATGGATGATGGATGAATGTTTTGATATGGTAGATCTAGTATGCATGCTTAGGCGTATGCATGTATGTTATGTACTAATGACATGATGATGCAAAATTTTATTTTTATGTTTATATGCTAAAACATAATGAATGAATGTTAAGATGCAAAACAACCTAAATGTAAGCACCACTGAATGTATAAAATACATGAATCAAAATGTTAACCTTTTTTACAAAAGTCATACATTTGAAGGTCAACCATATGTAATATAACACAATGTAATTGATGGACGGGGAAACAATGAGAGGTCATAAGGTAACAACAAGGTTTTTCATGAGGTTCAAACATCCTAGTTGACCAATCAAAAGTTGTATACTGACTATACATGACTCTTAGAATATAACAATCTGCTGGGAAAACCTAGATATCCAATATCCCTATGTCTGCATAGTGTATTGATTAATGTGATGCATAAGATTACCCCATTGCCAGATCGACTCTTAGATCTCATTGCTATAATGAAGATCACCCTATGGTCATCAAGATCCTAATTTTGGACACAGTTGGACTAGACTACTATGAAATACAAGTCATCAAAAGCTAGCTCATCTAAAAGCTAATATTTTTCTGTACAAAAGAACATCGCTAATGTGGCCATATCGCCATGCTTAAGACTACTCCATTTCTAGACCAACTCTTACAATCCATTGTTGTAATGGTGATTACCTTATGGATTTTGAATAACTAAGGATTCCAAGGATTAAAGATCATTACCCCCTTCTTTTCATTTTATTTCTTTGGGATACTTGCTCGTGTTTGATGACAAGAAAGGGGATTTATTATAGTGGTGAAAACCATTTTTCACCCTTTTTTTGTTCTGAGGGATAATTGCTTATTTTGTGGAGCAAGGGATTTTATTGCTTTGGGTAGGGGAAAGCTTGTCCTTTTGTCATTTATTAGCATTATAGACCATGTGCATAATAGGATGATCAAGGAAAAACATTTGCTTAAGGAGAAAGGACTATGTTGTAATGTCATCCTTCTTTATTCAAACTCTGGATTTAAATATGTGAATGTGTGTTGGGATTTTGAGATATACAACATACTATCAAAGCAAGACACTATCTTCAAAAATCAATATAGCTTTATACAAAATCTAAAAATAAAACTAGGAATGATTGATTGATAAAAAACCCTAGTGAACACCCTATAACAGCTTACTAGGTGAGGGGAAATACACAAACACCTAGCACGAGGAATGTGGATGTATATGATCTATGGATGTGTGTTTTCCTGGTGGCATTTTGGAAACTAATATGTGTACATAAAATAGTTAGTGGTCGACTGAACATCATTGTTAATGGTCATACGGTATCTACCCTATCTTACAAGGACACCTTAATAACCAAAATATCACAAAGAAAAGTGCAAATAATGACAATCATACAAGCATGGTGCTCAGTGTAGCAATTCAAGAATGACACAATATAATACGAGTGCAATAAATTAATATGGCTACTACAACTAATCAATGAATGTGTAATGCATGATGATGTAAGCAATGCAATGTTTTTATGATTTTTTTATTTTGTATTGTTGTTGTTTTATTGTTTTTTTTTTTTGTGTGGGGGAAGGTGTGATACCTTGAGCATCCCCAAAAACTTTTATGTGTATGATGTAGAGGAAAGGGATGGTGTGATACCGTGAGTGACCCCACTATGATTTTGGTGGCAATCAAGATTCTAATTGAATGGAGTGAAAGTACCATCTATGGGGAATGCCCCCCTGTCGATAAGATCTTGGACCACATTTTTAAATGTGTAGAAATTATTGATGTCATGACCTGTTTGTCAATGATAGAGATAATATAAATTATCTTTGTAATTTTTACCTTTTGGCCTATTCAGACCCAATTGTCGAACCTGAGGCAAATTAATGACCTTTGCCTCATATAGTCAATGAAAAGAGAAGCCAATGGTTGAGGCAATGGTGTATAATAGTGAGGAGGATGATATTTTTTAGGTTGATGCAGTTGATGAGGTTGAAAATGTCACAATTGTAGCTCGATGTTTGTGAGCTAACTCAAGATTTATTGTAAAATTAGAGGAGTTTGTTTGTGAATCCATTATAGCTCATCATCACCTTCAAATTTTTAAATCTTAGACATCTCACAATGAGAAGGATGTAACGGTGATGGAACCAATTGATGAATGTTGATGGTTGGATTTCCATAATATTTGCCTTTCAAGGAAGTTGATACGATTAGTCAACAATTGGTAAGCTTCTAGAAAAAACATGTTGGTTTTCCCTCTTGGATTTTGAATATGTTAAGGTGGCAAATGATGATGTTGTATTTGATACCTTTAAAAATGTTGTGCATTAGCCCTAGAGTAATTAGCAACTTTTTTTCCAGGACTATGTGCACCCCCATTATCCTAATGTTGAGGGTGACTGAATGTTTTTGCATAAGTAGGTTACGTAGAAGCACAACGAACTTGAGTGGATTGTTCATCACAAGTGGTAGAGATGTGATTAAACTAAAATGATCTCAATACATGAGTAGAGCTATGTGATTTGTTATGGTTTTATCCCATGGATGTGTCCACATGCTCATATTCATGATTCAACTTAGGGGGTTCAATTGTGGTAGCTTTTTTACCCTCATTTTGGTGTAATGTGTACACCTGTTCTTGATTCAGTGGTGATGTTGGATGATATGGAATATGAATTTGAGGTAACAACCTTCTATGTTCTTAAGTATTTGAATATGTATTCTTATAGAAGGTAGTTAAATTGGATTAATCAAGAATATCATCATCTTGATCATACTCAAGACCTGTGGGTGAGTCCTGTGGATCAATTCAAATATGTTTCATATCCCTTTAAAAAAATTTAGTAGTTATAGCTCTTGATCAAGCTTGATTATGTGTCATTACCATGGTCTAAATTAAGCCAAACAACAAAGAAACAAACAAGCAAACAATGTGTTTATCTCTTTTAAATTTTTCTTGTGATTCCTATTACTATTTTTAGTGTGTTTTGATGTTGAAACCCCTATTCCTATGAAATCTAAGGGTAAAAAAAATAAAAATCTACTAAAGGTAGTTTGAGCACACCCCCTTATCAAGGAATATAACTCAAATGACAAAAAGTGGCTTCCTACACTAGATATAGCTTAAGGTAAACCTATGAAAATAAAGAATCTCGAAAGGGGTCATGTTGTCTAATGTTCTACTACTAACATACCAATGCTTTCACTTAACCTATGCATTTAGGGCATGAGCAATAATGATAGTTGCATCCACTAATTATTTTAAAAGCCCTATGGTAAATGGGCTTTCTAATCCTTCCTACTCTGGGCACACCCAAAAGTAGGGGACTTTCTGGTGATGAAGTCTAGAAAGCCACTCACTTGGGGCTACTATGGTTGCTATGGTGCAAGACAAAATGTGGAGATGAAGCCCATCATTGTTGTTCTTGATCGACATTTGGTGATGAAATCCAACTCGTTGATGTTTAAAATAGATCACGTAGTGTGTGGGGTTCCTTTTAATATTTGCAAAAGTAAATAAGTCACGAAGCACACGATGATTTTTTACTAATGTAGAAATATGTTTAATATTCAAAAACTCTATATGAATGATTAGCCTGTAAGTAGGCACCAAGCAAGTAAACCAAAGCATTAGCAGATAGAGGTTGTAATATTTTATGTAATTGAAAACTTTCTTTACTTTTCTTTATGAAAATAGAAAAATAAGTATAGATGCACTTACTTTGATAACCTACATTTGATTTGGTGTTGATCTCAAATGTTCTTTAGTAGATAGGTGAATGGTGGTGCAAGGTAGTACTCCATCCCCACATGTCAATGGAGGTCATAGGGGGGAACCGACTAGGTTCCCCCCTGTTTTGGGGTTCAAGGGTGGAGCCCCTGAGGCAAAATGTTTGGCCATTCATACAACCATACAATCAGATACCTCTGACTAGTGATTGTCTTAGGTCCATATGGTTGTAGAATAGGGATGTATTAGATCCTATCAATTGTAGAATAGGGCCATCTCAGGGTGAGTCAATTGCAAAATAGGGCCATCTTAAGGTGAGATGATTACAAAATAGGATCATCTAAAGGTGATATGGTTGCAAAATAGGGTCATCTTAGAGTGAGACAGTTGTAGAGCAAGGGTCGTCTCAAGTAAAAATTATTAAACCTGCAACATACAATCATAAAAATAAACAACAATTAGTAATATAATAAAAAATAGGCACTAAGTACCACCGTGATTTCCATATGATATGCTAGAATACCGTGCACAATGCAACTAAATAAGGAGAGCAATATATAGATAATTGAAAACACAATGATAAGACGATAAAATATTGGACCTTTTTATATTAAATATTTTCTTTTGAATGTGTTACAATCAAATCTCCTCTGAGGGGATGCTACTTGTGATACAATGAATATAAATAAAAATATATAGGTGGACTTGAATGATCTCCTTGCAATCACAAGTGTAGGAGTGGATTTTCGTAACCGCTTCTTAGAGCTCGATGCTCACATCTTGCATTCCTTGGTCCTTTTAGAAACCTATAATATGCACACAAAGGAACTAAAAATATATCAATAGTGTAGCACCCTAAAATTGGCATAGTTAAACCATCAGTAAAAGATAAAAAAATTGAATTTTAACCCCAAAACCGCCCGTTAACCGCTCACCTCATTTTTTGCACCATTTTTAGAAGTTGTTTTGACCGTTGGACGATATCGTTGCTAGTCTGACAATATCATCCCAAATCAGATGAATTTGTCTGGAAAAAAACGTCCAGACGATTTCATCCCAAAACCAAAATTTCATAATTAGATTCTATTTCAATAACCTCTCCAACTCGGGCAGAAGCGTGTGTGTGGTTGGATATTCCTACATTGGATATATCCCAAATTGGGATGATCCCCAACCTCCTAACCTCCCCTTAATCCTATATAAACTTGGGATTTCCCAATTTATCCCTCTAGCTGATCATTTCCCTGCAACTTTAGTTTTTTTTATGTTAGAACATCCTATCCCCCATCATTTGCACTTGTGTTTTCAAGTTTTATTACTCACTGTGTTTCAGTTGGAGGAAGCTCAGATCGTTGCAAGCGATTCAACCACAATTTCGGATGATCCTGTTGATATCAGTGATGATCTCCTATGATTGCAGATGATTTTGATTGTAGTTCAGATTGGGGGTAATCAAAGACCTGAGTTTGCATTCTCTATCTCTTTTCTTATTTAATTGTGCATTAGATTAATTCACTTTTGTTCTGCATCTTGGAGTTCACTTCATTTAGCATATTTTCATGATAAAATTCAAAATAAATTATTAAAACATTGCATCCCATTTGATTTGATATCTAGATTTATCATTTAAGCATTTATATTCTTATTTCTATCATTTTGTATCATTCTTGCAATTGTATTTTTGGTTTTTGGTGTCTATTTTCATGATTGCAGGTTTCTGACGAATTCGTCTGATGAATTCGTCAGGTCGCTGACGATATTGGCTGATCTCAGATGATCTCTTGTGATCTGGACGATTCTATACAATTATAGATGATCCTGTCATATCCGAAATGATCTGGACTCCTACAAGCTTCAAAATCTTCATTAGACATTAGAAATCAGGTACACTCTTCTCCATTTTAGATATTTTTCGTATTTAGGATTCATTTATGTTTGTTGTCTTCATATAAACCAAAAATTTTATATATAATAGCTTAGATTCATTTTTTCCAACCTAGGAATCTAAATGATTGAACATAAAATGAACACATCAAACCCATTCTCAACCTAGGCGTGGAAACTGCCACTCAAAGTTTCCTGGTGAACCCCACCATCCATCAAAAATTCACCCTTATACCCCTCCCCCGAGAGGCACGACCTTCAAAGGGCCTCTCAATCCGAGGTATTATCCCATACTTCTCGCATCCCCCTTCCGAGCACGGATCCTTTAGCCTGAAGGTAAGGGTGTGAAAAATTTGGGCTATACATTTTGGTGAACCTGACGTGAAACTAAAACACCTTTTGAAAATAATCCGAAAAAAAAAATACATTATTAAGAACATCTAGAATCATTAGACAACTGTTAAATTTGCATATCATACTTAGATGGTAGATTATAATAGAAGATGAGCTATCACCATAAATGTTGAAAATCAATTAACGGCCATAGAGATTACTTATGTGCTTAGAATACCTCAAATAAATAGAGCCCAATATTTGTGGGAAGAACTTGATAGGAGATTGGGTATTATTGAATCTAGATCTGTAGAACTTAGGCAAATTAAGAGGTTTGTCCTAGATAGAATCCTGGATCCTGATCAGGTGACTTTTTATCATGAACTTCAGAGAGCTTGCCATAGGTGGTTAGCAGATAAAAGAGTACTTGTGTCTTCTGAATTATACACCTTTGAGGAATACCTTGAGAACGTAGTTGTAGTACATAAATTTCTATCTCATATAGAGGATCAATAAGTCATTCTTATGGATAGAAAGAGATGGAATAGAGTTCCTAGAGCTATGTTGTATCGAGAGTATTGCCATGAACTTTATTTTTACATGTCAGAGTCTGAAGTAGATCATATTACCATAGCACACTTTTTCAAGTTCTTGAAAAACAACTTCCAATTTGAAGATGAGCATTTCATGACTCCTAATGAACTTGAACCTATTAATGATATCCATAAACTATTCATAGAAAACTAATTCATTCATTTTACTATTGTTATTTCTTGCAACTAGCATGTTTTTTGTTATTTTTATTCTCGCAAAATAATAATATAATCACACAAAACAAAAACAAAACATTTTCCTTTTAAAGTATTATAGTAGGTATATAGTTAAAATATATACCTCTCAACCCAACCACATATATATATATATAAGTATATATATTTGCTAAAACCTAAGTTTAGCACAATTCCTAGACTTAGGAATGGAAAACAAACCGAAGAAGATGAATATTGGTTAGGAAGACCATTAACTGACCAAAATGTCCCTCTTGAGGACCAAGTTCTGAAAGAAGGAACCCTAGACCAGCAAGAAGAAGAGCTTGTTGTAGGAAATAAAAAAGAAGAAAATGTTAGAGAGGAAGGATCCTCATCCCCTAAAATGTCTCCGGGATGAGCTATCACTTTTGAAAACATGGAACAATTCTGGAAGTTCATTAACACTAATATTGGTGTTTTTAATAAAGTAGCCCATATGGACAAGGATTGAATTAGTGACACTCAAGAAACTCTAGAAGAAGTATTTCAAACACGCACTAATCCCTTGTCCTTTATTGATCAAGAGAGTGATCAAACTGGACCATCCAATTTGGATATGGCAGCTATGATTCAGAATATACAACAACAACAGGTTACCCAACCATCTAAAGTGCCTGTTAACAAGCCTAGGGTCATTCCCGCATAAAAGAAACCATCATTTACTGCTATATTTTGCCAAGATCTTGATAAACATACCTCAAATCAACAAAAATCCAAAACAAAACCAAACACCAATTACCAACAATTTGGGGTACAACATAATACTATTACAAATCCCCTTCATAATACTCTTCCTACCAACACTTTGCATAATAGCAATATAGCATATAATCCTTATGTCACACCATCATACACTCATAGATCCCATACCTATGTCCCACCGAACCAATATGGTGGACAAACTAGTAATCTTGAAACCATGGTGAAACAGCTACTTTCCCGCATGGACCAAATAGATCCCTACCGTCCCTCGTATAACTATCGAGAGATGTGTAGTCAGCCTTTATATCCTATAGTCATAGCACAACCATATCCTAAATATTTTCCTATGCTTGTTCTTCCTATATATAAAGGAACCGAAGATCCCATAGAGCATCTTCGTATGTTTAGGATAGCATGTCACGACATATCACATGATGACTTGTTATTACTAAAAATGTTCCCAAAAAGCTTGGGAGGAATGGCATTAGAGTGGTATTATAAATTACCCACTAATTATTTGAGGAATTTTGAAGAAACTACCGAGTCTTTTGTTCATCAATTTAGTGCCTACATCGAAATACATGTGACCATTAAATATTTGTATAACTTAAAACAAGATAAAGATGAATGCTTTGCTGATTTCCTAGCTAGGTGGAGATAGTTGATAGGAAAATTGCACTTTGTGTTACCTTATAGGGAGATGTTGGACATATTTATTAATAATTTGCAAGAGCAACTATCTTACAAATTATCAATTGCTACCTTGACCACCTTCGATCAGGCTATAGACTTAGCCCGAAGAGTGGAAGATGCTCTCATTAGGAGAGGCCAGCTTAAAAAGAAAGATGATGAGAAAACATCCAAAAATAAATATAATAATAAACAAATTGTGGGTGATGGAATCATCGATAGCAAAAATATTGCTAATTTTAATGCTGCAAAGACAATGAAGAAGTTTGTACTGAAACCTCCTGATAGACCTCGAGAATTTACTAGGTTAAATCAACCTTTATCAACTATTCTATCACAATTATTAGAATGAGGTTTGATTCAATTACAAAATATCTAGGAACCTGATCCATCTATACTTGGATACAGAGCAGATTTACACTGTGACTTCCATAGAGGACCTGGACACACTACCAACTCTTGTAAAATATTAAAACATAAAATATAGGACTTGATTGATAACAATGAGATGGAGGTGCAAGCCTTTCAACTTAAGCAAAATCCTCCTAATAATGTTCAAAATAACACCCCATAAAGCCAGAATCAGAACGCCAATCAGTCATTACACATCTTTCAACATCCCTTACCAAAACATGGTAAGGAGGTTGCTAATCAAATTGAACATCATAATGTCCCTCCTCCTGCCCGATATGTAGGAACTATTAGTGGGCATTTACCTGCTCATGATATGGAAATATTTGACACAAATTTATCCGTGGTTACAACCAGGCCTCTATATAATATTCAGATACCTAATCTTAGTGATACAGAATACGAGACTGAGAGTCATGGAAATCACATCAAATCAATCGAATAGTTCTGAAGATGAATCGGATACTATTCACCCTATCACAAGTTATATGGTTCCAAAAGAACCATTTCCAAGAAGAGTCACTACTAGACCATTGTCTCACTGATTACTTTCTAATGAGCTAGCTATAAATGCTAGAACAAGACCCATTCATCATCCGCAAAATAATATTGTGGGTACCATCGGAGCTGTTACTAGACAACAGGCTCAAAATTATCAACAAGATCAAATTCAAAATGGTGGATCAACTCCATTTTTTTTTAAGGTTCCTAATAAAGGGAATCATGCACCTAATGTTCAACCTAAACCTCATAATATTAATGAACAATTATCAAATATTACAGCTAGAATTTCCCTCTTGGACCTTTTAAGATCTTCTCCTACACATAGAGATGAATTAATGCTCACATTAATCCAGATGATGGTACCACAAGACATTCAACCTGAAGCCATGGCCAATACTATAATAATTCGTGAAGTTGATTGTATTGAATTTCGGGATAGAGACATACCTCAACATAGTTTACATAAAGATAACCCCTTGTATATTACTGCTTTAATTGGAGATGTAGCAGTCAAACGAGTTTTTATTGATAATGGTTCATCTTTAAATATATACACTTTTGACTTCTACCAAAGATTTGGGTTTAGAAGTGAGAAAATGAAAAGAACTGGTATGATCATAAAAGTTTTCAATAACGAAACACAAGAAATGTGTGGAGTTATTACCATTCCATTGCAGGTTGGTCCGAGAACCTTGGATACAACTGTGTTTATTTTACATTGCCCTGCATCATATAATATACTCTTGGGTTATCCTTGGATCAACACGATGCGAGCTGTTCCCTCAACCTTACATCAATGTGTTAAGTTCAAATTTAAGAATCAGTTGGTTACCATTCATGGTGATCCAAGACCCTTTGATATGTGTGCTTTGGCAGAACCTATTGGAGTTCAATTTTGCCCTACTCTGTCATCCACACATCCTAATTCTCATTATCCATATAAACGTGTGAAACTTGCACCCACAAAGTTATCTACTTCGTCTCCATCAGTTGCACCTTCACATATAGCTCAACCATATTTTGAACAAACCACATTAGGACCTAAGAAAGATCCTAATCCCACAACCAATGTCTATTGTTATAATCCTATAACTTCCATACCTTTAATAGACCCATATATCGACTCCTCTACACCGTCTACATCCACAAAATTCATATTTTCCACATCAGAAAACGTAGGAAATGTTCCTTCTACCTGTTATGCTCTTACTGACGAACTCTTACCCGATCTATCTAAAATTCTTATATAAAAAAAAATGAATGCTTCTATGCAAGATTCTCTTATTTTAAATAATTTGCCATCATCTCCTCGTACCTTGGGCCTCCCATAGCCTATGGGAAGTATTTACCAAGTCGGGAGTTGTGCCTTTATTTATAAGGGATATGACTAGGGTAGAATACCCAGAAACATCGAAACTCATTATGATGGATATGCTCGATGTTATTTTACTAATGAATATATTAAAGCCAAACCTATCATGCTGAAATTGGGATATAAAGGGAAAGGTTTGGGACCTTTCCAGAATGGTATGAAAGAACCTTTTGAGGTAGAGGCGTGGCCCGCCCGATGTGGTGTGGGCCTATTTTCTACTAAGGGTCAGCCATTCCCATTTGAGGATGATGACCAACTTATATGTTACCAATATTATGTATATGCACGCGATGCCTTGCATTTAATAAATAATACATTCACATGTAATATGCTATCTATAGCTTATCCTGAGATGATCGTTGAATTCGACAATGAGTTGGAGGGAGATATCTTTCATGATGTCTCCGTTGAGGAATTATTACATAATGGATTTTATTTTGATGGCTCTATACCTAGTATAGCCCAGCTTGAGGCCATGACTCCTCAAGATGAATTATCCAAGCTAACCTTGGAAGAATTACAAGAATTGGGCGTTTCACCCGCACCACCTAATTTTTAGAGAGATCTACACATGGAAGTAGAAAATGTTATAAAAATTAACATTGGAACCAAGGATAATCCCCACATAATCAACATTGGATCAGAATTGAGTTAATAAAAATAGGATAAATACATTGCATTTCTTAAAGAATATGAAGATGTCTTTGCTTGGACATATGAAGATATGTCAGGATTAGACCCTTTTGTAGTTATGCATCACCTGGTAGTGCACCCGGATGCTAAACCTGTTAAAGAGAAACTTAGAAAAATGCATCCTAAAGTGGCCTTAATAGTCAAAGGGGAGTTAGAAAAACTCCTGAATGTTATTTTTATACAAGCCATTGATTATGCTGAATGGATCTCGAATGTAGTTCCAATAAATAAGAAATAAGCTACTAAGATTAGGGTTTATATAGACTTTAGAGATATTGATGTTGCATGCCCTAAATATGATTTTCCCCTTTCCAATATGGATCAGATCATTGATTTTACTGCTGGGAGTGGAATGATATCCTTAATGGATGGATTTTTTGGTTATAATCAAATCAGGATAGCTCCTGAAGATCAGGCTAAAACAACCTTTATTACCCCTTGGGGGACTTTCTATTGGAAAGTGATGCCATTCGGGTTGAAGAATGTAGGTGCAACCTATCAACGAGCCATGACTTATATATTTTGTGATATGATGCATGATAAACTACACGATTATGTAGACGACATTATAGCTTGTTCTACTTAAGAAGATGACCATTTAGATGACTTGAGAAAAGTATTTGATCAATTAAGGGAATATCTTATCCGATTGAATCCAGCCAAATGTATATTCGGAGTTAAGTCAAGTAAATTATTGGGGGTTATAGTTTCTTTACGTGGCATTGAAATTGACCCTCTCAAGATTATGGCTATCACTGATATACCCGCACCTACAAATATATCTGAATTACGGAGTCTACAAGGTAAGCTTCAAGCTATCCGTCGCTTCATCGATAAGCTGGCGGATAAAATTGGACCCTTTCTTAAGCTTCTTAAGAAGGATGTCTCTTTCCATTGGGACGACGAATGTCAGGAAGCATTTGAACTCCCCAAACAATATATTCTTAACCCACTTGTACTTTCGCCACCTAAACCTAATCGCCCATTTATCTTGTATATTTTTTATTCAAATTTTGCTTTAGGAGCTATGTTAGCTCAACTTGATGATGAGAAAAGAGAGCGTGCTAATTATTACATTAGCAGAACATTAATTAGTTATGAAACCCGCTATACAACATTAGAGAAGTTATGTCTAGCAGTCGTATTTTCTACATAGAAACTATGCCATTATATGCTCAGTTAGAAAACATACGTTATTGCTAAATCTAATCCCTTGCGGTATCTCATGAGTCGACCTTATTTATCTGGTCGCATAGCAAAGTGGGTTCTTGTGCTAAACAAGTTTGAACTAACATTTATAGGATAGAAGTCTATTAAGGGTCAAATCATAATAGATAAATTAGTTGTTGCACCCTTATAATCCACCCATCCCCTCGTCCTTGAGTTTCTTGACGAATGCCTTAAACTAGAGGCAGATCATTCAGAGCAATGGTCCTTATACTTTTACGAAGCCTAATGCATGAGTGGGGCTGGTGCAGGTATTATTTTGATATCTCCATAGAAACATATCATACCTCTATCCTTTAAATTAACATTTGCCTATACTAATAACACTACTGAATATGAGGCTCTCATCCTTGGATTACGAGCAGCCCTAGCACTAAAAATTAAAAATCTATTAGTTTTTGGTGATTCTCAACTTGTTATAAATCAAATTAATGATGTTTATCAGACTAGAGATGATAAATTGCACCCATATAAAGCATATGTATTACAATTAATATCTTTATTTGATCAAATTACCTTGGAAGCTATTCCTAGAACTAGCAATCGTGCGACTGATGCCATGGCCGTAGCTGCATCTCTTTTACCCTTGGAGTTAGATGACGAATATGCTACCATCATTATTCTTCGACTCTAGGAACCCACTTCAATTAAATCATACTTGGAACCTTTGGATGTGTTTCTAATCAATGAAACTCCTGAACTTTGGTACATTGATATCCTTAATTTTCTTCAAAATGGGACCTTCCCTAAAGGTTTTAATAGAAACCAGCGTCGGTTATTACGTAGATGAGCAAGTCGCTTTGTCATAATTGGCAATACCTTATATAGGAGATCCTTTGAAGGTATCCTACTGAGATGTTTGAATCTAGAAGAGTCTAGATCAGCTTTGAGTGAAGCCCACGATGGATCTTGTGGGGGACACTTTAGTGGTAATGCCATTGCTAAGAAGCTCCTTAGGATAGGATATTTTTGGCCTACCATGGAGAATGATGCACATGATTACGTGCGCCATTACGACAAGTGCCAGAAACACGCTGACCTTGTCCATGCGCCTGCACAAGAACTGTAGGCTATTTCATATCCTTGGTCCTTTTCAAAATGGGGCTTAGACATCATCAAAAAAATCAATCCTGTGTCATATGATGGACACAAATTCATCATAACCGCCACCGAGTATTTTACGAAGTGGGTTGAAGCTATGCCCTTAGCTTCTTGCACTGGAACTCAAGTTTCCAAATTTATTTTTAATAAAATTATTTGTAGGTTCGGAATTCCTGCAAATCTCATCTCGGATAATGGAACTTGTTTCAAAAATAAAGATGTAAAGAAACTATGTCAAAAATATAAAATTCAACATCGTTGGTCCACTCTCTATTATCCTCAGGGTAATGGCCAAGCAGAAGCATCTAATAAAACATTAATTAAAATCCTCAAAATACTGGTCAATAAATCCAACCGTGATTGGCACATTCAATTATATCCTACTTCTTATTGAACTAGCATTCGTACTCCCATAGGCACTTCACATTTTGTTTTGGTTTATGGCGCTGAAGCTGTTTTTCCATTTGAATTAGAAGTTCCTTCTTTGGCTCTGCTACTTCAATATACTAAAGTAGGAGATGAATATCGTGCTGGAAGATTTAGTCAGCTGGAAATCCTAGATGAAAAGCGCATTAATGCTTTGGAGCATCTTCGTGCCTACCAGAACAAGTTCAAACAAGCATATCTCAAGAAAGTTCATAATCGATCCTTTGAGATCGGCAACCTCGTCTTAAAAGAAAATAAAAAAATACTAATGCAACTAAAGACCTTAAAGGTAAATTTGAGCCTAACTGGCTTGGGCCATATATTATCACTGCTAAATTTGGATCGGGAGCATACAGATTAGCTACCTTAGATGGTAAATATCTTAAAGAACCTATGAAAATTATGCATCTTAAGCGCTATTATGCATAAATCTGGTAATTTCATCATTGTATATATTATACATATTGTCTTATTTTAGTAATTCATATAAAAATTTCAAAAATAGTAATATTATGTATTATCTTAATTCATAAATTAAAATCAAAATCCTCAAAAACATCTTCTATTTTTGCACCTGTCAATTCTTGAAGTATTGTAGTTATATTTTCAGTTATTTTGGATAAATTAGCATTTATTTGGAATCCCTCACTTTCACACTCACAAGAATAAATATCTTGATCTTATTTGGTATGATTATTAATCTCTCTTATATCGAAGTCCACAGTTGAATTAAATAAATTTTTGAGCATAGAGAATTGATCTTGTTATTTATTTGAACCAAGTACACCTTTTCACATTAAAATGATTTCATTGCAAATTCAAAGTGATGCTACACAATAGAAGTGGTCTCTTTAGCGAAAATTCTCCCCTGCTATCCTATCATGCACATGGTCTAGAATCTTTCAGAATTGACAAAAGGACAAGCTCACCCCTGCCCAGAATAAAAATCCCTTGCTCTACAGCCAATCCGAGCAAGTATCCCTAGTATAGAAAGAAGAAAAAAAAAAAGTCAAGAAAAATCATGAGAAAAAGAAGCATTATTTTAGTATCATTTTGTACCACCTTAGCAATATTTCAGCATTATCTCAGTTTCAAGCAAAAATACAAAAAAAAAAAAGAGAAAAGAAAAGAAAAAGCAAAAAGCAATAAATCCCTTCCCCTACCCTTTGAAATAAAATAAGGGTGAATGAGCTTGAATCCCTGGAATTCTCAATTATTCGAAAACTGTGAGGTAAGGCCCATAACATGTGGTTTGTGCCCAACCCGCTTGGCCTTGGGTAACTCCTAGCGTGGTGATATGTCTGCCACATTAGCGACCTTATTTTGTACAGACCTATGTCCGCTCATGGATCAGCTAGCTCTTGATGACCCGACTTACATAGTAGTCTGGTATGGTTACATGCATATAAATCATGGTCAACAAACACTCATTTGGTTAATTCAAATTACTTGTATCAAATTATCTTTCTCAAAATTGGTAAATGAACAATACAATTGCACACACATTTGTTTTTGAGAGATTTTGTATCATTATGATAGATCAATATCGGCAATGAACTCACATATGCACATGGGGTTCCTTATAAATCTAAATTTTGTCTTTGAGATAATTTAAAATATTTATGCAAATCTTCTGGAATAATTTGATTTTCTTACTTGATAATATTGGCTTAGCGTAAAAACAATTAAATACATTTTTTCAAAAATCCAAAATTTCTTTCAAAACATGTTCAAAAATCTAGCAATAAAGTCACATTTATATATTTTCGACTTTCGCAATGATGGTATAGTTCCTAAACCTAAATTGGAATTTATGCCTAGTGCAAGTCCTCATTTTTATATTTTTTATCTCAAAATAAAAAATCAACTATGCAATAAAACTATTACATCAATTTCTTCTTTTGATTTCGCGATGATGGTATAAGTCTATACCTAAAATTCTATGCCTAGCGCAAGCCATCATTCTAATTTTATCTCCCATTTATTTAATCCATAAAAGCATATGGCTTAAATCATTATGTTACACAATTGTGCTTTAAAAAGAACGAAAACTTTTCTATTTCATTTAATTATGTCAACATTCAGTTTTGCGACGATGGTATAATTCCTAGGCAATTGTTCAAATTTCTATCACACTTAGGAATTTTATGCCTAGCAAAAATCATATTTTTAATATTTCATGTATAATATTTTCATGGAAATCTGAAAACAAATCATCACCATGATCATTTTTCATCATCACAACACAAAGTCTTAAGAAAGTCTCTTAAGCACCCTTTTACTTTTAGCAATATTTCTCTCATATCGATATTAGCTTGATGACCTAGTGAGCGGTGACTCCATGAAATGGTCATGTAACAACGACAATGTCCTTTGAAATTATTGTTAGAAGTCACTTTATTTTTCATCAAATCATACCACAACAACCAATTTGTTTACATCAGATTATTTCATTTAAATTTTATAGTATGACATAAAATTATAATATTTTCAACGACATAATTACATGAATAATCAATCAACCATTAAAATATTAAAACATCATAAAACATATGCACAAGTCATATCACAAAAAAACATATATATATATATATATATATATATATATATATATATATATATATCAAGAAGTCTATACATCATATCAAAACGGATTGGTATGCCACAATATATACCCTGGCATACTCAATCCTCTCAAAAATATATGGTCTATGTACAATGAGCAATTAGTCTCGAGAAGCCCTTGAGCTCTCAGCCTCATCTCCTCTCCCGCCTTGAGGTGGAGGAGGTGGTCCCATCGAAGTCCGTGCTATATCGTGGGTCCTCGACATTGATCATGATGATGTCCTTGACGACCCCATCCTGATAGGCTTTGCAATGCTAGCTAGCAGCGGTATCCTCTACTTCTCTGGAACCATATGATAGTACAACCCCTGGTAGAATGCGGTCTATACAACAACTTGTGCCAGCTTCAGGATGCTTGCCCCTTCGCTTTGAGCCCTGAGCTGTGTAGCCTCATCTTGAAGAGTCTGCACCTGAGCTCATAGGCAGGCATTCTCTGCCCAGAGAGCCACCATCTCACTGCTCTCCCCACCTCGACACCCTTGCCCTTATTGGGTGATGGTGGCCTATCCCTTTGCTGAGAAGGGAATCTCTCCCTCCTCTCTAGCTGTTGTTGTCTCTCCAAAGCTTGTGGTACTCTTCGACGTCTCTCTTAAGGAGGCCATCACTGATCCCTCCCTCCGTGACCCCTCACTACATCGATGGTAGCCTGGCATCTCCTCTCCATCCATTGCACTACAGCGTGCATCGGACCCTGTGCCCTCATCATCCGAGGAGGGCGGATGCCTGCATACCAGGCATCATACCCGTCTGCTACCCCCGTGTTGTCTCCATCCACTGGCTGAATGGGGGTATCATCAACGTCCTGAATCTAGAATCGCTACATTTTTGGAGCCCCACTCAATGTGGTATTATCTCACATAGTTCGGGAGTACTCATAATCCCTAATAGAAGGGATACCCTGTTGTATACTGAATTACCTCAAAACTCAGTCATAGCAGTGGAGCTCTACCTCTCCCCGCTCTGTCCTCAACCAGATGACTCGACTGATGCGAGCCAACTCCTCTCTATCCTCTACCCACCCTGGATGCTCTCTCCATGGTCTCTAGGTGATTTGATCTGGGGTGAGGTCATCTAGCAACCTTCGGGACATCAACAGATCTATCCACCGTTGTGACCCTCTCTGGAGCCACCAATAGAAAACTTGGGGTCTTTCCCAAACAACTCTTGTCAGTGGAAGCCCTATCGGCCTCTGCACCGCAATGTGCTCCCAAAACCAAACCTGTAGCAACGATGTCAACACCAAATATCGACCTCCCTTGTATACGACCTCGTAAAGGATCCTATACAAGTAGCATAATACAAAACTACCCCAAGCAAACCTGTATCTATGGTCTCTCATGTCACAGACCACATATGAGAGGAGCCACGCTAACCTACATCCGCTCTGGTGGCATAGAAGAAGGCCACCCACTACCCTTGCCAAAACCCAGGTCAATCGAGATGCCCTAGGCATCTGCCTCAAAGCCTCGATGTTCACTCTGCCCTTCTCTAGGGTGATGCATGGGTCACTGCACAATCTCATCATGGCATGGCCTTGATTTGCCGAAGGAGTCATGAACTGCCCATGTATAGGGATCCTCAAGATCCTCCATACATTCTCTAGAGTGGGAGTCATCTCCTCTATCGGTAGCTGGAAGCAGGATGACTCCGAATACCATCTCTCTGCTAGGGCTGTTAGTAGCCCTATGTCTGTAGGAATTTGTGGCATCTCTACCACATGCTACAGCCTGACCTCTACTAGTATGTCTCGCTCGGCCTGATCGAGCGTGGCTAAGTCATCCTTAAGACCCCCGTATTTCCACTCTCGACTCTTTAGCAATCCCCTCTACAAAATAAATAATAAAACAACAAAAATCATTAGTACATAATCATTAAAATCATTAAAATCAATTTCATCTCGGAAAAAAAATGATATCGCCCATTATTGGATGATATCATACCAAATTTAGTTAAATCGTCCTTAATAGGACAAAATCATCTTCGATTCTTCAATTTGGGGATCACCCCTTATTGGACGGGATCACCCCTATTTCTTCGATTTTGTCCTCAGACGAAATCGATGATATAGGGACGATTTCGGTGAAATTGGGACGATTTCATCCCGACATCTTTGACAGCCTAAAAACGGCCGCGATGCCCAAAAATAATTAAAATTCAAGTAAAAAATTAAAAAAATCAAGTTAAAAACATAGTACACTAGGTTTAGATCCTTACCCGCAACCCGCGCCGGACCTCTGTCGATCTGTGTGCCATTTCTACCATTTCGCCTACAGAGCTCTGAAACAGCGAAAGTGAACAGTAAAAATGAATTAGGGTTTTACCCTATTTTTTCTATTTTTATTTAAAAACAACATTTTTTTAATTTTTTAATTTTTACTTTTTTGCGCTTTTATCTCAAACGTTCAATTTGGGTAAAAACTCGGAGGGGGCACCATAGCAAACAGTTGTACGATTCGACCTAAAATCATCGTCTAAAAAAATTGAATAAATTTTTGCTTTCTCGTAAAGCGTGAAGAACTCGTCTTTAACACATTTTCTTCAAAAAATACGCTAAATAGGGGGCAAAATGTAGCACCCTAAAATTGACGTAGTTAAACCATCAGTAAAAGATAAAAAAAATGAATTTTAACCTCAAAACCGCCCGTTAACCGCTCACCTCATTTTTCATGCCATTTTTAGAAGTTGTTTTGACCATTGGACGATATCGTCACCGATCTGACGATATCGTCCCAAATCGGACGAATTCGTCTGGAATAGAACGTCCAGACGATTTCATCCCAAAACCAAATTTTCATAATTAGCTTATGTTTCAACAACCTCTCCAACTTGGGCAGAAGCGTGTCTACGCGGTTGGAGATTCCTACGTTGGAGATATCCCAGATTGGGATGATCCCCAACCTCCTAACCTCCCCCTAATCCTATATAAACTTGGGATTTTCCCAATTTATCCCTCTAGCTGATTATTTCCCTGCAACTTTAGTTTTTTTTGTGTTAGAACATCCTATCCCCCATCATTTGCACTTGTGTTTTCAAGTTTTATTATAGGATCTCACTGTGTTTCAGTTGGAGGAAGCTCGGATCGTCGCAAGTGATTCAACCACAATTTCGGATGATCTTGTTGAGATTGGCGATGATCTCCTATGATTGCAAACGATTTTAACTGCAGTTCAGATTGGGGTTAATCAGAGCCCTGAGTTTGCATTCTCTATCTCTTTTCTTATTTAATTATGCATTAGATTAATTCACTTCTATTCTGCATCTTGGAGTTCACCTCATTTAGCATATTTACATGATAAAATTCAAAATAAATTATTAAAACATTGCATCCCATTTGATTTGATATCTGGATTTATCATTTAAGAATTTATATTCTTATTTCTATCATTTTGTATCATTCTTGCAATTGTATTTTTGGTTTTTGGTGTCTTTTTTCATGATTTCAGGTTTCTGACGAATTCATCAGGTCGTTGATGATCTTGGCTGATCTCAGATGATCTCCTACGATCTGGATGATTATGTACAATTACAGATGATCCTGTCATATCCGAGATGATCTGGACTCCTACAAGCTTCAGAATCTTCATCAGACATCAGAAATCAGGTGCACTCTTCTCCATTTTAGATATTTTTTGTATTTAGGATTCATTTATGTTTGTTGTCTTCATATAAACTAGAAATTTCATATAGAATAGCTTAGATTAATTTTGGCCAACCTAGGAATCTGAATGATTGAACATAAAATGAACACATCAAACCCATTCTCAACCTAGGCGTGGAAACTACCGCTCAGTTTCCTGGTGAACCCCACCATCCATCAAAAATTCACCCTTATACCCCTACCCCAAGAGGCGCGACCTTCAAAGGGCCTCTCCGTCCTAGGTATTGTCCCATCCTTCTCGCATCCCCCTTCCGGGCATGGATCCTTTAGCCTGAAGTTAAGGGTGCAAAAAATTTGGGCGATACAAGTAGTATATGAAGAGCCCAACGAGATTGGGTCCATATTAAATGGAGCGAATACTGAATTAAATGCATGAACAAAAATATAAACTATTCTAGAAAATAAGAAAAATAAAATTCTAAGCTATTGCAATAAGAAAAATAGAAAAAATAGATCTCTACCAGAGGTCATCTCGAGGTAGGACAAATTTTCTTGCAGGCCATCTCGGATTGAGATTACTGTTGTCCTGTAACTACATTTCCAAGGCCAAGTCGGTGATGATGTTTGGGTTTGATCCTGGATTTTATCTATGGATTGGTGTGCTTGCAGGAGCAACTTAGTGTATCTTGATCAATCACTAAAGTAGAATGTTTGATTCATGTGGAAGGTGGAAGCACGACCTTCAATCCTTGGAGTAATCCAACAACATGGTTTTTAGTAGTGGGAGAGATTTTGAGGATTGATAATGGTAGCACTTTGTTGCACAAAATAATGAGTTTGAGGATGCTTAATATTGATGGGTGAGTACTAAATTATAGACTTATCGGATGAAAGTCTAAACATAGCAAAGCACCCTGCATGAAAAAGTGAATAGGTAGTTCACATTCAAAAAAGTGAATGGTTATCTTCGAAATCTCATGCAATTGATAATTGCATGTGTTTTTTCTATTTTGGCTCATGCAAGGTGTTAAGTCACGATGCAAAATAATGCATGGGATCTAACTGGAAGTTTCGGGTTCCATTTGGGTCCTGCTTGACTTTTTGACCAAAATCCTTGGTGATCATCTTAGGATAGGATAGCCCTAAAGGCCATCTCAAGGTAGGATGATCCCAAGTTGGAGGTCATCTCAGTATAGGACAACCCCAAATGCTTAGGGGAAAAGGGCCCCATTTGAGTGGTAAGAACCACTGTTTTAGCCCGAAGGTTGCCCAAAGTGGGTAATATGGTCTAAAAGGAGTTTCTTTAGGTAGTCTCCTCAATATAATGTGATTTTAGTGTCTATAATTATATTTGCAAAATTATTATTCTTAGATTCTACAATTTAGGAGATATAAGGTAGTCTACATCAAAGGTCTTATGAGTACTACTATGTCAAACAACAAGTTCTTTCTTTCTGAATCTCAACTTTTGAAAGGACCAAATTATGCTTCATGGAAAAATAAAGTGAAATCAATTTTAATAGTAGAAAAACTTTGGGATATAGTTAGTGGAGCAAAAACAAAACCTATTGAAGATGTTAGAGAAATTCAAAGATATGAATATGGTGAAGCCAAAGCACTTATGATAATAACATTTGCAATTACTAATGAAATACAACCTTATATAAGTACAATAGAAACTTCTATAGAAGCTTGGAATACTTTAGCTAAAATATTTGAAGGGAAAAACAAAGCTACTATCTTCAATCTTCAATCTCAATTATATTCCTTAAAATTTAATAGTGGTGAAAGTATTGAACTATTTCTTAGAAAGGTAGTAGATATAAAAGCAAAACTATTAACTCTAGGAGAAAAAGTAGAGGACAAATTTCTTGTTCAAGTGATATTGAGAGCTCTTCTAGAAAATTATAAGCATCTAGTTACATCTTTGCAAGTTCTAAGCAAAGATACTTCATTTGATGAGTTAGTCAACATTCTACAAGAGTATGAAGTAGAAAATTCAACCAAAGATGAAATGACTAATAATGCCTTAGTGTCAAAAGATAAATCACAAGGGAATATTTTTTCAATTCCAAGAGACCGGTCCAAATGGAATAATAGACATTATCAAGTATGCAAAAAAAAAGAGACAAGACAAATATTTGTAGATATAATCCAAGGAATTAGTCTCAAGGAAATCATATGAATCAAAGTGGTCAAACAAATAGGTTAGTACAATAGAGACAATATCAAACTCAATACAATCCATAATGATAATAATTTCAACATCAGTATCCTCCTCAATATCAGTATAGTCAACCTTAGTTGCAATATAGAGAGGGAAATCAAAAAGGACATCTAGCCCAACAAATTAATGAAATTCAAGAGTTAGAAGAAACTACTACAAAAAATGACCTCAAAGCTCTTTTAGCAAAAATGATAATCAATGAAGATGAATTTCTCTTACAGAATTTGAAAGATACTAATCTTAAAATTGATTAGAATACAGGAAGACAACATGATAAGAACAATTCAAAAATTAATAGACTAAAGAAGCAGAAGAAGAAGATCATCAAAATTCAAAAGACAAAAAGAGAACATAGCAAGCTCATGTCCCAATATCACTTGAAAAACGAAGACAATAATTGAAGACTAAAGTCTTCAATAACAAAATAATGTAATACAGGGGGTGTTGGAGTATATTACATTATTTGGTACATGCTAATGTACCCCCATGGTACCTTCATGGCACATCTTGTAAATATTAGACTAGGGTTGAGTCTTAGATTAGAGTGTGAGTAATATTTTATGTAATGTAATAATGTGCAAGAAATGCACAAGTGTTATGTAAGTCTGTATGTGTAAAAAATGCACAAGTGTTATGTAAGTCTGTATGTGTAAAAAATGCACAAGTGTTATGTAAGTGTGTATGTGTAAGAAATGCACAAGTGTCATGTGAATAAGTGTGCAAGTGTAATGTGAGTATATGTACACAATTGTCTCATATATAAGTGTGCACATGTGTCTTTATATTAGAGTGTGCATACAAGATAGAGTCATGTGTATGCAAGTATCAATTAGAGAAGCCACGATTCATGAGACTTGGCATAAGGAAAGGAATATTCAAGTATCCAAAAATTCATTCTACAATGGCTACATATTGCTCCATAGAGGGTCATATTATGATATAGAATAAGTTATTAATATCATCATCAAGAGTCAAGTACTATATTTGTAAGAGAAAGAGGAGTAATAAAGTTTGCATACATTTGAGCAACTAATATTGTA
Source organism: Wollemia nobilis (assembly GCA_028583015.1). Classification (NCBI taxonomy): domain Eukaryota; kingdom Viridiplantae; phylum Streptophyta; class Pinopsida; order Araucariales; family Araucariaceae; genus Wollemia; species Wollemia nobilis. The sequence goes on from JAQPPZ010000032.1 coordinate 629,784, forward strand.
AGTTGTGCTACATGCTTTGTACATGTATGATTTAGGCTATTTACATTCATATTTCTACATATTAATGAATTTTAGTTGATATATTATAAGTCTTTATTTACATATTAGTTTGTTCATATTATTTTATTTACATCATTATCTTAATCAAATATTTGATCCTATAAAATTTACCTATGGTTTTTTATTAATATTAAGGCTTCAAAATCCATCAATTTATATTGTTGTTACTTGGACTTCGATCACCATTTGATCAATTTCTATCCAATATTTTATTTCTCTAAACCTTTCATCTATGTATTTAGTCTTTTACCATTTATTTCTATTAGCATAGTCAAGGAACCAAACTTCTCTAAAGGTTGACTTAGAAACAATTTAGAGTCATCCAATCTTGGTTTGTGGTATAGGGTTCAAAACACACACTAGGAGGATCATGAGCCAAGAGAAATCAGGTTAATTGGTATGATAGGATGTGAAAATACTAAGCCAATGAAGGAGAGGTTCGTTTGTTGTTGCAAATTGAGCAACCTAGTCTCACAGGACTTATTAGTGCCCATTATTCTCTAATGGGTAATTAATAAATTAAAAAATGATATGGCATCTAAATGAATAATTATTTGAGGGAATTAAGGGACTATTGCAAATATTATTTGGATAGAGCAAGAAGTGCATGCTAGCAAAGGTGGTATGATATGTCCATGACATTAAAGAAAAGGGAGTCAGTTTCTTCGGTCAACTTGATGTGGTCTCATAAACAGGCCAAAAGATAAAGTATTTAAATATAGTCTCATAAATAGAAATATAGTTAAATAAATTATTTATAAATATGATGTAAGCCAAAAGATAACAGGTTGGACAATGTGAATTAAAATAACTTTTAGTCTTTATTTTGAGCATAATATTGTCTATTATACATATGAATTAGATTAATTAGACTAGTTTCTATTATCAATTCATCCTTACTCCCATTGGACCTTGGATAAAGAGCCCACTTTGCTAGGAAATTCGAAGGGAATCTTCTAGGAGCAGTTGCATATTTTCTTTTTGTCTTTCATTTCAACAACAAAGTGATATTTCTTTATTTTTAGGTGTGATAGTTATTTCATTGTAAGTCTAAATTATATTTCAATTTATTTTACTACAATTGTGAGATCTATTTTAATTCAAGTATGCATTCTATTTCAATTTAGTGTTGTTTAGTTCCTTTTATTTTAGTGTGAGTTTATGTTTAATTTATTTTATATCATGGATTAAAATTTACTCATAAGATTTACTTTACTACCAAGTGTGAATTTAATTTATTTCAATAAAAGTATATTGTAAGGATGTTTCAATCCTATGTTTTTGTAAGAGGACCAGTACCTAAAAATATAATTCTTAGACCTCTAATGCATACAACCTTAGGATGCCACCCCAAATGATAAGATTAAAGTGCAGGTATTAATGATACTTTTCATAGGGTATATTGCCAATTGAGCTTGGCACCCCATGAAGTCATCAGGAATATAGTAACTCAATTACTAGCTTGGGGTTACCAATATTTTGAAGAATTATAAAACCAAGGGGTTAAGAAATTGAAACCTCTAAAGGGCCAATTTTGTAAAGACAAACTAGGAGGTGTGATCTACACCATTAAATATGATTGGTTGTATAGGATGATTTACAAGAGCAAAGCACTCTAAACAAAAGTAAATTGCTCTCCTTATAGGAGTAAATCATTGATTAATAGGTAAATGGACCAAGGAGTGCAAGGATATTGAGTAAGATCTTTGGAAAGTTAAATTTTGGCATGTAGTGGTAACAATAATAAATTTGGAAGGTTTCTAGGCCATTTAAGAGTGTATTTAGAGGCATATAACATTTAGAGATGCACCATTTTACTAAAGATACCCTAAATCTTAACTTTTACTATAAGTAGAAATTTCTCACCCAAGGTAACTCAAGGGCAAATTCCTTATATAAATAGGATCCGTGGGATCCATTTTGGCTTTGAGAAAATTAGAATTTTGCTTTGTTAGAGCCAAATTTTAGTTGCTCGTTTTGAATTAATAAGAGATTATGTAAGTATTTTTTCTTTCCATCATTGGCACTACCCTCTTGGATTATGGAATGCATGGAATTTATGATGCTATCCTTTTATCCTCTTGTCATTCCTTATTACTTCTATTTCACACACACATTAATACTTAGTCTTTATTCAATTTTTGCATGTGTTTATTGATAATATACTCTTCATGCCATGACTATGACCATATTTTACTTTCAGTCTCTTGCACCCTAAACTTTCAAAATTTACTTTCATACATTTTAATTTTCATTTACTTTCATATTTAGTTTAGAGTAGCTTAGATTTAGTGAGAATAGTGGGAGTCAACCTAAATCCATAGGTCAAAGGGGCATATTTTCCTTTCTTCCAATTTGATGAAATTAAATTATGGGCACTAAGAAATTCTATCTTTCTACAACTCAAAAAATTAAAAAATACCAACAAATCAAGGGCCAATATTGAGCCTCTCTTGAACTTGAATGAATTATTATGTGGACATACCCTGATAAAATCCCCATCTCTAACTATGAATTATTTTTCAATATTATGATCATCAACATATCTTTTTGGTGTATCATTTTCCTACTTCAAATGTTATTTGACTCTTATCACCTAATCCTCCATGTCTTACAATATTTTACGTCAACATGATGACTCAATCATCATGTTGATCCCAACTCAAAGGAGTCTTTTAAGGTCCATCATAAAAGGATTTATATGGATCCATGTCAATTAAGCTATGATAACTATTATTATATGCAAATTTTATCAAAGTCAAATATTTCTCCCATTGATTGTATTGATCTACAAAATACATTATTAACCTATCCTCCAACATCCTATTAACTCTTACAGTTTAACCATAAGTCTCAAGATGGTATGTAGTACTAAAATTCAACTAGGTGCCCAATGCATTTTCAAAAGTATTTTGATATCTAAAATTCAACAAATAATATTAATCACAAATATTTTCCTAGGGAATCCATGCAATATAAAATTTTGATCCACATGCAATTGAGCCACATAATTTTCCTCTTAATTATCCTTAGTAGGCATGAAAGCATAACTTTTATTAACTTGTCGACTATCACCAAAATCACATTGTATCTTTGTTGAGTTAAATGTAATTCCATTATAAAATCCATATAAACATTCTGTTTCTAATTTAGAATTTCATGATGAAACAATAGTATTGTTGGTTTTTATTATTCAACCTTCATCCTCTGACACTCCAAATACCTACTCACATATGTAGCAATATCCTTCTTCATTTCTGGCCAAAAATATATTTTATTATATCAACATACATCTTTTTGACATGCTTCATTCCAAATAAATGTTCTCAGTTTTTCTATCTTAGGTACATAAATAGCTTTTTAAAATTTTAGCAACTCCTATGAATCAATGAAGTGTCCTTCATATTTTATTCTACCATATATGTACTTTAACAAGCAAACTCACCTCTTAAAACCATTCATCGTGATCTTTAATTCTTTCATTTGGATTAACAATTATCATGAAACAACCATGCATTCTCCTACTAAGTACATCAACTTATTTATTTTATTTCTCTTTGATATAAACATAAAAATCATATTCACGTAAAATTACATCTACTAACACTGATGGGCATTCAAATTTGGTTGAGTGAACAAAAATATATATTTCTAATGATTTCTTTTTAATTCAAACCTCTATCCTGCCATGTAATGCCTCCACAACATCAAATCATTAACAGCCAAATCCAAATTATTCATTGAATTATTAAGTTCATGGTCTTTGATCTTATGAGATTCATAGGTATTTACTCTTTCTTCTTACACAAAAACACCACCTAAAACCTCAATAAAATAATATATGTATACCATATAAAGTTTTTTTGAATTAAATACTACTAAAATGAGAGCACTAATTCATATTTATCACACCAAATAAAATTCTTACCTTTATGTTAGAATGAATTAATGACATTAACAATCCTTGAAAAACTCCATACAAATATGTATTAACATCTAGCAAGTCCCTTAAAACTTCTCACCTTTGGAAATTTTTTTAGGGTTGGTCATTCTACTAGAGCCTTTATTTTTATTGGGTGCACTAGAATTCCTTTTCCTAGAATAATATATCCTAAGCATTGTATCTATCACTAAGAATAAACACTTAGATATTTATGCACATACCTTCTATTCCTATAAGCATTATAACACCAATCTTAGATGTTCACCATGTTCCTTCATTATCTTGGAATATATCAAGATATCATCCAAGAACACTACAAAAAACTTATCCAAGTAATTGTGTAAACCATTGCTTGTTAATCCCATAAATATTGTAGGAGCATTAGTTAATCCAAAAATCACCACAATGAATTCATAATGACCATATCTAGTTGTATAAACTTTTTTTGGAATATCTTCCTCTTTATGTGTAATTGATAAAAGCCTTACCCCAAATGAAACTTTGTGAATATAGTATCTCCTTGTCATTGGTTAAAAATATCATAAATGCATTGTAAATTATATATTTTTAATGTTAACCTTTTTCAACTATCAATAATTGACACACAAGCTTTTTATGAAAATGACTAGTGCATATCATGGCAACACACTAGATTGAATAAACCATTTAATTTTGCTATGGACATACCTAGTAGTAACTCAATATGAAATTTTAATTCTCTCAATGGTAGATGCCTTGGCAATTCATTTGGAAATACATTTGCATGTTCTTAAAGAATAGGGTAAGAATCTAAATCATACTCTTCTTTATTTTCTTAATTATCCTTAGTATGAATGGCATAAAGTGCACATCCCTTCCTCATGATCCTTTTAAGTTGCACTACAAATACCATGCAAAGTGACATAGGTCTATTTACTCCCTAAAACACCATCTGGTTTTCATTCTTGTCAATATATTTTACCTCTTTGGAGTAACAATTTCCTTTTACCTGATGCCTCGTTAACTAATCCATTACTAAAATGATCTCATGTATTTTCAAACATGTCATTAATAGATCTTGGAACGTTGTCCAACCTTCTATATCTTTCACATTTTTCCATTACCCCATTATAGATTATTGAGACCCTAAATCCATGATTACATGTTCCAACTAATCAATTTTTTTCTCTATTGAATTGATCTTATCCATAAAATTAACATTAATTAAGGAATTTGTAGATTTTGTGTTTATAAAAAGTGATTACATTATATCTATATACAATAAATGATGCTTTAATGATAGATTTTTGATAATCTGCCTATCTATCATTTATTACCATAAACATTCTATGTTGTGGGGGTACACTACTACTACTTGTCTTGATGATTGAGATCCAATTAACTTAATTATTTGTAGTTTTTGAGGAAATCTCTAAATATAATGTGGTCCTTCACACTTAAAGCAACCTCTAATTGGTCTAGTACAAGGTGTATTTTGAACAAGTCTCAGTAGCACTTATTGTTGCACTCAAGATTGAAAAGTGGGCATCATTTAAAATGATGAGTGAAATATTGAAGTTTCTCCTTAACCAATAGGTATTTTTTCTATTCCTACCTTACCAATATTTTTTTATCTATGTCAAGTGATTGAGAATGTCAAGATCATCCTAATGAATGTCCTTGCTTAGAATCAAGATGTTTTTGATAAGGTCCTAAATAGTTTCTTGTACCATAAAACCAAGATTTCTCCCTATACTCTAGAGGTCCTCTTGGTCCATCTTACCCAAGAAAATATTACTTGAAAATATTCAAGTTACTCAAATTTGATATACTAATCATAAATGACAATTTATTTCTTAAATCTAAATGGGCTTACCTATACATTTGTTGCCAAGTAGAAGGTTGAGTCTAAATGATTTGAGCCAAGGTTGACCTCATTCCATTGAGAAAATAATTTAAATGATTTCATTTCTAAGGTCTATTATATATCCAATATCTCTATAAATATTTGCTTATATTTCATTACTAATCCACTTCCTTGATGAAGATTATAAAATTCGTGGATTCATTTTTTAATAAACATCTAAAAAATATACTTCTATCAAACTTGCCAAGGCCTATGTTTGAAAATCACTTTGACATGCATTGATTTTGTAAATCAAAATAGAAAATTACCCTTAGTTTGGTTTTGGATTAACTCAAGCTTGAATCCATGAGGATCCTAAGCAAAGTTTACCCAAGCCTGTAAGGTGGTCTCATTACCGATACAATCCACAAAGTTTTCTACTAGAGTAAAGATCTCTAGCCATTTTCATGCATTATCAAATTTTGATAAAGGTAAAACCATATTAGGAGGAGATCCTCCTGAGCCATCCTCACTACAAATTTCTTTATTCATTTGAATGGAGCCCTCCCCGCATACCTTTCCACCCATGTTTCCAATGTCATCCACTAACTTACCCAATTTGGGAGCCATGATGCACTCAGAGGACAAGATAGAGTATGTTGCACAAACCTTACTTAGAGTGTGGCATCAAAAACCCTAACAGAGCAAGAAAAAATGCTTGGCAAGATTTGAACCTCAGTCTCCTCCTTGAAAGTTGAGGAATCTAACCAGTTGAATAAATATCATTTAATTTTTAAAATATATTGTTAAGGAATTTGTAAAAACATGTTAAATCATCAAAAATATTATTTATACAATATTTTAATGGTTGATATTTTGAATGCATTTAGTGATAGATTTGATGTTCTTGAACTATGCATTGGAATACATTGTGGAGACAATATTCTTAGCATTTATTGCCTAAGGAAACTTGACAAGATGCATTTGAAATTCAAGGCAATCTAGATGATTAGGTAGGAGGTTAAGTGCTTTCTTCTCTATGTATGTACAATAAATGAAAAAGTTCTAAAGTTCTAGAAAAATACCAAAAAAATCATTTTCAACTAATTTTTGTGGATAGAAGAGCAATCAAAGTGTTCTTATAACGAAGGGGAATATTATACTATATGTTATTTATATTTTTTATTTATTTTTATTGAACAAATTTGCTACTTTTTTGTAATTTCCATCATTCAAAGGTGATTATTCATACCAAAAAATGACTTTGTATTTACTAACTTCGTTATTGATCAGCAAATTATATATAATTATGTATAAAATAAAAGGGATATTATATGGAAATAAGAGAAAGGTAAAAATTCTATTTAGATAAAAATACCATCTTATCAATATTAGAATTTATAAAATACTCAACACTAAATATCTTTGGATAAAGTTTCTTATTCAATTAATTTCAAGAGATAATTTCAAATAGAAACCATCAATTGATATAACTAACATGTGATCCTTTGTTGAGAATTGAGAGGTGAATCCTTTAGTGGATTTGCTTTCTTCTCTCTTTTACAATAGTTATAACTAGATAAGTTCATTTTATCTGACTACTTATGTATACTTTTTTGGATAGCCAGGTAGGGAAGATTAACTATTTATACCAAACATCATTTCAAATAACCTTGTGGACCCTATCACAACCCAACTCTTAGGTAACACCTACTAAACCTAACCCATCTCATAGGAAACCACTACTAAACCTAAGTGTAACAATAATTGTAACAAATGTTTATATGGAACATATAAACCTAGATACATATATTGTTTGTTGATAAATATAGAATCTTGTGCTAGAACAAAATCTAATTTATCCAATAATGGGATGCTCCAATTTCCAACCAAGATCCCCTCCCACAAGGTTTCTCACAAATACGCATTAAAATAATTTTCATATAATTATATAAATATTTCTCATAAGCTGACAAAAAAATATTATTTTTTTTTTGGACTTTTGAAATATCCTCAAACTCCTCTTGACTTTTTTCTTACTCTCTTCTCAAAATTTTCCTCTCTCATCCTATTTTTTTCCTCTCTTCCTCTTATTCTCTATTCCTATAACAACTTTTAATGGTGAGATTGGAAAAACTCATTCCCCTTTCTAAGGGATAATTATTTTATATTATAATTATTTATTCTTCAATTAATAAAGTCAATATTGAAGATGAAAATAAACTTTAGTAAATAAAATGATTTAAAATAACATAAAATATTATTTATTAAATAACTAAATTATCACATCATAGTATAAAAGTAATAAGTATATAAGACATCCAAATATGGGCATCACATTTTTTCCTCCCTTGTTTCCTTAGTTTATCCTAAAAATGCATGTATTATCCCTCTTATGAGGATAATCCCATTCTATGTGCCCTAATTATCTACACCAGAATTAAGTATTAAGTTGATTTAGATATATAATATGTTATTAACACTCAAATAATGGGCTAATTAAGCAAACAGAGTAAGGGAGCTTGATATCTAAGTCTATTTTCATACATCCTCATGGATGGAAAAAAATCTTGATAATTTTTTCTTTTCATTTTTACATCAAATGACTATAACTAGTTTCCTTACAATATCTTTGAGATATGGTCTAAACACCAAATTAAAGAAGAAAAATTCAACCAATGAAGTTTTTCCTAGATAACCCTTTTGGATGAAATTAAAAGAGTAGGCATATAAATAGGAGACCCAGCCACAAATTATAATATCAATTATGGTGTCTACTTTATGGTAAATTAACGTGCAATATACCCCTTCCCCAAACCCCTCATCTACTCAACCACTAACACCTATTTTCCTTATTAACTTTTGTTCACTTGTAAAAGTCATGTGCTCAATAGAAAAATCTCAAAGAAAAAGCATAATAGTTCTTTTTTAATAGTATGTAATTCTACTAATTAACTCCATTAGTAGAAGGAATTTAAGGACTTTACCTAATGAGTTACATACCACATAAGCATGTCCATTGATTTTTTTTCCTAATCCTTGCTTTTGAATCTAAGTACATCATTATTCACTTTCAATTTTATTTCTTTCTCCCTTGAATGTGTAGATTCCACATGGGCATGTGAGAGGTCCATGAATCTCTCATTAAGCATAGAAAGATGATTGGTCTCTTTGCAATTCTCTACTATATCATAGGCAAAAGAACCCGTCAACCTAAGATTGCAACCAATAAGGTTAGTAAAGGGGTATTCATGGGTGTGATAATGATGAGGTAAATAAATATTGGAAGTAGTAGATAAAATTTGAAAGGGGGTTAATTGAGGCTTGCAAAAAGTATTTGCTAAGATTTCAAAACAAAGGGCGTCCATTAAGAGGAGATGACATCAATGTTGTCAAAGTTGATGAGACAAGATGCTAAATAATGGCTAAATACCCTAGTGACCATGGGAAAAAGCCTTATAGGTGATCTAAGGAATCCGCACTCATAATTAGAACATAGGATAAGATGAGAAAACCATTCAAGGTCGAGATGAATGCAGCCTAGATATGCTAATTTGAAGATAATAATGTGGATCCCACTACTTGGAAGCACAAGGAAGGAAGGATCCCCAAATAGATGGAAAATATCAAAGCAAAAATAGGGAAGATTGACATTGGCATAGCGATGCTGGGACATGGAAGTTGTTACCCTTCAAATGTATTCTTCACCAACTATTCATTCCAAGAATTTAATATTCTTATTTATTTATAATCATCAACTCAATATTATTAAGAATTTATTACATCATGTATTATAATTAGTTAAATATTCTTAAGTTGTACCCAAATAGGTGGTTGATAGTTATCTAAGTCAACCACCATATTTGTCATTGTATAAATTTAATTTTTTTATTAATGGAAACTTGTCTAGCATCCTATTGGTTGAACATGTGCAATCAAAACAAGCTACAAGTGTACAAGTGGACAGATTCTCTACTTATTCCAAGAATATAAATGGGGTCCCTTTTGAAACACCCCAATGGTATGTCATTGGTGTTTCATCTTGGTGACCTCAATTCGAATCACGGGGAGGAAGGTTCCTCTCCTCTTGTTACTATGCCCTCGAGGAGTGTGACCCCAAGTTATACCACCCGTAGTACTTCTTATTACTTTAAAAAAAAAAATGTAAATGAGAAAAGCAGATCGTTGCCAAAATTAAGGCTATCTATCTATTAGTGTGAGGAAGAAGAGCAGTGTCTATTGAAGAGAGATGTTTGTCGCAATTAAAGAAAAATAAGAAGGATTGTCTAATGTATAGGTCATGAAGAAACAAGGTCATCTAGAGCATCATTCATATGTCAGCTGAAGAACGCTCGTAGGACCATCCAAGATTATTGTGTTGTGCTTAAAGGTCATCTTGTGAAAGGTTAATGCACTGTCATGGAAAATAGAAAAGCAAACTTATGATCCTTAAGCGTAGAGGAAGTTATGAGTCGATGCACATTGTTGTTATATGGAGATATGTCATGGGACACTGTGGAGAAATTGTTGATGCGCATTGTTGTTACATGGAGATGTGTCATGGGACACTCTAGAGAAATTGTTGAGATGTCATGCAAGAAGGTGTGATTACAAAAAAAAAAATTACATGCAAGCGAGAAAATTGAACCTTAATATCCAACCTAAACATGCAGATGACTTGCATAGAGAGTAATAAAGGCATCATTTGCAATCCTTAAAAAACATTCCTTAGAGCCATCTGATAGAAAATCAACGACGGAGATTCTATTTTCCAAATATAATTGAGTCCTAGGTTGCTTTTGCAAATCATTATGCATTGTCATTGCCAAGAGATTGATAACAGAGGTGAAATGAGAGAATGTGCTCTCATCAATGGTGTGGGTGCACTAAGTTGTCCTGCTTTTGAAGCCATTTTGGATAATGAGGTAGTACTCCCAGATGGAGAAGAAAATTCAGCGGCAGTTACTTGGCATCATGCATAGAGAAAGAAGAGGAGGTATTAAAGTGGAACGGAATTTAAACATAGGAATATGTCATTGAAAATAAACAGTTTGTATGGGAACCGATACAAACTTCACATGAACCGATACAAACTTCACATGAACCGGTTAGAAAGTAAGAGGGCCAACTACCCCACACATGCTTTGACTCAATGTTAATCAGGGTGAAGAGTGGAAGATTCTCTACGTTGAAGATGTAGTTCATATCTGCTCATGTTGATACATCGTCTTTAGAGCACACATTAAATGAATAAAACAATATTAGTGTCGATGGAAGTGGTTTTAGGCAGCGTTTGGAATACTAGTTGTTGGTTCACAAGACTCTTCACCGTTCATTGAAATATAGCGAGATTTGTAAGAAGGAAATCGTGATGTGTAACATATATTTGCATGTAAATTGTGATCTCAGATGAGGAACACATCGTGTATGAAGTTGAAGAAGTCGAACACTTAAGAGAATCACAAGAAGCCACCAATTGAGTCTTCAAAAACATACTTGCATATTTAATGAAGGACTAATTAATATGATACATGCATAGCGTTGATGACTGAGATGATGGCTGAGTTGAAATGTGCATATTTAGAGGTCGATCGGATAGATCAATGGTGAATAAACATAGAAAAACAATGAAAAATTATGATGTGTTTGAAGATTGAAGAATGCATAAAGTCGTCTGACGACTGTGATGCAAATCTTAATTTAAGATGATCAATGGTCATTCGATTGATCCCAATAATGGCGGCGACTAATTTTTTAAATCGATTGACTATTCATGTTTTGGTTGGATGCGTACTCGAGTATTTGTGTGTCTGAGGCATTGGAGAATGTTAACCCGCAAGCGGTAATGGACATCTTGTGGTGGACGTCACCTCCATGCGAATCAAAAGACCGCGATCTTGTGGTGGACGTCACCTCCATGCGAATCAAAAGACCCACGCGGCATTGCATGCGCAAGATATCGTGGATCATTAGATTTGATTGTTTTTTTAGTAATATTTTTTATACACAACTGTTATAGGGATTGAATTTGAATTAATTTAAGGTATTGAATTTGAATTAATTTAAATTAGATCATTATGACGTCCTTGCCAGTAGTTTGATTTGATTGTTGTCACCATCTAACATTAATATTAATGTGACCTTTCTTAAATTATTTTGGAAGTTAACTGCGCCAATGTCCCACATTCGACATGTGTAAAACTCCTCGACACTTATATGGTACGTTCCTGATCGTGCACTCACATGAGTGAGATGCTCATACAATACGATTGGTGCAAAACTTGAAACTTATAAGTTTTGGCTCTTGGATAGGAAAAAGAGGTAATTATTTTTATTTACTATTTATGGGAAAAAGAAATAATTATTTGTATTTATTATTTTCTTGTTTTATTTGTGAGAAGTGGAGATCATTTATCTTGTAAAGTTGTTGTTATGTCACAATCGTAAGGTATTAATGTTTGATATAATCTTTATATCTAACACCTCATAGGGTGGTTAGTCTCAAGGCTTAAGGCGACAATTAATTTATAAAATCAATCCTCGAGGTGTGACTGTTAGTTTAACACCTCTTCTCCGATGTAACTTGAAGGGATTTGATCTTGGGACGAGACTCTGATATCATTAGTAGAGTTATCGTTATGCCAAAACCTCAAGGCGTTAGTGTTTGATACAATATTCGTATCTGAACACCTCACAGGGTGGTTAGTCTCAGGGCCTAAGGTGACGATTAGAGAAATCAATCCCCAAGTGCATCGGTTAGTCCAACATATCTTGTGGATAATAGAGTGTGTCCCTATTTACATATGATCTTGTGAATGGTTGTGTGTCCCTATCTATAAGCAAAGTACATATAACTGGTTGGTTGTGTTCTTAATCATAGAAGCTTGTAAACAAATGAGTTTGTTCTTATTTGCAACTGTGTAGATGGATTGCAACTGTTTAGATGGATTGCAACTACATAGATGGACAACATGTGCGTCTCTATCCACTTATAATGTAAAATCTTGAATAGTTGTGTCTGTCTTTATCCTTGATTGATTTCGGTGTAATCAATCCCACTAAGGTGAGCAGTTGATTTATTCCTATCCTTGACTGAGTTCAGTATGATTATTCCCACCAAGGTGAGCAGTTGAGTTTATCTTTATTTATGACGATGTGTATCATGGACCACTAGGTGTCCTAATCCATGGTATTGTTGTATCTTTGACAAAATTTATATTCAATAGATATGTGTTATTATTCCTACCCCTATTTGAAGTATGATGTAATAAGGAGAAACGTTAGGAGTTTATAACACCATGTATTATAATTAATTAGGTTCAATGTGATTAGTCCTACTAAGACAAGCAAATGAGTTTACCCTTGTTCATGACTATGTGTATCATGGACCACTATGTGTCCTAATCCATGGTCTTTTTATCTTTGATGAACTTTATATTCAATAGACATGTAGATAGGCAATTGAGTTTATTCTTGTTTATGACTATGTGTATCATGGACCACTATGTGTCCTAGTCCATGGTCTTTTTTTATTATCTTTGATAAACTTTATATTCAATAGACATGTATTGTTGTTCTTACCCGTGTTTAAAGTATGATGTAATAAAGGGGAATGTTAGAAATTTATAACACGGTATATCATAATTAATTATTAATTAGGTATATGGGAGTTATACCTAAATAGGTAGTTGTTAGTCAATTATCTAAACCAACCACCATCTTCATAATTTTACATATTCACATTTTTTATTTTTGAAAACTTGCACAATATTTTATTAATCCAACAATTACTATTTAAAACTAACATACAATTATAAATTTAATTATTTAATATTAAAGGAATATCTTCAAAAAACAATCTAAAATCTAACTCAAACTTACCGAACAAATCAACATAACAAATATAAGGCAAGCATATCAATTAAATATTATTACCATTATTCATAGGAATATTAAATATCACTCAATTTTACCGCTTCAGGACCTTAATTACAAAATGTAAAGAATGTGCAGCTAAGAATGTGCAGCTAAGAGAACCCAGAAAAAAATACAATTCATAAACTTACCTAGACTTTGACCTCATATTCAAAGCATATTTTGTATGTCGTTCTTCTATGAATTCTTTAAAATAGATTATGAATATAATTTAACTTTTTCATTCAATCTTTTTAAAATAAAATTACTAGTCAATTTTATTCACTTAATATTTGTCAATCTAAATCGCCCAAACTTGTACCAAAGAATGTGACCTTGAGTTGAAATAAATTTAATTACAAAATGTAAAGAATGTGACCTTGAGTTGAAATAAATTTAATTACAAAATGTAAAGAATGTGCAGCTAACAAAACCCAGCAAAATAATACAATTCATAAACTTACCTAGACTTTGACCTCATATTCATGAATTCTTTAAAATAGATTATGAATATAATTAACTTACTCATTCAATCTTTTTAAAATAAAATTACTAGTCAGTTCTATTCACTTAACATTTGTCAATCCAAATCGAACAAATTTGTAGCAAAGAATGTGCCACTAATAGATTTATACAAACATCACCAATTTCATCACATAAAAATTTAACATAGCAGAACATCATCGTTCGAGAATCACAAGGTCTCACATTCACAGCATACATTGCTTTTGAATTATTTTTTTATATAGAAAAATCAAATTATTTAATAAATAGAATTGACGCAGTTCATAACAAACACTATCCTTAAAGTTATCCTATGTAAATTATTTTTTTATATAAAAAAAATTATAGTCTTAAAAAAATGGAATTAATGGGATGAGATTATTTAACGAATAAAATTGAGACAGCCCACAAGCACTGAGCTATCCTTTGAACCAAAAGAATGTGAATTAAAATTTATAAAGTAAAAATACTTCTTTTCAGTCTCATCCTGGGGTGCCGCTACGTGGACCTGCTCATCGAAGCCTTATCTATCTAGAGCACAGTTAACACTATCCTGGGGTGCCGCTACGTGGATGGATCAGAATAGCCCACAAAAGTAAGGAGAATAAGCGCGCCGGCAACTCAAATGGATAAAGACCATTTAAATGTCCCAAAAAAATTCAGTATCTTCAACTGCTAAAACAACCGACAGAGGGTATGGTATCAATCAATCCAGTGGTCTTTGACAAGATTCCTCATAATCGACGATACAAAATCGAGAACAAATCTGGAGAATAAGTTGTACACTGTCAATTGATTCTCTTCGCTAGACCTTTCCGCTTTACTTTTCAGTCAAAGGTTCTCCAGTTATGGAGGCAGAATTGACCCAACACTCTCCTTGCTTTAAAGCTCTGGTCAGCAGTCCAGTCCTCACTTTCCGATATTCCCTTTTTGGTCATTAAATTCTGTTGCTTTTAACGCGTAATTGCTTGGTTTGATTACATATAGAAACACGGGATAACTCTTGTTTTGCTTTAATAAAGCATGAGTGTTTTGTTGGTTCTTTGGATCTGCATTTAGCCCATGAAAAGGACCGGAGAATTGGCAAATGGCGTGAGGCGGAGAAGTCCGGACATAAAGCGGAGACAGACTGAATATATTGTGGAGTATTGGTGTTCGCTATTGTGTGGCCAGCGCCGCCTCTTTCTTTATGGAGGCCGCTTTTTTTACAGTTTAAAAAAGCAAATTCCCATACATCCTAATATGACTAATGAAACATAAGCGAAAGATGTAATATGACGGACTGACTGTTATTTGCTAAGGGTGTTTGCATTCCTGCCAGTGGTATGGTTAGAATTGATCACTTAGTTAACACTAGAACATGAGATTAAAGATAGAAATCTAATCTGCACTATGTTAGTGCCATCAACAATAAGTTTTAATCCTCTAAACTCCAACTTTCTCTTATATGAAATTAAAAATCATGCAAGAGGTTTCTGTGGGACATCATATGGTTAGAGTTTTGGGGTTTTTTTTAAAGGAGACTCAAGTTTAAACCACCTTGAGGTGTGTGTGAGTGTGTTAATTAGCTTGTATAAAATAAAAAAATCATACAAGACAATATAAATAATTACATATAGCAAAGTAAACCGTGAGATTGTGGAACTCTCCAATTTTCTTTTGCATTTAAATTCATCCAAATCTAATAAGAGATGAAATTAAATATCATGCAAAATAATATAAATAGTTACATATAATAGTCAAATGTTGAAATTTTAGGGTAAGGTTTTATAATATATTTTAGGGTAAGGTTATTATGCATGGTTCAATCTCATTGTAGATGTTTATAAAAAGTATTGATTAAAAATAAATAATTTTTTATTTACCAAATAATAAATAATTTGTATAATGATACTCAACTAACTATGATAAGTAAATAAAAAATAATTAATAATATGTCAATTGAAATAATATTTAATCAAGTCAATCTAAGAAGTATTAATTAAAAATAAAAATAAAAATAAATATTTTTTTATTTATCAAATTATAAATAATTTGTATAATGATATTCAACTAATTATGATAAGTAAATAAAAAATAATTAATAATATGTCAATTGAAATAATATTCAATAAGTTGATCTTAAATTGTTGAATTGAGATTTTTTTATTACACAAGAGAATCAGCAATGGTCTCCTGGTATTATCCCCACGAGCATGGTTTGAAAGCTTGGTAAAATTTTACTCGAAGTGAAGTTGGCAAACACTCAGCATAAACAGATTTGTCTACTACCTTCGTCCAAAAATAAGAAAACTTTGATTAAAAAAGTTTGGTATAAGTTTATTGTGTGAGTAATAGGTTTTATGGTCTTCAAGTAACTAATAACCTTCACTATAAACTAATTTTTATGGTATATTATTAAAATTTATATTATATATAAGTGTTATTTAAATTTATATTGGTTTATTTAAAAAATAAAATTACATGTAATTTATAAAAATGTTTAATGGTGTTTGTGTCAAGTGACTAAGAACAAGGAGTTTCACATAGTAAGTCAAGGTATGGATGACATCTTGTAAAGTTATAAGGACACTTAACAAACTTAGGAGTTGATAATGCATGGACCTATGGTTGAGTAGTAATGGGCTTAGGGTTAAGTGTAACCTTATTACATAACCAAACTCATGTTCAGTTTTCTTTGAGTCATATCTAGTCTATGATTTTTAGCACATTTAACTAATAAGTTTGTAACAAATAGTGGGGATAGATGAATTTTACACTCTCATACAAGATTTCAATCCCATGGATTAGGTACCTTGTAGAGCTATTATAATAATTGAAAGATGTAAATTTATGATAATACATAATCAAGACTCAAGTGTAGCCATTATATAGATCTAAATGTATCCTTATGATCTCTAAACTTTACCCCAATATTTAATAAATATTATGAAGTCTATCAGACTAAATTAAAAGTATATTCAATCTTTTCCTAAAAAATATTAAATACAAGAACATGATATATATCAATTGTTAATACAAATCATTTACCATGAAGTACCCATGTGATGTAGGTGAGTTGGAGGGGGTAGGGAAATCCTCCAAGGGAGGTCCATGTAGGTGAGTTGGAGAGGGTATGGAAATCCTCCAAGGGAGGTCCCTGGTTCGAATATCCACCCTACCAAATGCACATCGGGTACCCAAAATCCAGTTGATAATGTTGGTGCGATCAGGACCGAGCACAAATCTCACGTGATTTTGACGGTGTATAATCCCCTGGTCGTGGTTTATTAGACCAAGACGACCTCACAAGGGGTTTTTCACTAAATTAAAAAAACAATCATTTATCATGAAGTATTAAAAATTGCATATATATGTTTTAATTATAATAAGATAAAATCTTTTACAATCCTTTTGAAGGTAGTTGTGTAAAAGGAGTTCTTTAATTTGTTGGAAATAGTATTTGCTTCATAGAAATAATGTTTAGAGTTTTTATAGTTGTTTGTTTGAGTCTAATCATGGGTATTCAAGGTGAGTGTTAGTTATTTAAGTAATAGCTTGAAGACAACCAAGTTGGTTGTGAATAACAAACTATGTAATGTATAAATACTCTATACATGAATAAAGTATCAAAGTGTTATATTTTCCAACATGGTATTAAAGCAGGTTGAGGGCAAAGCCATGGGTTGGTGAGGTTGTCCTCTCATCTGATTCTATGGAAAACATACCAAAAAACTAGCGGCAGTGTGGAGGTGACCCAACAAATATTTAACAAGACCAAAAACACTTTAAAAATTATTCAAATAACGATTTGTTGTCATTGGTCTTACATGATTTATTGGGAAGAGGGATATTCAAAGTCGATGGTGAAACCTAAAAATTGTAAAGATGAGTCGCCAACTTCGAGTTCAGGACTAGGTCCTTACTTGACTTTATTCATGAGACCGTTCATGATGAGATCAACAACTACCTCTTGTCACTCCTCATAAAAGTTACCACCTCTAGTAGTCGATTGGATATGCAAGACATGTTGTAGAGATTTTCCTTTGACAACATATGCAAAGTGACCTTCGAAATCAACCTCGATTACCTCCATTTTTGCTCTCTATATCAAAGTTCACAAAGGCCTTCAATGCCACCATCGCTTTGATCATGAAAATTTTTAGCATTGTCTTACCCTTTGGTTGGAGGGTAAAATTACAAATGTGAATTCTCGATTCTGAGAAAACATTACAAAATGCAATACAACGAATACATGGCTTTGTTGAAGAGGTTATCTATAAAAGAAATAATAATGATAACTTATCACTCTATGGCGAATATCAAGATCTCTTGTCCAGATTTCTAGTTGTTGTAAAAAAGGACTCACACAACGATTTTCTAAGGGATATTGTCATAAGTGTTATCTTGGTGGAAAGAGACATGATATTTGTGACACTCAGAAGATTTTTTTTGCTATTGTCCTCTAATTCTCAAGTTGAAGAATGAATTAATGAAAAAATAGCCAAGGTTGTTGCTTTGTGAGAAAAAAAGGAGGCTTTGGGGTTCTATTATGAAGAATTTAAAGAAATGAATTATCTACACATAATGATCTACAAATTTAGAAGGTTG
This sequence comes from Wollemia nobilis, assembly GCA_028583015.1. Taxonomy (NCBI): domain Eukaryota; kingdom Viridiplantae; phylum Streptophyta; class Pinopsida; order Araucariales; family Araucariaceae; genus Wollemia; species Wollemia nobilis. The sequence goes on from JAQPPZ010000032.1 coordinate 648,620, forward strand.
TATCTATTGGTGTTGTTTGACACAAAAGAGGCATTGCAACAAGACATGCAATTGAAAAAAATGATTGTAAGAAAGGGGGCACGAATGACATACCACCCATATGCAATGGGAATTATGGAGAGCATTTATGAGATTGATTGCTTTAGCTTTGTATTCATCAATGTGGACGAAGTGAACTATCATCCACGCTTAATAAAGCTTGTGCATGTTGGGGGCATAATAATCTACAATGACATCCTATGGTTTGGGCTAGTTGGGGGTAACTTTCCTCACAATTTATTGTGCAATGAGTACATATGTACCTTTGTCGTATGTGATATCATTGTAGGGTGGAGATTGGATGATCATTGCTTACCCCCTCTTGTCTAGATTAGATGGTAAGTTGAAGACATAGAAGGTATTGTTTATAAGTGAGAATAATGACAAAGAATGTGGTTTTGTAGTTGTAGATCCTTCCCATGAGGAAAGTGAGGAGGAGTATCTCTTCTAAACAAAATCCAAGACATGTGCTTGTGAATAGTTGTGTTTGTCCCTATTCACAAATTGATGTTGTATCTATGATTGGTTGATTGTAAAATTGTTTTGAATAGTAGAGTGTCTTTATTCATAAATATTATTGTGAATGATTGTGTATGTCCAACATTTACAAGAGGTATGTTGTACTTGTGATTGGTTGTATATGTCTATCATGAGGACGTGAATAGTTAAGGTGTCCCTATTCACATATTGAATATATGATTAGTTGTTGGTCACCAATCATAAAATAATGAAGACATTAAATTTGTCCTTGTTTGCTAGTTTGATGAATAAAGTGGGTGTCCCTATCCACATTGGTTGTAAAATTATGAATAATTGAGTTTGTCCTTATCCTTAGATTGAGAATTCAATGAGGTGTGAGCAATTGTGTTTGTCCATGTTCACATCATTGTAAGTCATGGATCATAAAGTTTGTCATAGTCTATGATTCTTATGTTGGTAAACTTTTCACAGAGTTTGTCATAGTCTATGATTCTTATGTTGGTAAACTTTTCGTAGAGTTTGTCATAGTCTATGATTCTTATGTTGGTAAACTTTTGAGTTTGTCTTAATTCATCATATGATTGTTTTGGATTGTTGTGTTTATCTCCATTTAACTATAAATATTTTTGTCTCTGTTAAAAACTTAATGTAATAAAGAAATGTGTTAGAAATAGTATTACTAATAGTTGTTATAATTCTTTGTTTGAGTCTAATCATAAATATCTAATATTTGTGATTCCAAATAATAGCTTGAAGATAACTCAATTTGGTGTGAATAAGGAACTTTATAATGTATAAAAACTCCTTTATATATGAAGGAAGTATAAAAGTATTATGTTCTCCAACACAATTTTCTTCCCTGCCTTGAGTCGCTCAAATCCAAAGGATGCCTAGTGGCTAAATCTCTGTACTCATAGATTATATGTCATTCTGTTATGTTAGATTGAAACTAAGATTGAATCTTCTTTTATATATTCTCAACTACCTTTACGTTAAGTCCTGCTGTGGGATTAGGGGTTCTTTTACGGAGTCTGCATTTTTTATTCTCCAGAGTTTCTATTGGTTCCCAATTTGTTTTATCCAGTCCTCCAAAAACTCTCCTTTAAAAAGTTTGAGAAGAAACCGGCTTAGTTTACCCCCGTCACCTGAATTTGTTCCCATTTGCTGACAACAGTATCAACATGTCTTCCATTTAGTCAAATGCCTAAAAAAGAAAACTTCAACTTCATTAGGCGAGTGATAACAATTGGTAACAAACTGGCCAAAACTTTCTTAACTATTGTTTCAGATAGTTGCCGATTTTTGAAAGTCTCTCTGGTCCAAATAAGAGGCAAGTGAGCTTTTGAGAAATATGTGGCTCTAAAATGGGACATCCACTTCTACTTTATCCTTTATCCTAAATAGGGCTGAAGTATCGCCCGTCTCTGGAAGAATCTCACTAAGATAAGGAAACATCAGCACCACATGATAAAAGAAAAGAAATATGGAATAAAAAGGACAAATACAGCTGAATGCGGTAAGAGATCCTGATTCAGTGAGAAGACAGACCACGGATGTGTATCAAATGGCCCACGTAAGCCCTTTTTTGCAAATATATTTGAGTTGAGGGCCCTTGTGATTCATGTCATAGTTGGCGGTTTTTCATATTTGTTTTACTTCCTTCCATAGCCCATAGCACTTAACAATGGTGTATTCTGAATCTTCTGAGGTAATGTCCATGGTCAAGCCCCTCCCTTCTATCTCCATGAAAAATTACCAGTGGTGGACCTCAGATCTCCAGGGAATTTTATGCATGGAAGGAGGAGAGGGCGATGGCAGCTACGCTCTAAACTCTGAAGCCGCTGCTTCTGCCATTGCTCTATCGAAGCCCTTTCTCAGGAAAGCAATTAATTGCATGGATCTCTTCTTTACAGAGAGTTCCTTGCGTATTGCTGACCTGGGGTGCGCAACGGGGAACAACACCCTTTCCACTGTGGATTTCGTGGTGGAAAGCTTGAAGAGCCGATACGGCTCTACCTCCCCGCCGCCTGAATTCGAAGCCTTCTTCTCTGATCTTCCTTCCACTGATTTCAACACTCTGTTTCGCTCCTTAGCCCCTCGCCTGAGTTCAAGAAAGAATGAGAGAAAACGGAGCTACTACGCCGCTGGTGTTCCGGGATCATTCTACGAGCGTCTCTTTCCCAAAGGAAAACTTCACGTGGCTATCAGTTTGAGCGCTTTACACTGGATGTCAAGGGTATGAATCGCCTTAGATTTCATTCTAAATTTCTGCAGAATCTTCCTTTGTCTAATTAGGTTTTAGAAAAAGGATATATTGGTTGGTAGGTGAGTATATCTTATTGTAAGTGAGTGTTTATCAATGGATTGTTTTAGGTGAGTATATTGGATTGTAGGTGAGTGTTTATCAATGAATTGTTTTAGTTGAGTATATCCGATGGTAGATGAGTGTTTATCAATGGGTTGTTTTAGGTGAGTATGTCGGAGGGTAGATGAGTGTTTACCAATGGGTTGTTTTCAGTGAGTATATCCGATGGTGGATGAGTATTTATCAGAATGAGTATTTATCAATGAGTTGTTTTAGATGAGTATACCTATAGTAGATGAGTGTTTATTAATGGTTTGTTTTAAGCGAGTATATTCCAGGTGAGTGTTTATTGCTTTTCCTTGTTTGAGATTACTTAAATTAAAGTAAAGTTTATGAAAGTGTTTTTTTTAAAGAGAAGGTTAAGTTTTATGACTTTTAATAAATTGCCCTGCTTTGCCCTGCCTCTACCTTATCCTTTTCCGATTAAAATTTAATCACATAACCAATAGGTTGCGGAATTTGGCATGAGAAATTAGTTTTCGGCATTTAAACATTATAAAATTTTGGTGGAATAATCAGTGAAGACATTCGCTATTTAAAAAATAAAAAAAACTAAACTTTCCTTATTCAACATAATCAAATATATGTCTTTAATATATCTCTTGTGTAAGTTGTAATTCATCCTATATGCTCTCTTTTATCTTGTCATGTGGCTATTTTTTTAGCTGAAACCATGTATGCCTAGCTAATTCCTTGCTAAAGACGTGGAAAACATGTGGATAACGTTCCGCTTTACAAGATCTTTTGGTTATAAGGTTCTTGGATTCGGCAGATTTTTATATGATTGGGGCTCACTTTACTGTACTGTGTAACATTCTATGTGATTTTTAGATTTTGGTTTTGAATATATAGATAAATGTCTTATCAGAGTTTCAGTGTACTCAGATTCCTGATGCCGTATTGAACAAGAACAGTCGAGCATGGAACAGAGGCAGAGCATGGATCGATGGTGCAAGTATAGAGGTTGTGGAAGCTTACGCTAAACAATCAGATGAAGACTTGAAGGCTTTTCTCCGCTGCAGAGCTGAAGAGATTGTCTCCGGAGGGTTACTGTTTCTTCTCATGGCCGGAAGACCCGACTCAGAGCCGCTTCAGAATCAGCTTGGCGATCCCGTTTCCAGAGCAAAGCATCCCTTCACAGATTGCATGGACCAGGCCTGGAACGACCTTGTAAACGAGGTCAGTAACCTTCCACTCCATTAAATCATGCTTAAATCAAGCTGGATTGAAGTCATCTAATGAATTGTATTGTGTGCAGGGCCTGATTCACGAGGACACCAGAGATGGATTTAACATTCCTGCCTATATGCGCAGCAGCAAGGAAATTCAACAAGCTTTTGATCACTGCAATGCCTTCGAGATCAAGTGTATTGAGTTCCGGAAAGTTATGGAACATTCCAAAACAAAACAGAAGCAGAGCCTCATGGACCCTGTTTCTTATGCAAAGGCCAAAACAAATTTAGTCAGGGCTACGATGGGGCCCATGATCGTTGCTCACCTCGGATCGTCAGATTTATCAGACGAGTTCTTCAAGAGATTTGAGAAGAGAGCGGCTCCAAGCTTGACAATGCTAAACAAGATTTGCCACTACGGCGTCATCGTTGTCTTTGCTAAAAGAATATAGACCATGATATGTATTGCTCACTGTATGTAATTTCAATTATCTCATTATGATGACGTCAAAGAGCTCAACCTTGCTCTGTTTTAAGTTGAAGGGTTTAACTCTGTTGGGTAGAATTTATCTGGCCTAATCTTAAGTTCACTGTGGATAACATTGATAAAAAAATATTCAAATATGATCATACGATGGAAATCGCTCTCAGATGTGGTTTGTGAGCTTTCCGCTTCCTGCACGTTGAAGATCAGGTCTCATATGACGGTCCTGCTCATCGTCCTTTCTTAGTTGCGGCGATTTGAATGTAATACGATTATCATGTGACCCCGAACCCAATGAATGTTGACGTAAAATGGAATCACTTAAAAAGTCTTTATCTTAAAAGAAATAGGTTTGTTTTTTTAGGAGTGTTGCTTACAAACATATATATGTTCTTTCTTCAAATCTATTTGGCTTCGTTAGTGTTGATTTGATGTGAAAAGGACCACCGGTCGATGGGATACATACTGTCAACGTCAAATTTGACATGCACTCAGAGAATTCAGAACAGACTACTACCTTTACAAACAGGCTGCCCTCAAGGTTTAAACCTGGTGGCTTCTTGGTAAATGTCTACACCTACCAATCCACCTAGCCATTGGGGACAAAAGCATTTATCACTGATTGATAGTGGTCATGGTCAAGTACTTGTTGGTGGGTTGCTTAATTTAGATTCCCTTCCCTCTTATGACTTCATCTTTACCCAACAAATTAAGGTATATAATAATTATCTTTAACCTCGTAAAACAAAAAGTGTTACAGATTCCATAGTAACCGTGTTCAACCTCGCAAAACAAAAAGTGTTACAAATTCCATCACAACCTTGTTCATCCCATTAAATGTTGACATAAAATAGAATTAGTTAAAAAGTGTTTTATCTTAAAATTTTGTTTAAAAGAGAGGTTTTTGTTCTTAGTGGACTGTTTCATTTAAATTCTCTTTGTTTTTTCCTATGATTTTTTTTTTACCCAACAAACTAAAAGTATAATAAATATGTTCAAACTAATATATATTAACTATGTTCAATCTTATAAAAACAAATAATATTACACATTCTATAATAACAATGATAAACCATATTAACCAAAAGATGTTAAAGATTCCATATACAATGGAAAGAAAGAAAAAACTCTCGTGGTTGTTAGTGGTCTGCTAAAAGGCGTCAGAATGCCAACCCGCCAATGAAAGACTCTTTACAGATCTACGATAGATAAACGGTTAGACATAAATTGTGGAAAGGATGGTCTGGATTGACATCATCAATAGCTGTTACAGACACAAATTGTGGAAAGGATGGTCTGGATTGACATCATCAATAGCTCTTACATGGTTTGGATAAACTTTGACATCATCTAGATAAGATTTAAATTTGATTTTTTTTTATTTAAAAAATTTATATTTTTTAATGATACAATTTAACATCATTTAATAAAAACATTTCTTTAAGCAGATTATATCTGATTAAAAACAATGTATATAAAATGTCTTATTCCCAAATTATTATTTCCACAATCAAATTACTCATCCTTCTCGATCAAGTCAAAAACCTGTCTGGCTTATCACGAAAACACGCATGAAAAGCCAAAGAATCTGAACGCACTTAAACTGTTATGTCCAAATTTATAGAATTCGTGTCTATTTCACTTTTAATATTCACAAGCATATAGTCCAGGTTCGAATTTCAACGATGTTTTTAAATTCTTCACATATCTTTGAATTTTTATAAAAAAAAAAACTTAAATTTAAACAATGAGATAAATGTTATAAAAAAAAAAAACCACATGCATATAACCTTCACCAGCAGTGAGGTTATCTTATCTTAAAATCTAAAGAAAAAACAAAAATTCAATACGTGGACAGCACCCACGGCTATCATATCCGCATGTTGTTCTTGGATACTTTGTGTGGAGGAAAAAGTACATATATAGATCTTCCTCTTTTGATTTTTTAAGGATGAGTGGCCCAACAGAATTCTAAAGTTGCTGTGACCTTAGCTTTGACTGTTTTATATATATCCAATAGACAAACCAGGAGTATGGAGCAACAGGGAAAGACAAAAGAAATTAAAAAATAAAAAAATCTTCTCAACCAATAAATATAAACAAAATAATTTAAATTAATATGTGACTAATTGCAATTATAAACAAAATAATTGGGCAGTCCTTTGGAATACATATCCATAACTCATCTATAACATTGAGTTTTTTCCTTTTCTTTGATTAAGACTAGCCTCACCAACCTCCCCATATCTTTATGTTTTTTATTATTACCATCTTTTTTTAAACATTTTAGGTTTTTATATTGATGGTCTTTTGTTTGCTTGTGCTTAGAGTTTGCCTTCAATTAGGATAGAAATCACCATGACATTATTGTCATGTTGTGGACTTTAAGTAAGTGATCATTTTATATGATAAATGTTTTAAGAGAATTATAATTAAGAGTCGTAAGAATTTTTATTAAAAATTTGAAAATAAGTTTGTTTTCATTTGAATCTAAGATCTTTTTAAAGGATTTTATATAATAAGTTTGTATGTTTAAGAAGTGGATGAATAAATTTTAACATTGGATATCATTATTTATTTTATATTTTTTATTTAAGAGAGTGTTCATATATAAGTGAGAACAAAACATATGGTTTTGCAATATGAATCTGTAAATATAAAATATAAAATATAAGGTATAATAGATCTAACATGTGATCCACACAGAGTTGTGAGGTGTTTATTGGATTGTTAAAGAATCATTAAAATCCATAACAATGAAGGGGGTTATTCTAAGAAAGAATCTCATTAGAAAATGCTATATTTAAGGAGAATCATATACAAAGGAACCAAAAAGAAACTATATTAAGTAGAATCAAATCTAGGGTACAATAGAACTAAGAAGAGAATGAAGAGATTTAGAGCAAAGTTCATTGTTAGTGTATGAAGGGTTACTTGGAGATATTCAGTACATGGACAATATATTGAGGAAAACCAAACTTAACTAGATAAGACAAGATTAATATGACCTCAAATAAAGAATTTTTGGTGGTTCAAATATCGTCCATGCTCCATGAACATATTTATCAAAACTAGATTGAAAACATCAAAGTCAATATCAAGGATAATTTGTTATGGAAGACCACTATAGAAAAAATTTAGAAGACAATAAGAAAAAGGAGAAATTTGATGCTCAAGAGCGTGCTATGAAAAAAATGATAATTAAGTGTAATGTAAAATAATATTTTACATTTAATCGTGTTTATCTAAAAGAGAATATATATATATATATATATATATATATATATATATATATATATATATAGATATAGATGAGAAACCTTTTATATACAACATATCCGCAACATATGAGGGAGAGATTTGAACCTGGGCCTCAATAAGGTAATAACAAAATAAAAGAAGTGTAAACAATGTTATCAAGAAGGAATCACATTGATTTTAGATGTTCACATGAAAACTAACAAGGTTTTATGATATTTTATAGACAAGTATTAAGACTCATGTAGTTCAAATTAAAGTGTAGAACAAACAAATGACTTGAAATATATTCTCCAAGATTCTATCCTTTAATGAAAAGCATTAAAGAGATGGGAATTTAAAAAAAATATGAGTGAGTTCATATTACTTGAAATATGAGAATTTATGCAATAAAAGAGACAATGAAAGGTTTGATATATTATGGTATATTTCTAGAAATATAATTATCTATGTTAGCATCATATCAAGATGAAGAGATTTTAATGCCATTGTAATTAAAAAACTTCTAAAATTTTGAAATTAACACATAAAATTGATAATTTTTTAAAATTATGTTTGATAATTTTGATTTTTTGTTAGACATTGTGGTGGTAACACAATACAAATTATCACGATCTAGAATTCTCTTTATGTTGGACATTTTGAGTAGTTGAGTTGTCATTGATGTCAAGAGTCAGTTTCAGTGAAGCAGTGCAAGAGGAAGTGATTCCACAAGCAGATTGAGTGGTCATTGATGTCAAGAGTCAGTTTTAGTGAAGAGTGCAAGAAGAAGCAGTTTCACAAATCGGTGCAAAAGGAAAGTCCGCTTCCAGGTGGTCAAAATGAGTTTCGAGAGCAAAGAAGAGACCCAAGAAAATAATATTATAATATTTTATTATAATATTAAAAGGGAAGATTTAAATTAATTTAAATAATTTCATTATAAATTAATTTATTAATTAATTTAATTAACTTTAAAAGTTATTAAGTTAATTATAGATTAATTATAATTTAATTATTAAATTAATCTATAACCCTAAGGTTGGGTTATAATAAAATTAATTTATTAATCCTAAGGTTGGGATATAATAAAATTAATTTATTAACCCTAAGGATGGGTTATAAAGTCTATTCGAATTTGAATTCAAAAATCGAATTCATCCATCGACATCAATAAAAGCATGGCCTAAAGCATATAAAAAGGGGGTAAAACATTGATTAAAAATTATCCGAATGCAATTCATGTAAAGTGCAAAAGACTTCGACTATCATGCAAGGAAGAAGGAAGATTTCGTGTTTCAAAGTTATTGGTTGCAGAGGAAAGGACAAAGGGGAGCGGTGCTCCATTTTCATTGCACAACACTACGTAGCGCAACTAGCATTCATGGGAGGTGCTAAGGTTGATAGGCTCGAGGTGCAAGGTTCGAAGCCCACTGACTTCATTTTTACAAGGTAGAGTGTAAAGGTTTTTGGGCACCATGGCGAATGAAAGAAATAAGAGGAAGGCTTTTGCCTTCCCCTTCACGTGGGAGCTAGTAGCCCATGTGGTGGGCTAGCGCCTTGGTAAGGCGCTTGGCGAAGGAGTAGTCACGCGTTCGAAACCTATCGTGACATTTTGAGTGCAAGGTATGCTCCATAATTTTTGCTAAGGTTGTATGTGGTATGCGTCGTGGTGTTTGTGGAAGGTTTGAGATTTCGGAGGTGTTTGGTTTGTGATAAATAAATATTGGCTAAGGTATTTGAGGGAGATATAAGGGTTTTAAAATTAAATATTTTATTTTAATTTTGGAAGGTTTGAGTTATAAAGTTGGAGTAATAAGGTGTAATCGAGTTTGATTATTTTTGTGTTTAAGAAATATTTTTGAAAAGAGTTAGTGAGATATTTTTGTCATCTAACCATTGAAATTGGCAAAGAAGAAAATTGTGTTTAAAATAGGTTTTGAGGTCACTTCTACATCAAACAAAAGGTATGGGCACATCTTCCTAGTGAGTGATTGTTGAATGTTGTGAATGCTAAGTTGGAGTGAAAAGGATTGTTTTGATAAGCATTGTTGTTGAAGTAGTTAAGCAAAAACTTGAACTAGGGTTTGTGCAAAGAACATGAGTATCATTATTATGTGAAGTTGTGGAAGATCATGAGTATCATTGTTATGTGAGGATTACTTGATAAGCATTGTTGTTGAAGTGATTGGTTGAGTGAAGAACTTGAACTAGGGTTTGCAAAGATCATGAGTATCATTGTTATGTGAGATTGGTTGATAAGCATTGTTGGAAACATTTGAGTGAGTGTTCATAAGTTTGGACTAGGGTTTGTGAGCAAGAATTATTTCATTGAGTGATTGGTTGAGTAGAGTTGATTGAACCTAGTCAAGTGGAAGTGTTGAAGTGATAGTTCTAGTTATGTGAAACAAATTGTTCTATATTCTAAATTGTTTTGAGAAAGAGATTGAGCATTGTTGTAAGTGTGAAACATATTGAGTCTCTAACAATTCTCTATATTATTTTATGGTAAAAAGAGAGATTGAAAGTAATTGAGCATTGTGGTGAGTGTGAAGCATATTGAGTCTCTAACAATTATCTATATGTTTATGTGAGATTGGACAAGTTCTAGTGAGGACTTGTTGAGAATATTTGAGGTAAGTCTTTGAGAAGACTTGTGGATAGATTGATGTGAGCTTTTGTGGAAGCTTACAATACAGATTTGAAGATAGATATTATTGAGCAGATTGGACAAGTTCTAGAGAGGACTTGTGGATAGATTAGTGTGAGATTTTGTGGAAGATTACAAGGTAAATTTGAGACAAGTCTTTGAGAAGGCTTGTGAGCAGAGTTGATTGATTGATTTGTTCAAACCTTGAGTTAAGGTTTGGGGAAGATCCAACAGAGTTGATTTATGATTGAGTCAAGCTTTGTGTTAAGGCTTGAGGATAGATATTGAGGATAGATTTGAATGTTTAGTGTAGATTTGAGGATAGATTTTGGTGTAGATTTGAGGATAGGTTTGTGCCAGACCAAAATAGAGATTGAGCAGATTTGTGCTAGACCGAAGGACTATGTTTAGTGTAAATTTGAGACAGAGCAAAGAGTAAGCTTTGGAGGTGATAGAGTATAGAGGATGATAGTCTCTAGTGGATAGAGATCCATTAGCTAGGGTAGTGAGGATAGGTCTTCTGAGTGAGGACAAGAGTCTTTAGTGGATAGAGATCCATTAGCCAATGTAGTGGAGGCAATATTTCTTCTAGAAGATCACCAACCAGAGCTAAGGAGAAAGGAGTTCTCCTATGGATAGAGATCCATGAACTTGATTAGGGGATTGATGTCTCCTTTGGATAGAGGTCCATAAATATTGTAATAGGGAAAGGATTCCCAAGAGATTGATTGAGAAAATTTTAGTGAAATATTTTCTTCGTGGAGTAGCCCACATTGGGTGAACCACATTAAATTGGTGTCTCTATTATGTGTGGTGATTTATGCATTGCTTTGATTACTACTATTGATATTGCTATCTATACATTGCATAATATTGATTGGAAAGAAAAGTAAAAAGTGGTCTTATACTATTCACCCCCTCTTAGTATAAGCTTGTGTTCTTCAATTGGTATCAGAGCGGGTTCCTTCGAAAGAGTTTAACAACTTGAAGGAAAAGATTTCAAGAACATAATGGATTCTAAGAATGGGTCCTCAGATAATTCAACACCAATATTTGATGGAAGAGATTATATATTTTGGAGTATGAGAATGAAGATTCACCTGATGGCACTTGGAAATGAAATATGGGAAGCAGTTGAAAATGGATACACACCACCAGATACTCCACCTACAGATAAATATGGTAAGCTTCTACATCATTACAATTCAAAAGCAATGAATGCAATTTTGAGAGGTTTGCATAGAACAAAGTTCATAAAGGTTATGCATTGCAAATCAGCAAAGGCAATTTGGGATAAGTTGCAAAGCATATATGAAGGAGATAAAAGTGTCAAAAAGGTAAAGATACGAAATCTCAAAGGACAATTTGAAGATTTAAAAATGAAGGATGAGGAAAACATTAGTACTTATCTACTTCATGTAGATGAGGTTGTTAACGCCATGCAAGGACTTGGACTTGAGATTGAAGAATCTGATGTTTGTGATAAGATCTTAAGATCTCTTCCAAAAATATTTAGTGAAAATATTTCTGCTATAGAGGAATCAAAATATGGTGATTCTTTGACAAGAGATATGTTACTTGGTATTCTTACAACTTTTGAGATAAGAACAAAAGAGGAACCTAATCTCCGGAAGGAAGTAACCTTCAAAGCTACTAAGAAGACAAAGGGCAAGAAGTCAGATTCAAGCAATGAGTCATCCAGTGATGAAGAAGCAAATTATGGTAGAAATAATAAGGATTCAAGAAGATTTAAAGATGCAAAATCTGTTAGATGTTTCAATTGTGGAAAGTATGGTCACTATGCAACTGATTGTCAAGAAGCCAAAAATAGCAATGATGAAGAAAAATAGGATCATAAGAACAAGGAATCAGAAAAATATAGGTACCAAAAGAAAGGCAAGGATGGACAAGGCAGACAAGGAAAGAAGTTCTTTCAAAGACAAAAGAGGAGCTACTATGCAGACAAGGCAAGTAAGTACTCAAGTGATAGTGATAATAGTTTCTCAGATAATGATAAAGATGAAGTCCTATTTATGATAGAAGAAAAAGAAGAAGTTAAGAAAAGGTCACCAATAATTCTCAAGTGTTTTAGATGTGGTAATTTTGGACATCTTGAAGATAGTTGTACAAAGAATGGTTTCAGTTTTAGTGATGATGAATATGAGGATACACTTGAAGGACCAGAAGAGAATATTCTAATGGCACTAGAAGAAGAAGGAGGTGATCCTATAGAAGACAAGTCAGAAAAGAATGAAGATGTTTTCAAAGGCAAACAAATAGAGGAAGAATCAAAAAAAGGAGAAGTTGATCTTGAGGGAGAGCTTATTTATGCTCTTAAAACTTTAAAGAAGGTAAGAAAGAAAAACTCCCAACTTGAGCTTCAATTTCAAGAATGTGATGAAGAGAGAGGAAAGCTTATAGAGGATCTAAATAAGTCAATAGCTAAGACAAAGAAGTTCAAGGATAAGTTAGAAGCAAAGGTCTTAGAATGTGAAAGATTAGAACAAGAAGTAGCTCTACTAAGGGAAGAAGTAGAGAAGTCTAAGGATAAGCTACACAAGTTTGGAAGGAGCTCAAAGAATTTGGATAAGATTATCAAGACACAAAAGCCTACATCAAGCAAAACAGGTCTTGGTTTTGAACATGTACAAAAGAAACAAGAAGAAGAGTCAACCTCAAGTTCTGAAGAAGAAGAAACTTTAGAAGAAGACAGTGTAAGAGAAAGTGAGACTTCTGAGGATGAGTTGGACAATAGAAAGTTCAACAAGGAAAAGAACAATGCACAAAGAAGGAATAGATGGAATAGGAACCAACACAGGGTAAGAGAGACTAAGAGACCAATGAGGTCAAGGCAAGGAAATTTCAATGGATGATGTTTCTCATGTCACAGATTTGGGCACAAGGCTTCACAGTGCAGGACACATGAAAGATAAGAATATGGGAACTTCAAGAACAGGCAATTATTTCATGGGTATTGCTACTCATGTAATCAATTTGGTCACAAGGCAATGAATTGCAGGGTTCATGATAGGAATAGATATGGCTTCACCAAGAGAAATCCCAAGATATTTGCACCTTCAAGGAATAACAATATTAAGTGTTACAAGTGCAATAATTATGGACACACAACAAAGTGGTGTAGAGCAAAAATTCCAGAGACAAGCAGGAACAGGAATAGTCAGAGGAATCAGAAGGATCATATGAGAAGGAAAGTGGAAAAAGGTAAATATCAGTGTATGTTGGGAGTAGAAATACTCCCACCCCATAATTAACCACCTCAAGAGGAGGTGGGGGAGGGGCTAAGCTAAGAGACTCATTCTTAGCCCCGAGCCCCAAAGGTGACCCTTTGCCATTGATGTCAAAGGGGGAGAGATTTGAGTAAGGGGGAGAGATTTGATTTAAGAAGAGAGCATTGAGTCAGGGGGAGCAGTTTCCCAAGGGGAGCAGAACAGAAAAAGGTTAAGGAAATTGAAAAGGTAATTGGGTTGCCATCAATGAAAAAGGGGGAGATTGTTGGACATTTTGAGTAGTTGAGTTGTCATTGATGTCAAGAGTCAGTTTCAGTGAAGCAGTGCAAGAGGAAGTGATTTCGCAAGTAGATTGAGTGGTCATTGATGTCAAGAGTCAGTTTCAGTGAAGAGTGCAAGAAGAAGTTCTACAAATCGGTGCAAAAGGAAAGTCCGCTTCTAGGTGGTCAAAATGAGTTTTGAGAGCAAAGAAGAGACCCAAGCAAATAATATTATAATATTTTATTATAATATTAAAAGGGAAGATTTAAATTAATTTAAATAATTTCATTATAAATTAATTTATTAATTAATTTAATTAAATTTAAAAGTTATTAAGTTAATTATAGATTAATTATAATTTAATTATTAAATTAATCTATAACCCTAAGGTTGGGTTATAATAAAATTAATTTATTAATCCTAAGGTTGGGATATAATAAAATTAATTTATTAACCCTAAGGATGGGTTATAAAGTCTATTCAAATTCGAATTCGAAAATTGAATTCATCCATCGACGTCAATAAAAGCATGGCCTAAAGCATATAAAAAGGGGGTAAAACATTGATTAAAAGTTATCCGAATGCAATTCATGTAAAGTGCTAAAGACTTCGACTATCGTGCAAGGAGGAAGGAAGATTTCATGTTTCAAAGTTATTGGTTATAGAGGAAAGGACAAAGGGGAGTGGTGCTCCATTTTCATTGCACAACACTACATAGAGCAACTGGCATTCATGGGAGGTGCTAAGGTTGATAGGCTCGAGGTGCAAGGTTCGAAGCCCGTCGGCTTCATTTTTTACAAGGTAGAGTGTAAAGGTTTTTGGGCACCGCGACGAATGAAAGAAATAAGAGGAAGGCTTTTGCCTTCCCCTTCATGTGGGAGCTAGTAGCCCATGTGGTGGGCTAGCGCCTTGGTAAGGCGCTTGGCGAAGGAGTAGTCACACGTTCGAAACCCACCATGACGTTTTGAGTGCAAGGTATGCTCCATAATTTTTGCTAAGGTTGTATGTGGTATGCGCCATGGTGTTTGTGGAAGGTTTGAGATTTTGGAGGTGTTTGGTTTGTGATAAATAAATATTGGCTAAGGTCTTTGAGGGAGATATAAGGGTTTTAAAATTAAATATTTTATTTTAATTTTGGAAGGTTTGAGTTATAAAGTTGGAGTAATAAGGTGTAATCGAGTTTGATTATTTTTGTGTTTAAGAAATATTTTTGAAAAGAGTTAGTGAGATATTTTTGTCATCTAACCATTGAAATTGGCAAAGAAGAAAATTGTGTTTAAAATAGGTTTTGAGGTCACTTCTACATCAAACAAAAGGTATGGGCACATCTTCCTAGTGAGTGATTGTTGAATGTTGTGAATGCTAAGTTGGAGTGAAAAGGATTGTTTTGATAAGCATTGTTGTTGAAGTAGTTAAGCAAAAAATTGAACTAGGGTTTGTGCAAAGAACATGAGTATCATTGTTATGTGAAGTTGTGGAAGATCATGAGTATCATTGTTATGTGAGATTACTTGATAAGCATTGTTGTTGAAGTGATTGGTTGAGTGAAGAACTTGAACTAGGGTTTGCAAAGATCATGAGTATCATTGTTATGTGAGATTGGTTGATAAGAATTGTTGGAAACATTTGAGTGAGTGTTCATAAGTTTGGACTAGGGTTTGTGAGCAAGAATTATTTCATTGAGTGATTGGTTGAGTAGAGTTGATTGAACCTAGTCAAGTGGAAGTGTTGAAGTGATAGTTCTAGTTCTGTGAAACAAATTGTTCTATATTCTAAATTGTTTTGAGAAAGAGATTGAGCATTGTTGTAAGTGTGAAACATATTGAGTCTCTAACAATTCTCTATATGTTTTTGTGGTAAAAAGAGAGATTGAAAGTAATTGAGCATTGTGGTGAGTGTGAAGCATATTGAGTCTCTAACAATTCTCTATATGTTTTTATGAGATTGGAAAAGTTCTAGTGAGGACTTGTTGAGAAGATTTGAGGTAAGTATTTGAG
The DNA here is from genome assembly GCA_028583015.1 of Wollemia nobilis. Classification (NCBI taxonomy): domain Eukaryota; kingdom Viridiplantae; phylum Streptophyta; class Pinopsida; order Araucariales; family Araucariaceae; genus Wollemia; species Wollemia nobilis. The sequence goes on from JAQPPZ010000032.1 coordinate 664,553, forward strand.
AAGACTTGTGGATAGATTGATGTGAGCTTTTGTGGAAGCTTACAATACAAATTTGAAGACAGATATTGTTGAGCATATTGGACAAGTTCTAGAGAGGACTTGTGGACAGATTAGTGTGAGCTTTTGTGGAAGCTTACAAGGTAGATTTGAGATAAGTCTTTGAGAAGGCTTAAGAGCAGAGTTGATTGATTGATTTGTTCAAACCTTGAGTTAAGGTTTGGGGCAGATCCAATAGAGTTGATTTGTGATTGAGTCAAGCTTTGTGTTAAGGCTTGAGGATAGATATTGAGGATAGATTTGTGCTAGATCGAAGGACTATGTTTAGTGCAGATTTGAGGATAGGTTTGTGCCAGACCAGAGATAGAGATTGAGTAGATTTGTGCTAGACCGAAGGACTATGTTTAGTGCAGATTTGAGATAGAGCAAAGAGTAAGCTTTGGAGGTGATAGAGTATAGAGGATGATAGTCTCTAGTGGATAGAGATCCATTAGCTAGGGTAGTGAGGATAGGAGTCTTCAGTGGATAGAGATCCATTAGCCAATGTAGTGGAGGTAGTAGTTCTTCTAGAAGATCACCAACCAGAGCTAAGGAGAAAGGAGTTCTCCTATGGATAGAGATCCACAAACTTGATTAGGGGATTGGTGTCTCCTTTGGACAGAGGTCCATAAATATTGTAATAGGGAAAGGATTCCCAAGATATTGATTGAGAAAATTTTAGTGAAATATTTTCTCCGTGGAGTAGCCCACATTGGGTGAACCACGTTAAATTGGTGTCTCTATTGTGTGTGGTGATTTGTGCATTGCTTTGATTATTGCTGTTGATATTGCTATCTATACATTGCATAATATTGATTGGAAAGAAAAGTAAAAAGTGGTCTTATACTGTTCACCCCCCTCTCAGTATAAGCTTGTGTTCTTCACTAAAATGTTGCTTTAGAACCATATTTACATCCCATGATCAATGCAATCCTAAAGTGACACAAAGTCAATGCAAAAAAATAAAATTAAGTCATAGATATTAAATTAAAACAAAATTATGATATATATAGTTTTAATGAAACTAACAACTATTTATTTATGGAAAAAAATAAATATTATAACTAAATAATTAATTAAATTATGTCCAAGATGTTATAGAGCAATGATGAATGAGATGCACTCATATAAGTGTAACCCCACTTCAAATATTTATATTATAATGGAGACTTTGGAAATAAGTCAATTTGTGTTAATACCATTTGTTGTACTACAAAGAGAATACGACTTTTTAAAATATTGAAGTAACTTGGTCATGATGTAATATGAATGACACCCCTTTCCACCCCCATATAGCCAATTTAAAATTATTTTTTATTATATATATATATATATATATTTTATAATAATTAATGACTTAAAATTTTATATTTATTTAAATTTATACAATTTTAAAATATTTTAAAATAAAACAACCTTGTTGGGTGGTAGGCTGGTCTATGTTGTATCATGGCATTATATTTCTCTTTTGTTTTCTTGGGTGGCTATTGGGTTTAGTTTATGTTCTTTTTGCTTTGGAGATGGCCTGTGCCTAATTGCACTTCTCTTTCTCTACCTCATCTAATGTAAAAGGTTTTGGGACCCTTCAAAACCTTGATTTTTCACCATTAATTAAAAAATATGTATTTTTTTAAAAATAATATACTTATATTGAATATTAAATATTATCCCTTGAAGGTACACAATTCATAATACATCAAGTTTAGGGTTACTTGTTTGAATCCTATGGAGTAGGGTGGGTGTGCTCCTTGGGGGATTTCTTACTCTAAACTGAGAGACTTAGACTTGGCCTATGACCTAAAAAATACCTTGCTCTCTTTTAATTTTAGAATGAAGTAATGACTATAATTTGAATCCCTCATATTTTGAGTCATATTATAGCATGAGGGAATTTATTGGACTTATAATACAATCTATTGAGAGTTAAGATTGAATATTGGGATATTTTCACCAACATATTTAATAGGTCGTCAATTTACTTTTGCTTATATGTATTTACATATGACCTCAATTAAACCTTATAATTATTTAATAAAGGACAAAATTTATTTATGCGCATCCTCATGGATCGTTCCTTGGTTGATATGGCTATTTATAGGTCTACCACCTAAATATTTATATTCATTTGATTTAATTCATTTATATTAGTTCCATTGAGTGTATTGGCACTACAACATTGTTTATATCTTGTTTGTCTATTTTATTTTGTTTTATTTTTATTTTTGATACTTGTCATTAGTCCTTGTTCTTAGAATCCCACTACTTTCTTTATGGTATTAGAGCCATAAGGAACTATTCATATATTAGAATATTTGATTTGGTTCCTATGTAGAGGATTACCATTATAGCAAAGGTATATGTTAACTAGAGACAAAGATTTGACCTTCTAGGATTTTGAGATCTAAAAAATTAATTTCAACAATGTACTAATATCTTCCAATAAGTTTGTACTTCCTATAAATAGTTTATGTTTGTTGAAGAGGGTAAACTTCTATGCATGCATTGTACTCTAACTAGATTATCTCTTATGATACACATGATAACCATTGAGGCATCTAAGAATCAAGTAATATATTCTTCAATTCCTTTCATAGATCTAAGGTGACTACACAAGAGGCAAGAATGGGCAATGACAAAGATCTTGGATAACATATTGGTGATTGCTATTTTTAATTTGCATAATCTCTTTCTTTTAAGTTTTTTTTCTCTATTTTAGATGTCATAGAGCATAGGCACAATGGTGTTTATCAATAGTGTGATAAAGTATAGAGTTGGTTTGAAATACTATTATGCTATAAAAATAATGTGTTTCTACTTTATATTTGTAGTTTGAGTAATATTGAATGTTACAATTTATAGGTCTATCACCTAAATATTTGTATTCATTTGATTATATTCACTTACATTAATTCCATTAAGTGTTATTGGTGCTACGACACTATCCATATCTCATCTATCTATTTTCCTTGGTTTTATTTCCATTCTTCTATGATACTTACCATTAGTCTGGGTTCTTCAAATCCTATTACTTTTTTCATGGTATAAAAACCATAAGGTAACACTTAGAGATTAAAATATCTGATTTGGTTCTTGTAGACACCAAATTACAACCACTAATCCTCCATCCTAACCATCCCACAACCCACTTGTCCACCATACACCTTCCCGCCATCCATTTCACCACTTTAGCCCTTTCCCACCATTTCCTAACCCAATTGGGGTTATTTTAATATTATTTTATATTATTTAATATTTAATATAATATTTTATATTATATTATAATATATTTATTATAAAATATATATTTATAAACTCAATTAACCATAGTCCTTCGATCCAATCTAATCTCCATCGTCCATCTTCATTAATCCATGCCACATCTAAAAATTAATCTCAACCTTAAGATCTAATTTAATATTAGCCACACGATCAAAAGTGTAAGGGTAAAACCCTAAGAAAACCCTAGGTTAGATTATAAATAAGGGTATTTGCAAATGCCCAAAACCTGGAACCTTGAGATTAGAAATTGTACCCTAGAGGAGTCATTGTTGAAACCCTAGTGAAGCAGAGAGAGATAGAGTTTGAAGATCTAAAGCCCTAGCTAGTCAACAAGACTTTTGCTATTCTAGCCATCCCCTGTTCATCCTCCATTTTTGTTACAACCCCCATCCATATGTTGCATTCATCGCCACCCCCTCGATATGCTTCTATAGATTTATCCTTACCCATAGGCACCCTCTCGAGCTTGTCAAGCTCACTGCATAGCCTATGAAGCTTGCTGCAGAGCTTTCCAAGCACTCACTAGAGCCTGTTGTATCACAGGCTCACTCTAGATCCTATGAAGCTCGCACCAGAGCCTACCAAGTGTGCGATCGAACCTGTTGCAACCACAAAAATGCGAATTTGAGCCTATTGCAACCATGAAAACGTGAATCTGAGCCTGTTGCAACCACAAAAATGTGAATCTGAGCTTGCTGCAACCATGAAAATGCGAATCTGAGCCTGCTGCACCATGCCAACTACAACAATGAAATGAAAATAAGATCTATAAATTTCACATATTGTTAAATAGTTTTTGAAGCTAGAGTGGCCTACCATAGGATACATGAAGCCCACTCACCCCATTGGAAGCAAGGATACATCAATCTGAGGACATTTCATTGTTATAGCTAGGGTTTCAGAGAACCCTAACAACTTTTTTGTAAATAATTGTATCAAATACTCTCATTGAGGATAGATTGTATCAAAGGAGTTTATTGGCTCCCCCATTTTATCAAATATATCCATTTGTGCAATCTTGTGTTTCATTGTGTTATTTTATTTCCTTATTTTATTTAAGTGTTGTGTTCTTATCTTCACAACAATTCCACCTTTCCTACCTTCAAAAAGCCCAATTCCACATTTCTCACCATTTCCTAACCCAATTGATATTATTTTAATATTATTTTATATTATTTTGTAATTAATGTAATATTTTATATTATATTATAATATATTTACTATAAAATATATATTTATAAACTCAATTAATCACAGTCATCCAATAAAATCTAATCCCCACCGTCCATCTTCATTAATCCATGCCACATCTAAAAAGTAATCTCAACCTTAGGATCTAATTTAATCCTAGCCACATGATCAAAAGTGTAAGGCTAAAACCCTAAGAAAACCCTAGGTTGGATTATAAATAAGAGCATTTGCAAATGCTCAAACCCTGGAACTCTGATATTATAATTTGCATCTTGAAGAGATCATTGGTGAATCCCTAGCAAAGCAGAAAGAGATAGAACCCTAAAAATCCAAAGCCCTAGCTAGCCAATAGGACTTTTACTGTTCCAGCCATCCCCCACATCCATCCTTTCCATATCACCATCCTCCATTACCATCACTGGCACTTCTGCCCATCCTTCGCATTCATCACATTTCCCAGATTTTCTTTTACAGATTTTATTCTCACCGTAGGTGCAGGCGTGCACTTGAAAAGCTCACTGCAGAGTTTTTCAAGTGCACGCCTGCACCTGCTGCATTGTAGGCCCACTCTAGAGCCTACGAATATCACACCAAAGCCGGCCAAGTGTGCATCCAAGCCTGTTGCAACCATAGAAACGTGAATTAGAGCTTGCTGCATCATGCCATATATTGTCAAAACTACAACAACAAAGTGAGGAATCATCACAAGCAAGGTATATCTTTATTGGTTTTATTCTATTACATGATTTGTAGATTTCACATGCCATTTGATCCATTTTAGTTAGGGTTTACTGATGTATGAGGGTCTCACATTATGGAACCATCACAGGTGTTATTAATCCCTTTCTCTATTTTTATGTATGTAAATCTATAGATTATACATATTTTTGAACAATTGTTGAAGCTAGAGTGGTCCGACATCGGATACCTGAAGCCCACTCATTCTGTTTGAAGTGAGGACACACTATCTGAAGACACTTCATTGTTGTAGCTAGGGTTTCGAAGAACCCTAGCATTTTGTAAATCTTTGTATCAAATACTCACTGAGTATAGATTGTATCAAAAGGATTTTATTAGCTCCCCCAACTTATTGAATAAATCTATCTATTTTGTGCAATCTTGTGTTTATTTGGGTCATTTGACTTTTTTTTTGTTTAAGTGTCATGTTTTCTCTTTAGGTGAAATTTACGTCTTTATGTTAGCTTCTGATTTAGATTATTAAAGTTAGTAATATTTAATATTGTTTGCACACCATAGAGAACAAGAGATCTAATAAAATTAATCACACACACTTGCACAATTCACATTTTTAACAGTAGTGGTTGGATTTCATCACCAACCATTGCTTGAGATTTGGTGACAGTGGCAGTGATTTCCATCCACCAATATCTGCCCTAGAAACCATAGGACTACCCTTGAGAAATTTTTTTAGAGGTCATTACCAACAAGAATCTCATTTCCCTGGCCATCCATATATTTTTACATTTGTTCTCTTTAAGAAAGATTTAGTTACATCAAAACACACAAGCCAACAATTCTAAAAGGAACTTCACATTAATGAAAGAAAATAATTAATGAATAAGGTAAGCCACACATGGTTAAACCTAGGACTGATTGTTTTATTTACATTAAATTTTGAAAAAAGTTTTAGTTTGTGTGATTTAGATTAAAATTTGAATCTTTAGTTTAATTACTTTATGGTACTAACGAGACAACAAAAGAAAATAATAAACCAAAGTAGTTTAATGGAAAACAGTTTCCATGAGCCTGCTACTTTGGTAGCCCCATCCAATATGGTTCAAACTACTTTGTCTAGATCATCCCATCCACCCCACTCTCAAGTAGAGACACATTCACACAATGTGGAGACAATCACCACCTACATAGACATGGATAGAGTGCAGGCCATTTACAAGGCTTCTAACTATGTCTTAGAGCCCCTTAGCCAAGAATATTTTGAAGAATTCGAATTGGCTACCACCTACCTTGTCCAAGGATATCCTAATTTGAGTTATGAATATGGTATGCCTTCATCCATAAGCCAACCACAACAATGACCAAGTGTTCCAAACACTTATCTCACATCCACCTATACCAACCCCTTGTATGAGGAGTATGTCAATGCTGCATCACATTTCCCTAGCCTCCAAGTTGTAACATCAAACACAACTTGCACCATAGTCATGTCCTCTCATCCATCATCATCTACACCTCCATTATCTCACTTATCCAACATGACCATGTCATCCACATCTCCATCATCACACCTAATCAACATGACCGTGTCTAATCATCCATCATCATCAATCCACCCATCGTCTCACCCCACAACCCCATCATTCAACACATGGTCAAATCAAGAACTTATAGATACAATAGGGCTCATCAACAGAATGCTTTCACAATGAACAAAAGGAAAATATTCAGCTTACATAGACCCTATGACCCAAGTAGTTCCAAACCAACCTGCACTCACCAATAAAAATCTAGCATGGGTTCCCCAACCTTCCATAGTGTCCATCCCTAATCCACCATCAATCCACACATCAACCATACCAATAAACATTACCACTAACAAACAACACAATCTATTTCTCCATCATCATCCTCATCAATCATCCCCATATTTCAACCATAAATATTATCCACATACCCAACCCAATCCATTCCACAACACCATGTTGGTCACACCCCAACATCTACCATCTAGCCCATCAACCAACCATCACATAATCCAAGGTCCTCATATTCTAGCAGAAGATCTTAGATTAATGCAAAAGCAAATTGATTAGTTGATGCAAAACTCACCAGGGATAATGAGCCAAAAAATCACATTAATCCAACTAATCCATCAACCAATCCATCCATCGGTACCATCACCACCATATCCTAAAAATTTTACGATACCAAAATTTGACAAGTTTAGGGGAACTGATGATCCTAAGGAGCATGTGAGTTCATTTGTCCATGTATATTTTTAGATTAGTGATGATAATACTCTTATGCTCTGAAAATTTCCTCAAACATTAGGGGGATATGCCATTGAATGGTACAATCAATTGCCTACACATAGTATTTATACTTTTGATCAATTGATAGATCTATTCTTGGAACACTTTGCCCTTAATATTAGAAATAAGGTGTCCTTATCAGATATATATTATTTGAAACAATGGGATGAGGAACCTATCTATGATTTTGGAAACCGTTGGAGGGCAGTCATAACCAAGTTGCCATTCTCCCTCCCAATGGAAGAAATTATCAAAATTTTTACCAAGAGTTGCTTAAAACCCATCTCTTGAATGCTACAACTCAATACTTATAGAAAATTTGAGAGGCTTTAGCACAAGCTAGTGTCATTTAGGAGATAAAAATCTAAGAGGGTGTCATTAAGCCTAAAAATAAAGAATGGAAAAATAGGGGCCAATACCAAAATAATCAAACTGGTCAAACTAAATCAACACAAGCCTCAACGACTAACACAACTAATCAAGTCAATCAAGTGGTCATGAGTCAGCCCATAACGGCTCAAAAACTACTGCAACAACAAATTTCCTATCATGTGGTCCCATCAGTAACCCAAGCACCAACAATACACAACATAATGCGAACTGTGGAACAACCTACCCGCCACCAATTAAATCAGCCCCAATGTCAATACACTCCTTTAGCGAAGTCGTAATCCATATTTTGAAGGTTGTATGAGACCAATAAATTATCCTTGCCAGATATTAGGCCTAATGATCACACCAAAAGATCTAAAAAATATAAAGAGCACTTGTTTTGCCGATACCATCAGCAAAATGGGCATGATATCAATTCCTGCCATATGTTCAAAAACATAGTGCAAGACCTCATAGACCTAGGGACCATTAATGTGGATAACCCCTTAGCTCCACAAAATAAAAATTTGGGCATATATCAGACACATCTACCTAACCATGGGGAGGTCCAACATAATGTAGGAGGTAAAAATCAACAACCACCTCCTAATCAAGTAAATCATGTCCAAAAATACCAAAACTTTGTAGGAGCAATCCATGTGGTCACTAGAGGGCAAAGGCAAAATAAAAAAAAATGCTCAATAATATTCGAACCCACCTCCCATACAAACCTCACCAAATCCATCTCCACCAATCAATCTATCCAATCCACCCAATCCGCCCATCCTTTGTCCAATAAGGCCAGTTGAAATCTTAACCAGTTGGTTAACCACTAGTTTGAAAATGGAATTAACCAAGCTTTTAGTGTATGAGCTTATCCAAAAATCCCCTAGGTATAGATAAGATTTAATGGAAATACTCAATTCAATTGAGTTATAATCCAAAGACTCTAATGCCTTCAACAACTTTGTAGGGAGTGTTAGAACGTGCATGGAGCCATCAATTACCTTTTATGACTTTGAGGTAAAATCAATGAATTAAGAATCAGTAGACCTTCCATTGCACATAATGGCCCTAATAGACAAAAATCCATTCAAAAGAGTCCTTATTGATACCAGCTCATAAATCAATATCATTACTACTGCTACCCTTATCCACCTCAAATTACCTCCATCCCATATTTTCAAATCATCATTCACACTCAAAGCATTTAATGATGCTTTGTGTACCATAGTTGGCACTATTGTTTTACCTATAGAATTAGGGTCCATAATGTTGCACACCATGTTTCACATCTTAGAAGGAGACATGGCGTATAATATACTCCTTGGTAGATCTTGAATGAGGGAAATGAAATGTGTTCCTTCAATTCTACACAAATGCTTAAACTATGTTCATGATGGACAAGTCCATTGCATCCCTATAGATGTCAAACCTTTTAAGTATTGTAATTTCATTTCAAATCCTTATGAATCCATGTTACCTTCCACCCATTTATTCTTGGTGCCATCATCGAATCCATCTACATCATATCTTAATCCGCTTTCTTCCAATCCATCTATATCTTCTTCTAAAAATCCCATCTTAGAGGAGCTACCCATCACATCACCTCCTCAAACATCTATTTCTTCTTTTACATGTGGTCATAGTCATTCTACTATTATCACATCATACATCACATCTACCCCTTATTCTACAACCACTTCTTCTGTTTCATCATTATCCCATCCTCCATCTTCTAATTCCACACCGCCATCCAACCTACTCCATCGACCGATGTTTCACAAGTCAAACTCTCAGATTGTGACATATTTAATTCACCACAACCCATAACAAATATAGATCCATATAAATCCACACCATCAACCACACCAGCCCAAGTCAAAATCCACATCACCAATCCTGGTATAGGTGAATATGTGGTCCAAGATGTCACCATCACACCCTTCCAATAGCCAAATATTTTGGACGTCCTGAGACTGTTATTTATCCATAGGCATTGTTTACGACATGAGTGCAGCTACAAAAATAATTAAATTTATTTAAGGAGAGTTGGATTGCTCAACTGGGGCAAACCCACCCAAAAAACCACAAGATCATAGGAGTGCTAATATACCTAACATAGAGTATTTTCCCACTCGCTACTTTAACATGTTCAATTGGCAAGGTCAAGGTCTAGGTTCCCATGAGAAAGGGATGCATGATATATTAGGGGTCCCATATAGAGGTGCCCATGATCATTTCTATTTAGGCTATACCCCATTGTCTCCCATCTCTTCCCTTGAGCAAGCCTTTAAAAAGCTTAGCCTTAATGATGAAGATCACCCCATCCACCCATTACCCTCAATATCTTCTCTTGAACAGGCCCTTCAAGAAATTTGCATTAACAAAGTAGATGAAGATGATCCCATCAACTTCTCCTATCCCGCCTTTGATTCTAAGGATGAAAGTTATGAAGAATTTGAATTCATGTCAAACGCTTCTCACAATTCTAAAAAGGAGTCACATCCCATTGTCCCCATCACCCAACAAGAAGAGTTTTACCTTCGAATGTTCCCCATCCATCATCCCATATTCCATTTGCTTCTTCCATAAAAGCAAGCAGACCTGCTAGGAAATTCACCTTGATCCCCACACATAAGCTAAGAAATGTAACATATGTACATATTTCAAAAAAAAAATGTGTTGCTCATGTTAATGCCATGTCTATTACAGGGATAACATCATTCAACATCAGTTCTACTCTAATAATTCCATATATTCATCCATCCAATCCAACCTTCCTTCCACTACGTCAATATGAATCCTATTGACTTATGCACACCGCTCCACAACCCATACAATTCAGCTAGGCCAATTCCAATTGACATTAGCCTTATCGACTTGGACCGAATTTCCTCCCCACCCTCATTTTTGGAGCTCATCCTATCCAAGTAACTGCTAAGGGCTTCAGCCAGCTACATTTCTCCTTCATCGCCACATTCACCCACATCACCTTCCACTAGAGGTCCCGAGGTCTTTCAGGCAGAGTTAGGCAGCATTGAGTAGGGAAAGTTGGATGACATCTTAGATGGCATAAATATGATCCCAAAACCACATCAACTTGAGGAGGGTTCACACATGTCCATTGAAGATACCATAAATGTGAACCTTAGTTCGGATCTTGACAACCCCCAAGTTGTCAAGCTTGGCAAAAGTTTAACATTCGACGAACAAGAGCAATTCATTGCTCTCCTCAAGAAAAAGAAAGAGGTGTTTGCATGGTCCTACAAGGATATTCCTGGCCTTGATCCTAACCTTGTTGTTCATAATCTCACCTTGTGTCTTGATGCCAAGCCGATCAAAAAAAATCTTAGGAGAATGCATCCTACCATGGCCCTCATAGTCAAAGAGAAAATACAAAAGCTATTGGACATACATTTTATCGTTCCTATTGACTATCCTAAGTGGTTTTCAAACATGGTTCCCGTTCGTAAGCCCAATGAAGCGATACACATTTGCAATGAATTTTGAGATCTAAATAAAGTATGTCCTAAGGATGACTTCCCTCTACCAAACATTGATACTCTTGTCGATACCTATGCAGGCCACGAAATGTTTTCCTTCATGGATGGTTTCTCAGGATACAACCAAATTCGAATAAATCTTGATGACAAAAATAAAACGGCATTCACAACATCGTGGGAAATATTTTGTGTGATCAAGAGAGTGAGCGAAAATAATAATCAATTAATCATTAACAATTACAATAGAAAGTCTATGATTAAAAGAATAGACTAACTAACAACATTAGGAAATAGTGCTAACTACCCTCTAACAATAGAGTAGGGAGTTGCGTGATGCTAACCACTAACCTAGGTAGAGAAGTCTAACCAAACCACTAACCTAGGATATTTAGAGATTAACCTAGGATAGAAGAATAAATATCTAGATAGTAAAAAATAAATGTAAATACTCTTTTACCTAGTGGAGTAAATGGTAAGTATCCCAAGTAATGGAATATTACACTAACATCCCCCCTTATTACATTATTTGGGTAATACATACATATCCTTCTATACAATAATATTTGGGTAAAGTATATAGCTACCCCAATATAGTGAAGAAGATGTTGATCTACTGGTTCTTTGCCCTGTCACAGTGCTCTGGCTGCCCCTAAGCAAAAAAAGGGTCATTCCTCGCTTTGTCTTCACACCAAAAAATGTCCTTATAGTAATCACTTCATACAACCGAATTTCATGGGGCCACTACAATCGATAGGTGTAATAGAATAGATCAATTCATACAAGTTTCATTCATTTAAAATATTAATTTGCAAAAGATAAGGTAGCTAAGGTATCAGTCGCTACCAAAAATGCACCCTTATAAGTTCCCCCCTTCTCATTGCAAAACATAGTGCATTCAATTTTTGAAGGAAGTGAGACTAAGGTGTTGGTCGTTGCAAAAAATACACCCTTATAAGCCTTCTTCCCTATTTACAAAACACAGTGAAGAAAAGAAATGGATATCCCCCATCAATTGCAAAAAGCATGCAACTCAAGAGTTTGTGAAGGATTCTACAAATATTGCCTCCTAGACAATTTTACATCACAAAAAATCTCTCCTCTTGTTATAAGTACTTCAAACACCTATAATTTGCTATTTATGAAGCCTAAAAGAGGTTCAATCACCCCTTATTGCAAGGTTTTAAAACAAAATACTCATGCTATTTATGAATCCAAAAAGAGGAGAGAGAGAATATGGTGTTTTTGCCCAAGGGACATGTGTTTTCCCTCTACAATTTTTTTTTTAGAAATTTAGCACTCCTTGTGCTATCTTTGAACCAGAAACGGAATTAGAATGAGATACTTCACTAGAAAGATGGCTTTTGTGATGTGCCTTTGCCATTTTAGTTTTGCTTGTTTTGAAACCAACACTGAATGGTGTCTTGGTTTTCATTTTACAAGTTTTGCAAAACTATGTTTTCTAGGCAATTTGATCAAAAAAGTTCACCAATTTGTTCTTTCTTATTGTAAGTACTTCAAGCATGATTGCTATTACGAAATCTAAAAGAAAAGGTTTAATGTTGATGACTTGGAATTTTCTGATTGCCTTTACAAGTTTTATTTCCCTCTTATCAAAATCCATGTTTGAAGGAAGAAATGAATTATCCCCCCTTAGTGCAAAGGATTGCAACTTTTAAGGTTCCTTATTTTCAAAAACTTGTTCTTTCTTTTGATTACCCTAAAAGAGTACCAAAATATAATTCACTCAAACAGATATTTAATGGCACCTACCTTAACTCCCTTCAAGAAGGATGAAAAGTTTGAGGAAATTAAGCCAAACAAATAAGAGTGAATTAGGGGTTTTGTTGATTTAGGAGAGAATATCAAGTAATTTTGGATTTAAATCTATGCAAGGATTTACACAAATTTGTGAAATTTTTGGGTTTACTGTGTTCTTGATTCTATGACTTATAATTGCAAAAGAAATAATGCAATAATCAAACAAGAATGCCCACAAAATTCTTATCACCTAGGTGTCGGATGCAATCGAAAATGCACCTAACTTACCAATAAAGGTGTCGAGTAAAATCGAAAATGCACCTTTTAATTTTTGCAACAAAGTGTGTGTTTTGTGTTGTGCAAAAAAAATGATATTTTTATGTCTCCTACTTTGAGAATACAGTATACACCCTCAAGCGTAACGATAGCCTCCCTAGTCGGCAGCTAGAACATCCCCCTATTTGGGTCCCATCTCTCTATAAAAGCCAAGAGATACCCCTCATTGGCACTCACCACATCAAGCCTAGCCACAACCTCTAGGCCTACCCTACCCAACAATGCTCAATCATCAATCGTCAACTTCTTCCTCATCCCAGGAATGAGAGGAGAAAACTGATGTCGAGGCTTTATGTCCCTCAACTGCAAAAACAAACAATTTCATTAATATTACTACCAAAAAAAAAATGATAATAAAAAAAACATGCACAAGAGATAAATTATTTTTAAACATTATCGAGGCAAATGGTTCCTGAGATCCACCAGCAACATTCGATCCCTCCGCTGCCATAGCTTCTACGTAAATTCTCACTTGCCTCACTAAGCTCACAAACCCACTCCACTCCTCAGACACAACTTATCAAAGTTTGAAATGCACAAGTGAGCCTCACAATTCACTTAGAAAGATATTTATAGCTTTCCCTGGTGCATTCAGGTGCAGGTCTGCACCTGCAAATTCACAGGTTTGATTGGGCACCTATGGACACACCCAGGCACATCTGCGCACCTGTGGGACACCACAGGCGCAGCCGTGCGCCTGGAAACAAAATGGCACAAAGATAAATGCAATCAAAATAGTAGCTTACCTCCTCAAAATTTCACAAAATTTCATCCACACATCATGCACATTCTAAAATAAGGTCTTGTAAAAACATAAATTGTTTCGCAAGCATAATTTTTGAGAATAAACCAAATCTTCAAACTATGCTAATTGAAGCATAAAATGTAGCAAAACAATCCAAATTTTCACAAAAATCACATCTGATCATTCTCCATTACATTCTTCATCATCACATACAATTGTACAAAAATTGGAGTTAAACGAACCTCGTATCTAGTAGGTTATTCTATAAACTCAATGATTGCAACGATAGTAATCCATGCAATTCGGTAAGATGAATAATATACAATAAGGACACTTGACAATGATCATCATCCATTATCACATCATCAAAGATCATAATCACATATGGCACCTCATATTTTGAGTACAACTTTTCCAAGAACAATTTGCTCAAAGGTAGTAATTGATGCCCTTTTCTATGGGGTACGAAAACATGGGTAATCAAAATCACAAACACTCATTCATTTGACAACAGTCACCATACAGGACATATCGGTAGATTGATTGGTTCCATTATGGAATTGGTGAAGAAATTTTCACAATCACTACCCCACCCCTATGTTGACTTAGTCATCATGCATCTTCATAAATTGCATACTCAATGATGCCATTGTGACATCTTATTCAACAACATCAAATCATCCCAAAGTTTGGGGCAACCATAATTTGATTATGATATCACATTTTACATCATTCATATCATCCACAATCACATGGTATTATACACCAACCCCTCTCCCACCGTTGGGGCATAAACGGTATCACATTTTACATCATTCACATTATCCACAATCACATGGTATTATACACCAACCCCTCTCCCACCGTTGGGGCAAAAACGGTATCACATTTTACATCATTCATATGATCCAAAATTACATGGTGTTATACACCAACCCCTTTCTAACCATTGGGGCATAAACGATATCACATTTTACATCATTTATATTGTCCACAATCACATGGTATTATACACCAACCCCTTTCCTACCATTGGGGCATAAACGGTATCACATTTTACATCATTCATATCATCCATAATCACATGGTATAATACACCAACCCATTTATTCCATCGTTGGGGCATAAACGGTATCACATTTTACATCATTCATATCATCCATAATCACATGGTATAATACACCAACCCATTTCTTCCATCATTGGGGCATAAACGGTATCACATTTTATATCATTCATATCAGTCACAATCATATTGCATTTCACACCATTCATTCATCACTGGCACAAATTCACCACATCATGCATTATTAGCATAAAAAATATTTTCAATTGGCTTGTGAGATACATTCGTAACTCATTTTCCAATTGAGGGGGTAAGCTACAAAATTCAAAAAGAAATTATTTATTCTTTTGTCTTCAACATTAGTGCTCAAATCCAATGACAGATAGAAGTTGCTTCTGTACCCATAGCCCAAATATGTGTCTTGTATTTTTCCACCATATTGCATTTTATGCAACATGGTACAAAAAGGGGCATCTGTAGACACCAAATTATAGCCACTAATCCTCCATCCTAACCATTCCACCACCCACTTGTCCACCATACACCTTTCCCGCCAATTATTTGGCCCAATTCCATATTTTCCACCTTCAAAAATCCCAATTCCACATTTATCGCCATTTCCTAACCCAATTGAGATTATTTTAATATTATTTTATAGTATTTAATATTTAATATAATATTTTATATTATATTATAATATATTTATTATAAAAATATATGTATAAACTCAATTAACCACAGTCATTTGATCCAATCTAATCTCCACCGTCCATCTTCATTAATCCATGCCACATCTAAAAAGTAATCTCAACCTTAGAATCTAATTTAATCCTAGCCACACAATCAAAAGTGTAAGGCTAAAACCCTAATAAAATCCTAGGTTGGATTATAAATAAGGGCATTTGCAAATGCTCAAACCCTGGAACCTTGATATTAGAATTTGCATCCTAAAGAGATCATTGGTGAAGCCCTAGAGAAGTAAAAAGAGATAGAGCCCTAAAAATCCAAAGCCCTAGCTAGCCAATAGGACTTATGTTATTCTATCCATCCCCATATCCATCCTTTCCATCTTGCTATCCTCTATTGCCATCACCACCACTTTTGCCCATCCATCGCATTCGTCGCATCTCCCAGATCTGCTTCTGCAGATTTTATCCTCACCGTAGGTGCTCTCCCGAGCTTGCAAAGCTCACTAAAAATCTTATCAAGCTCACACCTACACCTGTTGCATTGCAGGCCCACTCTAGATCCTACGAAGCTCAAACCAAAGCTGGCCAAGTGCACATCTGATCCTGCTACAACAACAAAAATGTGAATTAGAGCCTATTGCATCATGCCATCTACTGTCAAAACTACAACAACGAAGCGAGGAATCATCACAAGCAAGGTATATCTTTATTGGTTTTATTATATTACATTATTTTTTGATTTCGCATGCCATTTGATCCATTTTTAGTTAGGTTTTACTGATGTCTGAGGGTCTCACACTATGGAGCCCTCACATGTGTTATTAATTCCTTTATCTATTTTTGTGTATGTAGTTCTGTAAATTATACATATTGTTGAGTGACTGTTAAAGTTGGAGTGGTCCGACATCGGATACCTGAAGCCCGCTCATTCCGTTGGAAGCGAGGATACACTATATGAAGACACTTCATTGTTGTAGCTAGGGTTTTGGAGAACCCTAGAGTTTTGTAAAACTTTGTATCAAATACTCACCGAGTACAAATTGTATCAAAAGGAGTTTATTGGCTCCCCTCGTTTATTGAATAAATCTATCTATTTTGTGCAATATTGTGTTTATTTGGGTCATTTGATTTATTTATTGTTTAAGTTTCATGTTTTCATATTCACAGTTCCTATATAGAGGATTATCATTCTAGTAAGCATTAGACACAAATATTTAACCTTCTAGTGTTTTGAGATCTAAAGAATCAATTTTAGTAGTATCTTAATATTTTTTAGTAAGTTTCACTAGCTAGCAATAGTTTAAGTTTGTTGAATAGGGTTAAATCTATGGATGCATTATACTCCAAATAGATTATCTCATACACTATGCATGAGATGCATTGAGGTATCTAAGTACCAAGTTATCTATTCTCTAGTTCCTTTCATAGATTTTAGTCGAGTGCACAAGAGGCAAGTGTGGATGTTGACAAAGATCTTGGATAACACATTAGTGATTGCTTTTTTTAATTTATACAATCTCCTTTTGTTGAATTTTTTTCTTTTGGATCTCATATAGCATGGACACAACAATTTTTATCAATGGTGTGATAGAGTTGCTTTAAGATACTATTATGATATAACAAACAATGTGTTACTCCATTATATTTGTAATTTAAGCATAGATTAGGATGTTTACCAAATTTTTTTGATATACAAAATTTGCTTAAATTTAAAAAAAAATATATCTTATTTTCTAAGATTCATATGTTTGCATAGACATGTCAAATTTAGATGAACATTATGCCATATTTTTCAAAATTTGAGTAACTTCAAAATGACTAGTTATTGTAGGAATTTGAACAATATTAAGGGAATATGATCCTATGAAAAAAATAATATGGAATAATGATAGTGATATTTTTTAAAATTGTTTTTATTTTTAGAAAAATAAAACTTGACATATCCTTCAGTATAAATGAAATCACACCATGAAAAAAATAAGGGGCATGTAGACAAACTTGGTAGGGAGTATGTATTATAGCTATTGAAGGAGATATATGGAGTGGTGCGATACATGGTGTGGGATAAAACAATAGAGGTGCTGCATCTGTATGGAATATGAGCATGAATTACAATGCATGGGCTAACTATTGATGAGTTGACCATTGGGTGTTAATTATTGACCAATATGTGACTTGGACATTTTGCACCCAAATATTTTTAAATTTGTTTTATCACTTAAAACACATTTTTATATATATTTATATCTATATACCTATATATCTATATGCATGTATATATTTATCTATATATGTATTCCTATAGTGCATATTTGCAATATTATAAAATATTCAGAAATTTGAGGGTCTATTCAGATTTTTTGCATAACTTCAACATCCACTCTATTTTGACACTTTTAAAACTTTATCACTAGTGTAGATTCTTTTTGAATTTAGAGTGTCATTTCCTCCAAAATGGAGTCCAACATCTAGGGGATGATTTATTTCTTTGAGGGTTATAATTTTCTAAAGTGGTAAAGTGATATGAAGTTGCATCTTAATGCATTTCACCTTATACACTTCATTGTTAAAAAGCTAATTAAAGCACTTGTTGAAGACAATACATATTTTTTTTGGTTTTTAACTATAGTAACATTTCACTACATGTGGGATCCAAATGATATTGGTGAAGGGGAAAAAGTAATCAAGTTCACCTACAAGACAAAAATGCCCAAAATATAGCCCAAATAACCCAAACTAGAGTTTTACAGAGAGGTCAAAGGGGTAAGAGTGAAAAATAAGGAAAACCAAACTCTTGGGGAAATTTTGAATAAGAATTGATGCAAACATGTGGTAGTTACACCCTCGAAGATAAAGACAACCACAAAATAATAAAAACTAGAGTTTTGATAAAATTCCAAGGCCACATCACATGCAAAATAATGGTCATCAAAATTGTGAATAAAAGGTCGATGAGAACCAACATTAATTAGATCTAGTGGGATATGATGTTCTAGAAGTAGGGGAGACAAAGAGTGGGGTTCACACAATCAACACGAGCCTTGGGATTGGCAAGAAATATACATAAAAAGTAAGGTATGCCTTAGAGATCATCACCAAAGTCTATATTTCCAAAGGAGGTAAGGCTCATAAATGCGATGTTTGAAAGGAACTACTAGTTTGTAAAGAATTCAATGTGAAAGGACTCCAAACCAAACTTGAACCTACTAGGTGTAAATATAGAATGATGTCTCAAGCCGAGAAGCAATGGAAGTTAGAAATTCCTACATATCTTAGGGTAGAGAAAAATTTGAATCTTGAATTTTGGATTGATTGTATAAATACCCAAATTTGAGCTTGAAAAAGAGGAGGATAATTGTATGTTTGTACTTAGTAAATGGCATTATGTATAATTCTTCTCTCATTTTTATTGTATATATTAGTTTGGACTCGAACCTTGAGTTATTTTATTGGTAGGCCTCAAGCCTCTTTTTTTTGGTATGCATGTATTAAGGATTTCACATATATATAAGAAGTTATGATAAACTTTCTCCTATCTTGGTCCTTGTGTGTATAATGGTCTATATGGGAAGTTGTGGCTCATATCTTCCCTAGTTCTTATATAGGTTTCTTATGGATAAATAATAATTCTAGATTGAGATCATTTGTTTATTCATCCCACTAATTCTTAAAATATTTTATGAGTTTGACACATCACCAAATGTAGCTTAGGATTTTTTATTTTCTTGTTTACTCTCTTCCATTTTTATTTAGTGAGATCTAGTAGATTAGACATAGCTTAGGAAAGTGAGTGTCAAGATCTTATCTGATAAGGATAGGACCTTGTAAAAATCCTAAAGGTTGTTCTTTGAGCTATATTTTATGATTTCAAGAGTTTTAAACTATTATTCTCCATGTGAGGCATGAGTGTTAGGTGTATTTAGCTATTACAATGGGTGACCATGGAATTTAGAGATGTTTTCTTGACATTCCAATTAGGGGATAAATCTAAAGTGATTTAACCCACTATTCTAATTAAGCTTGGTTTATAAGAAAATACAAAGAATTAAATCTCAAGAGTAGTGCCCACAATGTGCAACAATAATGGGATGAGTATTAATAATTTATATCACTAACTAAAGATTTTGATCTGAGATTCTAGTGAAAATATTAGTCTATTCACTTGTTGAAGCATATCTCACATTCACTTGATAACTCCCCTAGTGAAGAGCTTAATGTTTTAGAAACTATAATAATACTAATAGACCCATCAATTTATGAACTCTAGACCTATTACAAGATCCAATACAAGAGAAAACACACAAGTGCTACTACCATCCCTTAATTATGGTTATAGAATAAGGAGATAGCACTTCCACAATATGGCAACACCATAGAACTAGCTATCCAAAAGATTTCCTACTTGGAATGGTGGATGCCCATTGAAACCACCCACTCCACCTACAACATGGAACAAATTTCTAAACCCTACACTAAATTCACTACCTTATTTTATTGGGGAATATTTCATCACTCCTATGGAGCATCTTCACCACATGGTCAGATTGTGTGCAATGCACAACATTGATTCATATAATGTTCTCCAAATGTTAGTAGTTGTGTCTTTCAATAAGAAGGCCTATGAATGGTACAACGATCTCAAACCACATTCAATTGGAACATGGGTCCAGCTAGCAGATCTACTAATAGTCAAATTTTGTGAGAAGGAATATAGTGTGTCCCTCTTGGAGTAATTGACCACCATGAGAAGAGTTTTGATGGAAACCATGGATGATTTCAATACAAGATTCCAAAAGAATTGATGTAGAGAGAAAAATATGCTATTTACATTGATTCAAAAGATATTATAAATTGATTGAAATATTTTATAAAGCTATCACTAGGGGTTTACGAAACTAGGATTTCTAAAGTAGAAAGAGCCTTGTTTACAATATACAACAAATAACACCTCAAGTATCTTCCAAACCACCTTAGACTGTGGGTGGGTTTCTTGTTTTGCTTGAAGGTTGGACCATATTTCACTGCATATACTCCTAGGAGTTCTTGCACATAATAAAAAACACAAATTAGTAGCATCTAAAAGACCTGGATAGGTTAGAGCTAAATTTCACAAAATATGCAAATCAATCACCAAAGCATTCAAAATAGAACCAAAATGATGATTTGGCATATGAAATACTACAAAACATAACCAAAGCTGATCTTACCTTCTATCATTTGTCTGCTATTATCTATGGCCAATTTGGTGCTTGTTTCAAGTCCTAAAGTGCAACCACCATCGGTCTAGAAGTCTTTATTAATAATCACCAAGGATATGGTACTCTTTACTATTGATCAACAGAGGTTTAACA
Organism: Wollemia nobilis; assembly: GCA_028583015.1. Classification (NCBI taxonomy): domain Eukaryota; kingdom Viridiplantae; phylum Streptophyta; class Pinopsida; order Araucariales; family Araucariaceae; genus Wollemia; species Wollemia nobilis. The sequence goes on from JAQPPZ010000032.1 coordinate 685,893, forward strand.
GTCTTGACGATTAACCACCAAGGGTCTAGTAGTCTCAAATTTTGATGATCAAATCTTGATGAAACTTGCTGCAATACTTAGATAAGGTGTGAATTACCTATAGTAGTGATCCAGAACCAATTGAACTCCCTAACTATGGATAATTTAGTAAATGAAATGTATGACTAAATAAGTATTAAGTGCTTTCCATGGGTGATCTCATGTGTGGAAATGGAAGACAACAAAATAGAACAAATATGCATAAGTGGCTTCAATTTGGATTTAGTTGAATTTTGATATAGGTTCTAAATCTCTCATATCCATGGGGGAATAAATAGGGTTTTTATAGACTTGGTGAATGGTTTATGAGAAGATATGACTTGGCAAGAGAGGACAACCAAGTGGTAAGGGCAGGTAAGATGACAAATATAGAGATTTTCCACTTGGAATAATGAGAGGAGAGGTGGCAAATAGGTAGGTGTGACTAGGGTAAGGTGTGAGAGTGAGGTGGAATGAGTAGGTGTGATTGGGGTGAGGTGTGATAGTGTGGTGTGTGAGTAGGTGTGACTAGGGGTGAGGTGTGATAGTGGGATGGCATGAGTAGGTGTGACTAGGGGTGAGGTGTGAGAGTGAGGTGGCATGAGAAGGTATGACTAGGTGAGGTGTTGGAGTGATGTGGCAAGTAGGTGGGTGCAACTTGGTGAGGTGTTGGAGTGATGTGGCAAGTAGGTGGGTGAAACACGGTGAGGTGTTGGAGTGATGTAGTAAGTAGGTGGGGAGGGTAAGTGATGAGGTTTATGCTTAGGATGAATCCACATAGAGGTATTAAAAAACATTTAGTGGGACTAGGATGTATTAATATTAATTTTTATAATGTTTTATGGTTTAATTATAGGTTCTTGGATATTTTGGGATTAGTTTAGGAATTATTTAGAAAATTAGAAAATGAAATTAAATTTTTTTTAGAGAAACATAAATTAGACACTTTTTAATTGTCTAAATTTACCCCTTTTTGTATCACGTTTGATGAGCACCATAAATGCTCATTTTATATACACTTTTAAGGGGCATCATTACTGGTTTAATTAGCATATGAGATGTATTTTATATAACTTATGCATATAATTGATAGAAAATCTAGTATTATGCTTGATTGGTGTTTTTAGTGGGAAATGTGTATAAATGTAGGTGTTGGTACTAATTTGGTGTTTTATAGTCTACATCCACTTGGACCTAGCATACTTCTACTTTCGAAGACTAAGACATGAGAGCAGGTGCCTTCCTCTTCAAGGAAGGTGCCCAAAAGAAGTAAGCACCTTCCTCTTCAAAGAAGGTGCCCAACAGAAGTAGACCCCTTCCTCATAAATAAGGTACCCAGTAGAAGTAGGTGCCTTCCTTATAAAGAAGACATCCATCAAAAGTAGGTGTCTTCCTTATGGAGAAGGCACCCAGTAGAAGTAGGTGCCTTCCTTATGGAGAAGGCGCCCAAAAGAAGTAGACACCTTCTGTATGGATAAGACACCCAACAAAATTAGGCACCTTCCTTATGAGGAAGGCTCCCACTTGAGTAGTCGCCTTCTTCATGAAGAAGGCACCTCCACTCCTCCATACTTTGCAAAGATTTACCCAGTCAACTTTGACCGATTGACCAGTGGGCTAAGGAGGAGGTTGCACGTGACGACAAAAAGGGAGATATTCTATTCTTAAAATAGAATGAAAACTTCTATTATTTGATTGGTTGGATACCTTTGTAACGCGATCATTATTCTTTCACGCTCATGGATGAACCAAGATCAATGATTTTTTGAGCAATAAATGTGGGAGATGTTTTATTTTATGCAATATTATTAAAATAGAATAAATCATCCATTTTTTTTGGATTGGGTTGTTCACTTTGTAAGGTGAGCATTCCTTCTCACGCTCATGAACCAATCAACGTAGTGATTTGCCAAAAAAATATATGCATAGTAGACAATGAGATGAACCAGATCTATTAGTCACCAAGAAGGACAACCACCCGAATAGATTTGTTGTTGCTAGACATATTCTGTTATGATAAAACAGAACACGCCTGATTTATCCTGCAAGAGGGTAAAATTAGTGTGTGACTATTTTAATTAATATGTGATTGTTATAATTGAACGAATGTAATATTTATTGCATATATACTGTAACTACAATTCTAAAATAGACTTGCCTAAATTTGTAACACAGGAAGGTTGTGCATTGTATAAATGCATAGGTCTTCCTTGAGAGAAGGATTATTAATTCTATGGAGAAATTATTCTATTTTATTTCTTGTCAAATTTATTACGAGTGCAATTCCTCTTATTTGAGAAAGCTCTACGCAACTAGCTAGGCAAACTATTTGCGAGAGCTTGGGCCCACTCCTTGTAGTAGTCCTCCCCTATTTATTTTTGTATTTGTTTTCTGTAGATTAGTTTATTGCTTTAGTTCTTGCTTTATTTAATCTAGGTGTGTGTTTATTTTCCATGTATTTAATTTCCTGTACATTCCTTTCTAGCATTTCATTTCCAATATTTAATCAATTAGTTTATTTATTTTGCACTTAGTTTATTTAGTTTGGCTGAAATGAAAACGCACAAACATACCCCACCAAACTAAAATAGGTACAACCAGATTTATTACCCAAAACTACATGCATATACTATGCATGGCACTCATAAGTTTACGGACTTATCGGATTGATAATTTATGGAATAGAAATGAATGTTTTTCGGGACATGAATTTTTGCTCACCATTTTGGCACCGTTGCCGAGGAGTGTCAAACTGTAGTGTTAATATTTATGGGTCAATTAAAAAGATTATTTGAAATCACCTATAAATATTTTATCTAAGAAGCATGAGTCCACCAAGGGCCCTTTTACAGGGCCAAAATAGTTGACGACACAGTCAGAGCCAAATCCCATAGGTAACTTTTTGCATTTTTTAGCTTCCTAGGTAAACGTGGGAATGAACCTGATGTACCAAATTAAGTATAGAAGTAGGAATAAAACATGTTGAAAAAAATTAGAAAAATCTGGCATTGAATGATTTCCATCATATTTTCAATGGTTTCAAGAAATCAAAGAAATAGCACAACCCAGGGCTAATAGTTGAAAATATTTAGGGAAGTGTTTTTACATAGAAACCATTGGAAAATTATGCCTAGTTTTAACGATAAAAATTTTATAGGCTTGAACTTTTTGCAATGTATTGGTAAATGTTTTTTAATGATGAAATTAATAGTAGGAAAAATGACAAAGCAAAATTTAAAGAACATCTTATTTTGGAGTATGCTCTTCACTTGTGCTTGAGGCAACCTGGTGAATCAGAAAATAGAATGTGTTTTTAAAATACTGCTATACCATATTTTTTTTCCAAGTTGCCAACCTACAGATAGTCATTTTCCAGCCTGCACATTTTGCCATTATGTTAAAAAAAAAAAAATTGGTTTTGAGGTCAAAGGGGGAAATTGCTCTTCTCATGCTACAACACATCAAACTAGTTGATAATGAAATTGATGATTTTTTTAAAAATACTAGTTTAGATGTAGGCATGGGGGAGACCCCACCTTCATTATTGCCACCAAAAACACAATGAACACTGCTTACAATGTTCATGAAAAAGAGAAAAAAAAATATCTTCTGTTGAAAAAGGCTCCATGTTAGGAGCATATAAAAAAGAATAGAGTTTTATTTTGCTACTTATTGGAAGAGAGTATCCTCTTTCTTGAGGACTAGCTTGGTCCAAAAGGAAAATGATAAATCTCCAACTAGTAGCTAAATAAAGTAGGGGAGAGAAAAAAATAGAAGATTTATTTTTGTTACTTGTTGGAAGAAAGTATCCTCTTTCCCTAGGATCAGGTTGGTCCAATTTGGAAATGATAAATCTCTAAACCATCGCTAAATAAAGCAAGGGAGGAGATAAAAAAAAAAAAATCATATATATATATATAATGAAAAAATGAAAAAAATGAAAAAAAAATAGTTAGAATTTGATTTAAATTCCTTTAGTTTAGATTTTTCTTTTATGTTTTGCAGGACAACATGAAGTGCAATGTAGGTAAATAAGGAGGTGTTTGTGAATATTTCATGAGTTGAGATTTATACATGGATTTCGTTATAACACTATACGAACTATCTCGTGTACATGATCATGTAGCATCCGATCTAGTAGGTGAAAGCTAGCAGAGTTTTACCTTGGCAACATTAGCACCTGAAGGTAGGCTAAGTAACCCTGATCAAGTGAAAGGATTCCAGTCCAAGGTGCTTATGAAACTTTGGGAAAGTTTTTCTACAAGTTGTGTGACTGTTACAACATGAGTGAATGATGAGCAGAGTCAAAGATGCTACACCACGTACAAAGTAGAGTGCCGAGATAATGTTTGAGTAATGTTCAACGAGATCCATTAACAATCGCCTCACATATGTTAGAGTGGATCAGACATCGACATGGGTGAGATCCCATATATACCAGTAGCTTGTACGAATGTTCAATCATTCATTAAAAAAAAAAAAGTAAAAAAAAAAGTGAAGAAAAAAAAATAAAAGAAAAAAAAGAGAGAAAGAAAAGAAAAAAAGAAAAAAAAATAGAGAAAGAAAAGAAAAAAGGGGAGGATATGTGAAAAAAAATGCAGTGAAATATGCCTTGATCATCAATAAGGCGCCTTCCGCATGAAGAAGGTGCCATACAATGGAGGTGCCTTCTGCATGAATAAGATGCCATACATTGGAGGCGCCTTCTGCATGAAGAAGGTGCCATACATTGGAGGCGCATTCCGCATGAATAAGGCACCATACATTGGAGGTGACTTCCACATCAAGGAGGCATCTTCCACAACAAGCAGGCGCCTTGACATCTAGGGTGCCTTGGTCCATTTCCTACACCTAGGTGGTTTGATGGCACAAGGAACAAAAAAGAGAGGAATAAGTGATGAGGCACCTTGATGGCATACAGTAGAGGTACCTTGAAAAAATAAATAAATAAATAGATTAGATAAATCCTCCTAATGGAAAAAAACCACATAGAACACGTCCTACTTAGCATAAAAATTTCTTTCTTATTGATTTACAGGAAATCATGAACCGAATGCAAGTTGCAGGCATCCTGAGAGTTAAGGCCTAACAAGCATGGAGTCATGACTCCTATTTTCCTACTTTTGTGTATTTTTACAGGTCATCGTGCCCTCTGAATGCAATCTAAAGGTATCCTAAGAGCTAGGGCCTCAAGCATAGGCATGATTCCTATTTTCCTATTTTCGTGCGTGTAGATTTGTAGGACACAACCTTGAACACAATATGTAGGCAGATCCGGCTTAAACTAGGCCTAACATATGTGGCATCACATGCCCTACAATTAGGAGTGTGGCAAAGCAACAAAGGCATTTACTTACCACCAGGAAGAGAGTGCCTACAATCAGCCCAGTATAGTAGTGCCTTTTTCCATTTGGAGGAAGGCACTAATAAGTGATTTTCTTCTCCCTTGGATGGGGGATGACTGTTGTTTAGTGTGGGACCTAAGGTGTGGAGGGCTACAGACCTGTTGCATAGAGGGACCTATTTATGGTGACAAGGGCATCACTAATTTAAGTAGGGGAGAATAAAAAATGGTAAATTATGACTGTGATACTGGATTTGTTAAATCCATACCTACAGAAGAAATAAGAACAATGATAATTAGTGGTGTGGAGGAAGATGGCAGCCAAAAGAAAAAAAAAAATATCTAGGAGCACAAATGTACGGGAAACATGGAAACATTTCACACCACCGACATCATATACATCAGGTTCTATGAAATTCACAAGGGTATGTACCGATTTTCCTATTAATTATGTGTATAATTATTTTAAAATTATTTCTCTATTAATACCAATTGATGCCTCCATAGTTTTTCAAAATCTACCATTATAATTCAAACACATGACATGCCTCGGATATAATAATAATAAAAAAGAGGCTATGGTATCTACGTAAATAAATTTTGCATCATTTTTATTGTCGCCTCATGACAATGGCAGACGACTTGAGTGAACACAGATAAATGATGCTACTTTGTATCACAAAGGAGGTTCTGGAGATGTCAAATACATTTCAGATGTGGGTAAAAGTAGCGGCTGGTGACTGCACTTATTTTAAACAAATTTTGTCTCACCAAATATGACCAATGTGCAACATTAGAAAATGCCAACATTTATAAAAAAAATTAGTGCAGTGGTCATTTGCCCTAAACAGTGTGGTCACAATTTAACTATTTGTCTACAATGATTAGTCAAGATGTGTTTTGGAATTCTGTTTGTGCCGCAGTGCTCAATGGGTGAAGAATAGCAGCACTCAATGGAAGAAGAAGAAAAGAAAAGCAATAGTGCTGAATAAAAAAAAATACAGTGCTGAATAAAAAAATAGTACTAAGAAAAAAATACAGCAATGCTGAATGAAAAAAATAGTAGCTCTCAATGACAAAAAAATAAATGTGCTGAAGGCCATTGAAAAAAAAAGGAAGAAAAAGAAAAGAAAAATATATATCCCAAGGGCTATTGTCACAAGAACATGACAATATTTAGGCATGGTCAGCCTACGAGAGGGATAACTTCCGCTTTTGGTGCCACGAGGGTGTGGCACATGTTAGGCATGGGGGGATGATGAGCACCAGAAATGCTCATTTTATATACACTTTTAAGGGACATCATTACTAGTTTAATTAGCATATGAGATGTATTTTATATAACTTATGCATATAATTGATAGAAAATCTAGTATTATGCTTTATTGGTGTTTTTAGTGGGAAATGTGTATAAATACAGGTGTTGGTACTAATTTGGTGTTTTACAGTCTACATCCACTTAGACCTATTATACTTCTACTTTTGGATACTAAGACATGAGAGCAAGTGCCTTCCTATTCAAGGAAGGTGCCTAGTAGAAGTACACACCTTCCTCTTCAAAGAAGGTGCCCAACAGAAGTAGGCCCCTTCGTCATAAAGAAGGTGCCCAGCAAAAGTAGGCACCTGCCTTATAAAGAAGGCACCCAACAGAAGTAGGTGCCTTCCTTATGGATAAGGCACCCAATAGAAGTAGGCGCCTTCCTTATAGAGAAGGCACCCAACAAAAGTAGGTGCTTTCCGTATGAAGAAGGTGTCCAGTAGAAGTAGGCACATTCCTTATGGGGAAGACGTCCACTTGAGTAGTTGCCTTCCTCATGAAGAAGACACCTCCAAGCCTCCATACTTTTCAAAGATTTACCAAGTCAACTTTGATCGGTTGACCAGTGGGCTAAGGAGGAGCGTGAAGACAAAAAGGGAGATATTCTATTCTTAAAATAGAATGAACACTTCTATTATTTGATTGGGTGGATACCTTTGTAACGTGAACATTATTCTTTCATGCTCATGGACGAACCAAGAGCAATTATTTTTCCAATGATCAATGGAGGAGATATTTTATTTTATGCAATATTATTAAAATAGAATAAATCATCCATTATTTTCTGATTGGGCGATTCACTTTGTAAGGTGAGAATTCCTTCTCACGCTCATGAACCAATCAATGTAGTGATTTTCCAGAAAAATATATGCATAACAGACAATAATATGAACCAGATCTATTAGTCGCCAAGAAAGACAACCACCCGAATATATTTGTTGTTGCCGGATATATTTTGTTATGATAAAACAAAACATGCCTGATTTATCCTACAAGAGGGTAAAATTAGTGCGTGATTGTTTTAATTAATATGTGATTGTTATAATTGAACAGATGCAATATTCATTGCATATCTACTGTAACTACAAGTATGAAATAGACTTGCCTAAATTTGTAACAAAGGAAGGTTGTGCATTGTATAAATGCATAGGTCTTCCCTGAGAGAAGGATGATTAATTTTATGGAGAAATTATTCTATTTTATTTCTTGTCAAATTTATTAAGAGTGCAATTCCTCTTATTTGAGAAAGCTCTACGCAACTAGCTAGGAAAACTATTTGTGGGAGCTTGGGCCCACTCCCTGTAGTAATCCTCCCCTATTTATTTCTATATTTGTTTTTTTTAGATTAGTTTATTGCTATAGTTCTTTATTTATTTAATATAGGTGTGTGTTTCTTTTCCACATATTTAATTTCCTATACATTCCTTTCGAGCATTTCATTTCCAGTATTTAATTAATTTGTTTATTTATTCCACACTTAGTTTATTTAGTTAGTCTGAAATGAAAACGCACAAACATACCCCACCAAACTAAATAAGGTACAACCAGATTTATTCCCCAACACTATAGGCATATACTGTGCATGACACTCATAATTTTATGGACTTATCGGATTGATAATTTATGGAAGAGAAATGAATATTTTTTGGGACATGAATTTCTGCTCACCAATGTTGCATGTGAACAAAATGTGGTGCAAAAATAGATGAAATTAGCTGGTTGGATTGGTGACGAAGGATGATGATAATTATTGATGGATGACCAATGCCTTTGGCGTACCACAATGATAAATTGAAGAGGACATATGATTATCTCAAATCAAGGGCAATGCAGGATGCCCCAATAATGGAATGGATAAATAAATTTGAAACTTTTCCTTAGATTTATAAGATCATTTGATGTGGTAGGATGGCTAGCTGTAGGTAGGTATCATTAATATGTTCTAATCAATTGTAAGTGGTCTTAAGTTACCACATTGATTAAGGAATAACATGAGTAACCATGAAGACATTGGCATGGAGCATACAAAATTGGATTTGATTGGAGTTTGAGTTGAGAAGAGAAATTCTACTATTTTCCTTAGCAAAGGAGGGTTAATGATAGTTTTAGGAAAAGTTTCTTGGACATATGCAATTCTAAAATTGAGTGTTTGGGTATTGGATTAGTTTGGAATAGAATTTTATGGATATTTTTTACCCTCTCAAGTGATGAGTTGATGGAGGAAGAAGTGGATAACAACAACAAACCACTTGATAAAAAGTCATTGCATAGTGGATAAAAATATGATAAATAAATGGAGGGTGAAATTTGGGGTTTACATGGAGAAAAAATGGTCAGTGGGGAACTATCTTGGGGTGGATGGTTGGTAATGGAAACCATATCTAGTGGTTCACAATTATCTTAGGTGGTTGGAAACCATCCCAAATGTCACCGACCATTTGGTGCGGTCACTAGAATGACCCATGTGCAATTTTTCTATAGTTTAGGGGGCCAAATAATGTCAAATTTGGATGAAACTATACTTGTTGAAAATCTCAATTTTGAGCCTAATCCAATGGTGCTGGTTCTAGGAAATTTGGAAAATATTGGATAGGGGAAAATTATGCTCAAATATGAACCTACTTTTTGAAGTTATGAATGCTCGATTTTATGTCTTTGTAAGGTGAAATTTGCTTGACTGGTTCAAAGAGTTGATGCATGAGGGTAAACTAATGAATATTGTTAAAAATTAGATCAATTTGTAGTATCTATAAAAATTATGGATAGGAGAGGAGTGAAGAGACCGTAGGGAGGCAAAAAAAGTCAGTCTTCATATGGTGTGGTATATTGGCCATGATTTTGATATCAACTTTGTTTTTTTATGATATGAGTATGATGTATGTATATGGATATATGATGGACTATGTTTATTCTTTCATGAGAGGGATAAGATGATGAGTTGATGGTTGATATGATATGATGTGATGTATGTATGGTGTTATGCATGTGTTTAGGGTATTTATATTTTGGTGCTTGATGGATGCATGTGGTTGGATAGATATGATATGTTAGATGACATGGATTTGATATGTTGATGTGATGGATGATGATGTGTTTACTTATTTACATGGTTTAGATAGGTATGTTTTTCTAATTAGATTTTTGGATATATAAATCTTCCATAATTGAAATTAGCTTAATTATTCAATGACAAATTAGTAGTCACAATGCCATATGAAGATGAAACACGCTAATCACAATAGCGATAAGAAGTAGGATATGGATAACAACACATTAACTTAGTGAAGTATGATAGAAATAGAAATACTATAACATAGGTACAATAAATGGTGATGCATCAAGATGTTTTTTCCCAATACTATAGGGTTGCTAAGGGCTATAGGTTTTTGATAAATTCTAGCATCCTAGTAATACCAATCAAGCTTATCTACTAGCCAATCAATATCTTATATAGACCTAGATCATCCTATAAATGTTCAATCCAATCAAGGACCAATGTGTGTGCAATAATATTAGTTGCCTAATTTTGAGTAAGGTTGGACTAACCAATCATAGTACAAGCCAATATAATCTAGCTTATCCACCAATATATAGAGGTCTATATAAAACAATGTCACTAATGTTATAGACATGTCACCATGCAGAGGGTATACTCCACTACCAATCAAGCATTTATATCCTCGATGGAGGTTATTCCCATAATTCTTTGATATTGCTCCACTTCCAAGAATCTATAGCCTCGATGGATATGTCTAAAATACATGAGGAACCAGTATTATGGTTTTTTTTGTGAAACATGCAGTTGGATCCCTAGGTTCGGATTATGTGCATGATAGGATAAGTAGAGAAACCATTCACTTTGTGGCAAGACTAATCATGGCATTGTCTTCCTTAGACTCATAATTTTTGTTAAAATGATATATGCACATTATCCAAGAAGGATATCTTGTTAGCTAGGAGAGATCAAAATCTTCTTAGAACATGATGATATGTGATAAAGGTTGATTAGAACACTAGGTATGGTTGAATAACCAAAATAACCTCTATGTCCAAAAAACCTAAAATAGGAGGATAAATGGGATAAGGAAGATATGTGAAATAAATATAATGGATAGACCACATAATGAACAATATATTTTGACACATAAGGGAATAATATAGAATGGATAAAGGTAGAATAAACAAAGTGTGATAGACATGGAAGAAGACATAATGGACACAAATATACTACTTTATATCATTAATTAAGTAAGCCAATCAAGAGTAGGTAATACATATTCATGAATCCAAAAAAGAAGATCAAATGAATGTGTTATGATTCTTATGAATAAGTGCAAAGGATGAATGCAATGGATGGATGAGTGGAAGAGATATGATGTGTAAAAGCATTAAGGAGGGAAGAGTTGCAACTCCTCTAGACACAAAATTGGTTGGAAGGAGTGTCAAATCCCCCAGCTGAAGATTTGGTTGTGAAGAAGGGGTGATTCCCCTAGCCTAGAGGAGGGTTTTGAAAAAGGATGAACTCCCCCAATTAGAGAATTGGGATGAATAGGAGGAGAGAAATGACAAAGAAAGGAAGGTCAAAGGAGATGAAAATAATGAAGGACTAGCGGGGTTGGTGAGAAAATGGATGATTATGATGATTGATAATGGATGCAAGTGAACCGAAGTGATACTTAAGGATGGGATATCATATTATCTCAAATTATGATTAATGTGATATGCCCCAATGATGGAAGGGGTGACTATCATAAAACATTACCTTTGATAGATTTTTTAGTGCATTTGATTTAGTAAGTTGTCCAACCATATGATAGGTTTCCTTTAGATGTTGTTGATAGATTGTAAGTGGGATTTAGTTGCCACCTCGATGCAACATAGGTATGGGTAACCATATATACATAGGAATAGAGCAGACCAAATCGATAGTTTATTGGAGGTTTGATTGGAGAAGAGAAGTTATGATTTATTCCTAGTAGAGGAGGGTGAATGATAGTCTCAGGAAAGGTTTTAGGACAAATAAAAATTCTAAGAATGGGTGTTGGGTATTGATCAAATGCAGGAAATATGATTGGTTGTTGATGATGAGGTGGAATTATGGATGTGTAGACATAGTGGTAGCTATTAAAAAAATGTGGATGGGTGAAAGAAGAATATTTATTATGTGGAAAATATGGGAGAATAATGGATCCATTAGGAGAGGGTCACATGGATGAGAGAGTTAGTTCCTTGCAATTAAGTAGGTCTTGTACTATATGTTTGAAATATCAATAGTTATCAATGTTGTGACCCTTTTGACGATTATATATGCAATAGTGTTATTATTTGTACCATTTTTGTTTGGCATTGTTGTTTCACTCTAGGTGGGCATCAGGTAAAGAAATTACTTTTACATCATGCCATTTTTGAAAGATGGTTGATAGTGGCTATGATAGGAGTGTCTAGACATGATGTGGGAAAGAAGGATATAAAGGTCGATTGGAATATTGAGAAAAAGATGAAGAGGAGGAAGTTTGAGTAGAGAAATATTTGATGGTATTGTGGAGGTCCTTTTGTGACTCGAATTTATCTCAAGATTTTTGATTCAATCGAGGATTTATTGTAGGTCAAGTGGAGGTGGAGTTAGAGTTGGAGTGGATAGGATAGAATTGAATGGGGTGAAGACATGAGCATGATCAAGTGTATAAGGATGAGGATATAAATATGAGGGGTGGAGGAAGGGGATAGGATGAATGATGAAGCTACATGCATTGGGGCAAGTGAGGGGCATGGGATAAAGGATAGGGTGTTATAAGAAGACGTGGTAGATATGGTGTTAGAATAAGAGGTGGAAGACATGAGATGGATCAATGTGAGGATGATGCGATCCTCTCATGATAATTCTTGGGTGGAGTGGTGTGAGGGACTTGGTGGATTAGGCCTTGGTGATGTACGAGCATCTTTTAAAGGGTTTTTTTATATAAATTTTTAAATAATTTTTTATTTATGCATGATTAGGTGTCAATATTTTCTAGGATGCCTAATATGGATGTTATGAAGTTGTGTGTCAAATTTCATGTCAATCTAAGTATTTTTGTGAATTACTAAAAATGAGAATTTCTGACGAAACAAAAATTTTCCAAAAATACTAATTATTAAAAATGGCAATTTTTGATAAAAAATAATTTGTCGAAAATAGAAATTACTAAAAATAACAATTTTTGACAAAAAATAATTTGCCAAAAACAGTAATTACTAATAATGGTAATTTTGATGAAAAATTAATTTGCCAAAAATAGTAAATTTTTTTAAATCTTTAGAGCATTAAACTTTAGGGTTTTGTTTTAGGGTTTCTTTGGGGATATATATTCCCTTGGTATTACACTTGTAAAGGGAGGTGAATCTAGGAATGAGAAAATAAAGCATTTACCAATTTATTTCCATGTATTGTAGTTTATATTTGATTGGGAGTTTTACCACTTAATTTATATTTATTGTAGTTTTAATGTGATTGGAGGTTTTTTTTTTTGACCTCTTACAACTAGATTTACATAATTTGGTATCAGAGTAAGTTGGATATTACTGGGGGAGAGAAGATAATTTTATCGATTAGATTTATTCTGCTATTCTTACTTTTTTGTTTGGAATAACACATAACAAATTAGCTTGAAGAGAGGAAGAGGAGGTTATACCCAGGTTAATAGGCATATGCAAGAGTTACAGGCACAATTTTTTCAATTGACTAGAATGATGGCTTGTACAAGGGAAAGACATCTAGTGGATTTTTTAGATCTAGATTTTGATAATGAGATTGTGGAAGAAGATAATAAATCAAAGGTTCATATAGAGGAAGAACCAAAGGGGAAGCCAAAGGAGCATCATTTTGAGGACATGATAATTAGGGCCTTGCAAGGAAATAGAGATGGGATAAAAATTGATGTCATTGAGTATGTAGGAGGGTTGAAACCAAAGGAGTTGATAGACTTGTTGAATAGCATGGAGAAGTTCTTTGAGTGAAAAGAGCTTTCAGAGGAAAAGAAAGTGAAACTTGCATGCATGAAGTTAAAAGGACATAGATTGATTTGGTGGGATTATGTACAAAAGGAGAGGCAGAGAAAAGGAAAGGAAAATATTAGTTTCTAGCATAAAATAAAATAAAAAACTGAAAGAAAAATTCCTACCTAAATATTATTCCCAAACATTGTTTCGTAGATTACAAAACCACAGGGAAAAGGATCAAAGCATCAAGTACTACACCAATGATTTCTACAAGTTATCAATTTAAGTGGAGCTTCAAGAGTTAGAAGACCAGAAGGCTGCAAGGTATGTTAATAGATTAAATTATGTCGTACAAGATGAGTTGATTTTGCTTCGAATCCATACTGTAGAAGATGCATATCTGTTTGCATTAAAAGTGAAAGAGAAACATAAGAGGAGTAATTTTAGAAGAGGATTAAAGAAAGGATCATCATCACCTCCAACAAATGGGCATGGTGGATTTAATCCCTCAAAGAGAGAATCTTCTAATATAGAAAAACAAGAAGAGTTTTGGCAAGATCATAGTAACCATGAGAGAGGTGGAGGATTTCAAAGAGGAAGAGGCTATGGTGGAGGACAAAATTGGGATGGCCCACAAAGGCAATATACCTATTATAGATGTGGTAAGGAAGGGCACAAATATTTTGAGTGTTTGCATTATCCTACATAAGAAAGAAAATAAGGAGAACAAGCTAGAGTTAATCTAGTTGAGGTAGAAGAGCAAATTGAGATAGAAGTTGCTACAAACATGGGGAAAATCTCATGATAAAGAGGATGATGATCATTCCAAGGAAGGAGAAAGCACAAGATAATGATGGTGGTGATTCTTGGATGTGTATGAATATCTTTCAAACTAGGTGCACATCTAGAGGAAAGGTATGTAAGATGATTATTGATAGTGATAGTCATGACAATATGGTTTCAAATGAAATGGTTGAGAAACATAAATTGTGAGAAGAACCTATAGACACCTAAAACACATCATGTCAAAGTGACTACTCATATAGGACATGCTAGAAGACCATATGGAAGACCTTGGACAAATACCAAGGTATAGTAGTGGTTTTAACCACTCAATTAGGTAGTTTTGCCTAATCAAGGTTAGCCGTGGTTGACACCTACGGTTAGCAGTGTTGACCATGCTTCAGAGCCATGACTAGCAGCTAGAATCAGTTGGCCTTTAACCAATTCAAAGTTGGTTCCAATGGCCAATTGGTTGTAGAACTGAGTAGTTTGGGGGTAGAATGATCGAGAAGCTTCCTTCCAACTGCTCCAACTGCCCATTCTTGATCTTGGCTTCTCCATGAAGCTAGGACATAGCCCTCCAAGGTGCTATAAGACCCCCATCCAAAATGGGAAATAAAAGAGATGCATAGGTGAATTTGAGCAGAAAATCCCTATTGAATTCAACACTCACCTAATTGCATTGTGATATTTCTTTCTTACCCCAATTGAGAAATCAAAATGGCAATTCAAGCCATGGAGGTCCTAGGAGGCTAGGAGAGCCAAGAAACTCAATTATGCTAACTTCATGCACAATATGAGCAATCCAACCACCAAATATATCAGAGGACACATAGGCAACCCTTGACCATCAATTTGGCAAGAGGATTCAGATATTTAGCCCTTGAATTGGAGGACAAGCACACTTCAAGCTCCATCATGGCTATCAGCCATGACTAACAATGCTCATCATGCCACAGAGCCATGGTTAGGGTATCATCCCTGATTTTCTTGTTTTATAGTCATAGGATTTGTTAATGGCATTAGACTAAGCATAATTTAGGTTTGATTGCATTATTAGAGATTTCTAACCGGTAGAATTAGTTGTTTAGTTGTCTTGCTTTCAATATTGCAATTAGGATACTAATGAATATTTTTCATGCTTCCATGTTTTCAAATTCATAATTAGGCCATTAAATAGATACATATGCTTTTCCTTTACATGTTTCATAACATCTTTTCATGTTTTTAATAGGTTTACTATATTTCTTGCATTTTCTTGATTATATGCTAATAATGTCATGTGTTCATAGAATTTCCTCAAAAAGACTCATCAAGAGAGGCATTCTTTATTACTGATGCTTCTTGTTGTTTATTGCACGTAGGACTAATAGGGTTTTGATATGAAAGGCAACAAATGCCTCTAATAATGGAGAAGAAGGTCATCTACACCTTGAAGTAGTTCATGTCATTGTAGAAGGCTTTGAAAGATACCTACCCTTGTGAGGGATCTTTCCTACTATAATTATTGTATCAAATGGGTATCCCTTTGTAACATGGATTGATTCAAATTAATGGAAGATACATTTCTTGTTATGTGTTATTTCTTATCAATTTGTGTATGAATGCTCATTTTTGCATGCTTTACAACCATTACAACATTAGGTGTTAGCATTTTACAATGTTACAGAAGGTGATCACAATGGGAACTTTGCATTAAATGCCATGGATCACTAAATTTTATGATTTGTGATGATAGGCTCTAGCTACAGTTAACAGACGTGGTCAAAAGTTGTCATCATGGTATAGATCCATGGGAAACAGTCATAGCCATGCCTCAAAGTCGTGGTCAATAGCAAACAGGTCGTACAATAGGGAGAACAAGCTTAATCGGATGAGGAATTAGGTAGGATCTATTTTTATCTTATTTTTCCTGTTCTTTGTCTATGTTTTTCTAGAAAGTTAAAATTACTAGCATAATTAGGGAATGCAATGAAAAATATAAAATACATTGAGTCCCTAGGTCCTTTTTGTTAAGTTCTACTAGTCGTTGCTAGGAACAATGGAACTTTGAGTGCCTTCTGCCCTAGTCTCCAGTGGTCTAGGCCCTTCTTGTATGTTGGTTTGCTTGTGTGAGGCCCATATAGTGGCCATCTCATCATCATCATTAGTGTGCATTTTATTTGAAATTCATATAGCTTAATAATGCATACTTCTAAAAGTTAAACATTCTTTTTAATTTGCATAGCATGTAGAAGAGTCATGAGTGTTGTTTTATGCATTTACTTTTCATGCAAAATAAAAGGAACCATGCACAACACAACACACTTAAACACTAGTGAGTTGGAAGTCACATCCAACCAATAGTAGGGTTCAACGATGGTGGTAGTGATTTCCATCCATTGGCCCTACTCCCTCGAACCTTTTGTTACTAGACCAATATTGGACCCATGAACCATTCATAGCCCAAATAATTTGCATGTACTTATCTTTAAAGGGTATAAAGCTGACTGGGTGAGATTGGGTGAGGGTTTGGTAGGACCTGTGGTCCCTGCTCGAGTGTGGGTTTCATATCTACATTTTAGGAGGATTACACAACCTAGAGTTCATAACTAGGTTTTCAAGCTATGAGTATGCAGGTGAAAGCCCTTTAAAAATTGAGTATATCATCAATATATTGAAAACAATATGAGAGTTACTGATACAAAAAATTACAAAACACATCAAACAGTTTAGGGTTCACATTAAAGCTTTAAAAGATACAATCACCATTGTATTCTTTGTGTTCTAATAAAATTTGAATCTAGACATAGGATACACACTATGGTGATTACACGAAGAGGCCAACCTAGGCATAGATCCGAGGTCGAGGCCGAAGCTCCACCCAATACACAACAAGACGCGCAACACCCTCAATCATAGAATCCTCTCGAATGTCATTCGATAAGTATTATAGGGGATACTTCTACATGTGGGGATCTTGTTAAGAATACCCCAGTATATGGAGCTACTAGACACTCCTTGAGATATAGATCAGATCATGGAGCTTCTCATCATGGGGGTTCCAAACATGTTAGTATTTACTGTGACCACATTCCATGTTCATCCATGATATCTTCTAAAGATTTTATCATCAAGGGATCTATATTGGTACCCATTCATCCTTTAGCTAAGGGAGGCTTGAGGACCCCAATATCTGAGTATAGACAAGTTTAGGATCCACCCATATAGGGGCAAATGGGCAAGGCCACTTTCGAATGTAGACCCACTCAAACTCCTAACAAGGTTGAGCCTTGTAGGATCACCATAGACGTATCCAAACTGGGAGCCAATGATATGCCCCCTCATGAGCCATGGTGTAGCAGATAGTTGGATGGTTTGGGTAAGGTTCTAGGACAACTAGGTTATAAGCCTACTCCTATGCCTTCTCACTCTATGAGTGTACATAGCGATAGTACCATTAGGACCGTCAGAGAACCTAGAGAGTGCTCCAAGCATTCTTGAGATATGCATGCCCCTGCATCTCATGTAGGCATAGATTTTAGGCAACAACTGGATGCGAATACCATATTCACAGACAAGGGTAAGAGCATAGTAGATTAGTCTATTAGAGGACACACCCACAAAGTTTCTTAAATAGAGCATACACAATAGAGGCCTCATACGACAGATCACACTTATAGATCTCACAAGTTGGTTTTAGAGTAGAGATATCAAATCCTCCAAGACCAATTGGAGGATGTTCGTGTAGAGCATGAATACCTTGAAAATGAGAACACTCAAAGGAAAATGTTCATAATACAACACTTATATGAGCAATTCATGTATGAACAATGCATCTTTGATCAAAAGGAACATGTTGAGAGGGAGGATTGACTAGCCAATGTCGGTTTGCATCCCCATAGTGAGCATAGGGAGCGCATTGGTAGATGAGTTGCTTCACAACCTGATTTGGACCCTTAGTATATAGATACCCATACTCACTACATGACCCAACATAAATATGGTTACCCTCTGCCTGAGCATCGTGGGCATAGGCAATACTAAGAAGAAGCGGGAGATGAATTAGATCAATAATATCCTAAAATATCCCAAGTCGAGGAGGAATATGAGCCTATTCCTTTGCCTTGATCGAAGAGAAACGTACCTCCAAAGGTGCCTCCAAGGCAATCCATAGAAGATGAGTTCTTATATTTGCAGGCTTATAAAGTCTTGGTAGAAAATTTCAAATCTATAGAAAATTAGGGAACAACTTATCAAAATCCAAACTTGAATAAAATTCATAATGAACCTTTATGCCCATCAGTGCCTATTCCAACTTATCCTAAGCATTTTGAAATACCTAAGCTGAAAACATTTAGAGGAAAGGAGGATTCTTAGGAGCACGTCACAAGATTTTTATACATGTGCTTTCAAATTGGAATAAATGATGCCCTAATCATGCGTACTTTCATCATGACCCTCTTAGACCCATCCAGATAGTGGTTTAATCAACTCAAGAGGCACAATATCACCAGTTTTGAGCAACTAGCTGATGCATTTCTTGAACGCTTCTCCTTTGGAATTAATAAGAAGAATAACTCATCTAAGATGGATGATTTAACACAACATGATGACAAACTAGTTATGAATTATGAGAAACGATGGAGAAAGATGATGGTAAAGCTGTCGTTTTCCATCCCTGTTGCTAAAATAACTAGGATGTTTATAAAAAGTGATGCAAAACACATTTCGTTACTATTATAGTTGCAACAGTATTAAATGGTTGAAGAGGCTTTGGCGCAAGTCAAAGTGATTGAGGATATCAAGTTACAAGATGGTAACTTGAAACTCAGAAATAGGAAGGAATATAATAAGAAAAGCATCGAGAAACAGTAGGCCAAGCAGCTCATGTCAATCAGATGGTTCTAAACCTTCAAAAATGAGATAAAAGGTAGGCAAACCTCTCCCTACGCAATATGAGCACCAAAAAAAACTAGAGGAGTAAGGAGAAAGAAAGATGCCCTCCTTGCATATTCACACAATTATCAAAATTGTTGACAACGATTTTCCATCAGCTATGCAAGGCAAAGGCAATAAACTTACCAGAGGTCAAAATGATAGACCCTAATCAACCCAAGACTAAGGGGTATAAGGATGATCAATATTGCATATTTTATCGAATGAAAGGTCATGACATAGAGGTATGTTATGCTAGAAAATTAGAATATAGGGATTTACAAGAATAATTTGCCCAACCATGAGGCACCAAGGAACAATGTTGACCAAGTCAATGAAGTACAAATCGAACCACCAACCCATGGGTTCATCAGAATGGTCAATGTAGTAACAAGACATGCAAGGTATGAGAGACCAAATAAACCTCAAAATCCTATTAGAGTCCATGATGTGCATCCTCCAAGGCCAACCCAACACGTACCAAGCCCACCAACTAGACCGGTGGTGACAATCAAGAGTAGGTTATTCCAAAACCTATAGATACCTCCACCAAAGTTGATGATTTAGGAACTGATTTAGCAATCTCCCAAGCCTATGGATATGCTTATGGATATTCTAAGGTCTATAGAAGTATAGTCCTAGGATCCTAAAGCATTCACACACTTTGTGGGACATGTGCATCAGTGTCAGGAGCCGGTCATACAATTTTATTATCATAAAATTAAGACAATTTCCACTGTCATGACGGACCTGCCACTCCACATCATTGTGTGTGAACCACATACCTTTCAAATGGGTTTTTATTGATATATGATCATCAATAAATATTATCATGACCAAGGTATTAACATACCTAAAGTTACCAAAGACACATATCATACCTTCCGCCTTCACGTTGAGAGATTTTAACAATGCATTATGCTCAAATATCGACACGATAGTCTTACCTATTTAGGTGGGGCTAAAGACCATCCCAATGATGTGTCATGTGATTGAATGTGCTATGTAATATAATATAATTTTAAGATGGCCTTGGATAAGAGAAATGCATTGTATCCCCTCTATTCTCCATAAGTGTATCGAATACATTCATGAGGGATAGGTTCACGTGGTACCTTCAGATGAGGAACCATTCAAATATGTGAATCTAGTGGATTTGTCAGGGGATTTCATGATCCCCTCAATGCTCCTGGGCATACGGCTAGTTATGCCGATCAAAGAGCCAAGAGGTAAAATAAAGTGTGTACCAAACCTACAACATCCTCATCTCAACGATTAGAGCAAACAACAACTGCTTCTACCAGACCATTTGCATCTATAATGCATAAAGATGATGGGAAGTTGAAAGCTAAAAAAAAAAAAAAAAGATAAAGTGAGTACCTAAACTAGTGGTTATTGAGATTCCTATTCCCATGGAAGTAGAGGATATGCTCAAAGAGAAGTTGAAGAGGCACCTTAGCTTGCTTCACCTATGTCTTCAGTAAGGTCATCTACATCATAGATGATAGTTCATTTGGTTAATCTCAGATTAGGGAAGTATATCATGTAGAATGTGGCATTTACACTGATCATCAAGACTACATAGGATATGGGCTGATCACGATCCCATCACCTTCCCATAGGGACGGTGGTACCATTGGGGGTGCCTCCTAACCAAACCAATTTTATCTATGGAGGGCTTGACCAGATTACATCTCGCACCCCCATGTATGGAAATGATGATGAGCCATTTGTTTTGAATGTTCATTATCTCTCAAACCTAGAGTATGCCTTATGATATTTTGAACGCTACCATTGACATGGTTACGGTATTGGATTATCTGAGCAAGGGCGTAGGAGGCCTTATGAACCACCATATTAGCTGCCTATAGATAGGTTCGATTTAGGATATCATGTTAGAGGACAGGATGAACTCCTCATGGTATATTTGGACCACCTATACCTCAGTCTAGGGGAGGAAGTTGATATTAATTCTTATCACCCCAATCCTTTTGTCTTTCATTGGGACAACCAAATAGTGTCTTATGTCACTATGGAACCACCTAAGACATATCACAAATATTTCTTGGTGGAGATCAGTCCAAAGCATATACTAAGAGATAAATTGGATGAAAAAATCCATGCAAAAATCGATGACACAGGCCTACGAGTTCACAACGCTAGCACAACGATAGAATTTGAGCCAGAATATCATCTTGACAAGGACATAACAGAGTATGTCTCTAAGATATGGGGACCTAGCTGTGTGTATGGCATGGATGACGATGGTGAGTCCTCAAACTATGAGCGATCTAAGGACAATACTAGGCTGGCTTATTTGGGTCCTCTTAACTTACATCATCTAATTACTTTGGAGACAGTCATTGAGGATGAGCAATCCTCTATCAATGATGATGAGTACTGAGTGTGGGCTTACATGGGGCTCCATATCCTTAATCTCCCAATACCAGTAGGTAGCGATGAGTGTTTGTATTATGATAGTGATGATGAAGATGAAATAGAGAGAGCCCATTTGGGACCTCCCTATTTGCATCATCAAAATGCATCGTACACTACAAAGGATATGTACAAAGATATCAATCTTCATCCTCGCCTCAGAAGAAGACCACCTATTTGGATAGGATTTATCATATGGTTTTTCTTGATATGTAAACATTCAAAGAGATCCTTGAGCCTAGTGATCTTGTGTTTGAATCTATCCATAGACCAGATCCAGAGATCCCCATACCCCCAGAACCACATCTCGAGGATGGAAGTTATACAAATTTAGAGCCACATACATGTGGTTATGGAGACATGATCCATTCCATCAATATGATATCCATTGATTTGACCACTCCACTTCACAACCCATCCAATCCTTCCAAGCCATTGCGTCTATATGTAGATGCTATTTATTGGGATTGCACTGACTCACCACTAGATCCTACGAATTTCTTCCCTGATGAAGAAATGTTGCAACATTTTCACTTTACAATAGGGTATGCATATGATGTTTATCATGCTGAGGATGCTTCCAATGTGGAACCCATAAAGCTAGTAGATGACATCCACTTGATCCCTAAACCTTATCAGCTCTAGGAGGGATCCCACATGTCAGTAGAGGAAACCTTTGAATTAGATATCATTATTAATCCCACCAATCCAAGGAAGGTTAAATTTGGAGAAAGTTTATCTCCTAATGATTGGACCAACCTCATATCTCTATTGAAAGAGAGACCTAATCTCTTTGCTTGGAATTATAAAGACATGTCAGGATAGATGAATTCTATGAAGTGGGACCAGGTATCCTAGAGTGAAAATTTTATCTTGCTTATCCCCCTATGCGAATGGTGAGGTAAATGTTGGCAGTTGGCAAAAGGACAAGCTTACCCCCTACCCGAATAAATCCCTTGCTTACAAATGAAAGAGCAAAATATGAGAATAAAATCCCCGAGTGAAATTCTAAAGTTAAATCCTCAAAAATAAAATAAAATCAAGATCAAATTCAAATTGAAATATTATCAGTATCAAATCCCTTGCTCAAAGAAAAAAAGATTAATATAAAAAAAGTACAAAATAAATAATGGTTTTTATCACTAAAAAGAAAATTACAAAATAAACAGTGATTCTTATCACTTTACATGAGCAAGTATCCCAATAAATTAAATAAAATAAGGGGGCAATATTGAATCCCTAGAATTGTCAGCACTATCGTACCTTATGCATGACGATATATCTGATACATTAGCATTTCACTTTTGTGCAGACCAATGTTTGAATGTGGAAGAGCTAGCTTTAGATGTCCTGTATCATCTAGTAGTCTAGTACAACTAAAATATAAACCTAGGACTGGATAGACATTTGAGGATCCCTAATATTAGCAATGGGCTGAAAGAATCCCACCTGACATCGAGGTATGCTTATACCTTATCTAAATATACTCATTCGCACACACATGGATAATGAAAAATTAGGGTCTACTTTGAGAAAGTATTATATTTCAAAATTCTAGTATGGTTAGTCTGCAAATTTTGATAAGTCAACTAGGGTGTTTGAGTCTCATGGAAAAACTCAAAATAAAATTACCAAATAGTAGCAAACAATTTTCAATGCAATCATCAAAAATCAATTTCTTTTATGAGAGTTTGTTTATTAGAATTATTTGTAATATAGGTTAGATACTGGATGATTTTCAAAAATTATATTTAAATGACCACTGACTATGTTATCCATATTCTTTTAATTTACAAAAAATTATGAATAGAAACCATATATAATTACATCTCACATATGGGTGCACAATTTATCAAATTTCATAAAAAGATATAGCAATTACATCTCATGATTGTTATACATTCTATGGTGTCATCCAATAGATTGTTAAACTCATATTGCATTCATACATGATGTTTTAAGTGATTAAAGCATACATGTCCACTTACAAAAAATCATCGAAAAAAATAAAATATATATGCAATACATACATGGCATAGATTATGTCATAGAAGTATAAATTAAATGCATACAAGTACAGTAAATCAAACATGCATTCAAACATCATATATCATATTCTTATATATTCATCATAAGTAGTCCACCTACACATGTATATCATTGCATCTCAAATCATACATTCATCATCTATCTAGTGCATGTCATCCATACATCAGATCATATAGCATAAAATGAACATCCCACCTAAGCAGTGCATCCATATGCATCTCATAAAATCTAAAAAAAATACAAATAATAAACTACACATATCATGAGTCTCAATGTTAAATCATATATATATGTGTATCAAAAATATATAATTAGTAGTGCATCAACATATGTCAAAAATACCTGTAGGCTACATATGTGTAGGTCCTCGACCTTACACACAAAAATAGTACAATAGCATCTGTAAGATCTGTACTAAGTAGCACTGCTTGCGCCCCTAGCCTGAGAGGTTCCACCATCACCTCCACCATACCTGTGAGTCCTCCTAGAGGTGGCACCAAAGGTCCTCTCTGAACTATGTGATCTACGACTAGATCTAGTTGATTTTTGGCTTATCTCTTGAGTATGAGTCCTCTAAGACCCTAAAGCCATGGGCATCTCTAGAATCTCACCCCTGAGTAGCCCAATCCATCCTCTCATGGTAGATATTTAAGTAGCACTTTATGCCCCATAATCGATGTGCTACTGCACTAGTGCATGGAGTCTCCTGATCTCTACCCCATGATCTAGCCCTACTAATCCCTATTCTACCTGAGTTTTTGGAGTAGCTGGAGGTACTAGAGCAACCTGTGAAGAGGAGGGATCCTCCATCCTAGCCTTGAGTGCATCATACTGTACCCTTAGAGCATCCAAATCAGATTGTATGGGGATATGTTACCCTGTAATATTCTATATCTCTGTCCCTTCTGTATCAATATTAGCCTGCATAACAATATTCTCCTCCTCATAGCTGCACCACTGAGACTACCCTACTGTAAGCCAAGACTATAGGTCCTAAAATTTTGCCTGTATGGTGGCAATGGTGGTATCCTGATGTAAGAGCTATGTCTGCAGAGAGCCTACCTAAGTCTATAGGCTAGCAATTTGGGCCATATTTTACCCAATCTCATTTTTAGGTGGTGCCTCACCCTCCCTACGAGTATCATCCTCCTCCTCAAATAAAGATGCATCCTATAAAGATCCCTCACCCCATCCACCCTTAGTCCTCTAATGGACTCAGTGATCATGAGTATCAATATCTACACCTTCTATACCCTCTGCAGTGTCATCTACTACCCTACCCAAGGGGCCATCAAAGCCCTGCCATAACCTAAGGGTCCATCAAGTGTCATAGTCAAAAGTAGTCCTTGTATATGTCAGTCCTGACTCTTAAAAGTCAGATTTATCATCCCCCAGTGGAGTAATCCTAGGCCAGATCAAGTCCCTCTCTAAGGTGAGGTGATGATATATGGTAGGCAGCTTTGGAATGTCTTGCCTGATCTCAAACTATCAGGTAATGCGAGAGAAGTAAAAGAACTCTTGTACCTTAGACTTGTGTCTGAGGAGTCATTTGTCTCTACGTGCCTGATGTAGATGATCATTAGCCTTTGTACATGGAGGGCAATCTAGGTATGGGTGCTAGTAAATCTGATTTGCATGTAGTTCTGAGAACTATTCAATGTAGTGAACTAGGTCCCCTACATGAGACATACTGTAGAAACCCTCCTTCTCATGAGGCCAACATGTTCCACAACACTGGTGCACCTCTGGAATGGTATTGATCTTGAGTGGTAAACTGATGGGGTGCTCGATCTTAATGTGCTGACACCCCCATATATAAAGTAATAGGTTGCAATAGATGCCCACTATGCTCCTCTGTGTGATCTGATACAACTCATTATAGAGCTATGCTTGTAGGGCACTCTCCTAGAATAGGATCAGAGGCTAATCAGTAGGGCTCACTAGGACATCCTATGTCCTAGCCAAGAGTTTCCAAGGGAAACTCACTTCAGTAGATTTAGGAAGGATAATCTAAATGATCAGGTGCATGAAGATAGTTTCTCATTGGGAGAAGACTTATTGGGTGTACCAATGCTCAATGTGGACCCCTTCATGGTCTGAGTGTCGATGTGCTGCCTCGCTATGGCCACCGAAGATCATAGTGAACACTGGATTCTTTGAATCCATAGGTGAAGATGTGATGGCCTCACCATCCAGAGGGAGTAAGAAGACGTGGTAGTAATCCTCCAGTGTAACAGTCATATCACATGTTGACAGGTGAAAGGTGTTGGTTCATGCATCCCAGCATCGGGCCATGTAGTCATATAGGTCTGATCAGTCCTAATGCTGGGAAGGCATAAGACATAACCAAATCCCATAGATGCAAACTAATCCTGCTCTTCTTGGGTCAAGGAACTGCATAGGTTATGAAGGATATCCGATTCCCTCACCCTCGCGATCAGATTTTGGTCGATGGAAAATAATAAGGAAAAAGTAAATAAAAAAATCAACCAAAAATACATACAAAAGTGACTTAAAAATGATAAACAAAATTATAAAATCATAAAAACACATAAAATTTGAAAAAAGTACTCAAAAAGGTTGGCAAAGGTTTTAATTTATTTAAATAAAAATATTTTAACCTAAGGTTAAAAATTTAATTTAAATAATTAATAGCACCAAAGTTCAAAGTTTTAATTTGGATTTAAAATCGAATTTGAATAAGGGCCAACGTGTTTTAATGTAGAGGAAAGAGTATTTAAGGAAATTATTTTTCATTTCCAAAGTCTAAGTTTTTGAATGCCCAAGTGATAATAATTTGTGCACTCTAGATTTGGAGGGAGAAGACGTTCGTGAGTTTTTTAAATAAAAGGAGGTAGAGCTATGTTTAAATTCAATTGGTGGAATAGAAATATCCCACAGCATCGGCTAGCATAGATGACGGTAGAATGTGTGGCTAAGGTATTCGTGAATGGAAAGTCATGGTTTTGAATCCCATGTCATTCGCTTTTTCTAGAGGAGGAAAGAGTTTTGGTTTTCGAAAATCCTTGTGAGCAGTAGATATTGTATAGGAATGAGCATCCTTTGGTGTTCGTGCGGGTGTGTATCCCAAGCGGAAGCCTAGCCTTGTGCTAAGGCATTGTGGTGGCATAGTTCACGGGATTGAGTTTGGGCGTTGGTCGTCAAGACATGCACAATATTTTTGTAACATGGAGCAAAAATTAAGGTATGTGATTTTGATTTTAAGTTGCCAAATTTTTTGGAATGCGAAAATTGGTTTAAGACCATGTGATATTCAAAAGGGTATGTGTAAAATTGTTTAGGGAGTCATAAGGGTTGTTGATTAAATATTTTATTTTGGGTGCTTAGAAAATAAATAAAATATTGGATATTATAAGGTGTAAGCAAAGGTCCGAGATGTAGACCAATTGGTTCATCCAAACCCCATAAAGGGGACAGAGGTCCAAGGTTCAAATCTCGGGCCTCGCTGGACTAAACACTTGTCCCTTTCCTGGTGCTTTCAGCGGTGTAAAAGGTTTAAAATTATTGTGGCATGGTGGTTATAGGGGCAGCGCGAAGATCTATGTGGCGACTTCTAGGGTGGACATCGCAAAATACTATGGCGGCCATAAAATCTGGACAGCCTGCCCGAATTCATGGTGGCTACCGATTCCACCATGTAAATTCAAAAAAAAAAAAAAAAGGTGTAAGCAAGGAACTTTATTTTGATGTGTGCTGAATATTATTTTGAGAGTATTGGATATTATAAGGTGTAAGCAAGGAACTTTATTTTGATGTGTGTTGAATAACTATTTTGAGAGTATTGGACATTATAAGGTGTAAATCAAGGAAATTTATTTTCTATATATGTTGATTATTATTTTGAAAGTGAAGGAGTGATAAGGTGTATTTGTGACTTGACATTTTATTGTATTTATTGTATGGTGAAATATTTGTTGAGATAAATATTCTTGTGGAGATTGTGAGATAGACTGTTGCTATCTAACCTAGAATTGGCAAAAGGATTTGGTTGTGAGTAAAAAAGGTTTTGAAGACATATCTCCATAAAAGCAAAGAGGTATGGGCACATCATATTTTGTTTTAAATATTGGAATAAATATTGTGAAATATAAGGTGGAGTAAAAAGGATTGATGAGTATTGTTGGAAATGTATGAGAAAGTTTAAGTGCACCTTGTTGATGGATGATTTTATTTGAGATAGAGATTGAGAAATATTTGAGTTAGGGTTTGAGACCCACATTGTGCTCTTTGTTTGAAGAAGTTTGAAAACACTTGTTTAGGGTTAGTGAGCAATTTGTGTTTCATTGATTGAATGATTGAGTGAAATTCTTGAGCATTGTATTTGAGTGATATTGAAAGTGAATGTGCAAACATTAGAAACTAGATTTGTGAAAGTGATAGACTTAATGATTGAGTAAAACATATTGAGTTTTTGATAGAGTGCATCATTCTCTATATGTTCTAGAGGTTAAATGAATTATGAATAGAATATGTCTAAACTGCTTCAAGTTAAAGGAATTACCTTGAAGATTAGACAAAGCATTTTATAACATTGTACAAGATTTGAGATTGATTAAGTGTGTTTTGTGAGTTATTTTGAGCATGTATTGAGAGCATATTGATCAAGTTCCTATGAGGAATTGAAGGTAGATTTAAGGTAAGTCTTGGTGAAGACTTGAGAACAGATTGAGAAAGTTATTAAGAGAACTTGAAAGCAGATTTGAGGTAAGTCTTGGTGAAGAATTCAGAGCAGATTGAGAAAGTTCTTGAGAGGACTTGAAGGTAGATTTGAGGTAATTATTGGTGAAGACTTGAGAGAATATTGAGAAAGTTCTTGAGAGGACTTGAAGGTATATTTGGGATAAGTATTGGTGAAGACTTGAGAGTAGATTGAGCAAGTTATTTAGAGGAAATGAAGGTATATTTGAGGTGAGTCTTAGTGAAGACTTGAGAGCATATTGAGAAAGTTCTTGAGAGGACTTGAAGGTAGATTTGAGGTAAGTCTTTATGAAGAATTGAGAGTAGATTTGATTGATTGATTTGTTCAAGCTTTATGTTAAGGCTTGGGGTAAATCTAAGCAGAGGTGATTTGTGATTGGATCAAGCTTTGTGTTAAGGCTTAAGGATAGATTTGAGGATAGACTTTGGTACATATTTGTGAGCATATTTGTGTTGGACCTGAGATAGAGTTAGAGCAGATTTGTACTACACTTGGGATAGAGTTTGGTGCAAATATGAGATAGATTTGAGAGAAATATTTGGAGGTGATAGAGCAGAGGACAACAATCTCTAGTGGATAGAGATCCATTAGTTAGGGTAGTGAGGACAAAGGTCTTTAGTGGATAGAAATCCATTATCTAGGGTAGTGAGAACATAGGTATTTAGTGGATAGATATCCATTAGTTAGGGAAGTGAGGACAAAGGTATTCAATGGATAGAGATCCATTATCTAGGGCAGTGAGAATAGAGGTATTCAGTGGATAGAGATCCATTAGTTAGAGCAGTAATGGCATAAGTCTTCTAGAATATCATCAACCAGAGTAGAGGGGAAAGAGTTCTCTTGTGGATAGAGATACATGAACCAAAGCAAGGGGAAAGAGTTATCTTGTAGAGTGTGATCCATGAACCAGTTAGGAAGATAGAATTCTTCTATGAAGAGAGATCCATAAACCATTTGGGGAGATAGAGGTCTCCTGGATCAAGTTCCACGAACCATAGAAAAGGGGAAAGAGTTCTCCTATGGAGAGAGATCCACAAATCAGAGCATAGGGGATTGGTATCTCCTTTGGAGGTATAGAAAAACTTTAGTGGGTCTAGGATGAATTAATATTACTTTTTATAATATTATATGATCTAATTATAGGATTTTGAATATTTTGGAAATTATTTGGTAAATTAGAAAATGTAATTAAAATGGTTTTATGGCAACATAAATTTGACACATTTTCAGGTGTGTACATTTGGCAATGGAGGAATAAAGAGGGGTTTTATAGACTTGGTGAATGGTTTGTGAGAAGAGATGCCTTGCCAAGAGAGGACAACCAAGTGGCAAGGGAAGGTAATATGAAAAATATATATATATTCCACTTGGAATAACGAGAGGAGAGGTGGAAAATAGGTAGGTGTGACTAGGGTAAGGTGTGAGAGTGAGGTGGCATGAGTAGGTGTGATTGGGGTGAGGTGTGAAAATGGGGTGGCATGAGTAGGTGTGACTAGGGGTGAGGTGTGATAGTGGGATGGCATGAGTAGGTGTGACTAGGGGTGAGGTATGAGAGTGATATGGCATGAGTAGGTACGAGTAGGTGAGGTGTTGGAGTGATGTGGCAAGTAGGTGGGTTCAACTTGGTGAGGTGTTGGAGTGATGTGGCAAGTAGGTGGGTGAAACATGGTGAGGTGTTGGAGTGATGTAGTAAGTAGGTGGGGAGGCTAAGTGATGAGATTTATGCTTAGGATAAATCCACATAGAGGCATTAAAAAGCATTTAGTGGGCTAGGATGAATTAATATTAATTTTTATAATACTTTATGGTTTAATTATAGGCTCTTGGATATTTTGGGATTATTTTAGGAATTATTTAGAAAATTAGCAAATGTAATTAAAATTGTTTTAGAGAAACATAAATTTGACACTTTTTAACTGTCTAAATTTACCCCTTTTTGTATCACGTTGCATGTGAACACAATGTGTTGTAAAAATAGATGAAATTAGCTGGTTGGATTTGTAACGGAGGATGATGATAATTGTTGATGGATAACCATGGCCTTTGGCGTACCACAATGATAACTTGAATAGAAAGACGTATGATTATCTCAAATCAAGGGCAATGGAGGATGCCCCAATAATGGAATGGATATATACATTTGAAACTTTTCCTTAGATTGATAAGATCATTTGATTTGGTAGGATGGCTAGCTATAGGTAGGTATCATCAAGATGTTCTAATAGATTGTAAGTGGTCTTAAGTTGCCACCTCAATGAAGCAAGAACATGAGTAACCATGTAGACATTGGCATGGAGCATACCAAATTGGATTTGATTGGAGTTTGAGTTGAGAAGATAAATTCTACTATTTTCCCTAGCAAAGGAGGGTTAATGATAGCTTTAGGCAAAGTTTCTTGGACATACAAAATTCTAAGATTGAGTGTTTGGGTATTGGATTAGTTTGGGATAGAATTTTATGGATATTTTTTACCCTTTCAAGTGATGAGTTGATGGAGGAAGAAGTGGATAACAACAAAAAACCGCTTGATAAAAATTCATTGCACAGTGGATAAAAATATGATGAAATAAATGGAGAGTGAGATTTGGGGGTTACATGGAGAAAAAATGGTCAGTGAGAAACTATCCGGGGGTGTATGGTTGGTAATGGCAACCATATATAGTGGTTGAAAATTATCTTAGGTGGTTTGCAACCATCCCAAATGTCACAAACCATTTGGTGCGGTCACTAAAGTGAACCATGTACAATTTTTCTACAGTTTGGGGGACCAAATAATGTCAGATTTGGATGAAACTATACTTTTTGAAAAGCTCTTTTTGAGCCTGATTTGGTTCTATGAAATTGGAAAATATTAGATAGGGGAAAATTAGGCTCAAATATGAACCTACTTTTTGAAGTTATGAATGCTCGATTTTATGTCTTTATAAGGTGAAATTTGCTTGATTGGTTCAGAGGGTCGATGCATGAGGGTAAATTAATGAATATTGTTAAAAATTAGATCAATTGGTATTATCTATAAAAATGATGGATATGAGAGGAGTGAAGAGACCGTAGGGAGGTGTTGAGTGGTGTTTTAACCCGATTGTGAAAACACACTCTCTTGTAGGATCCGAGTCCTAAATCCTCTGCTTGCAAAGAAAAACGATTTCTCCAAGGTTCTTATTATGCTAATTATTAATTATGCTGTTAAAAATGAAATGCTAAGAACACCTTAGGGTTTGCAAGTGGACGTTAACAAGGGGCACTGTGGATTATTAATTTTGAACTTTCAATGGACTCAAAATGAATCAAATCTGCTTTAACCTTTAATTCTGATGGATTTTCAGTGATTTATTCAAACACAGTAATTAAACTGCTGAAAATAAAATATGGGTTTGAAAAGCAAAGACAAAAGTAAACAAAAGTAACAAAAAAAAAATAGATTATAGTCAGAAATCTGTCACTAATTTGATGAAACCGAAGATACTGAGGCTTTCTACATGCAACCTAACCTAATGAACCTGCACATCCACACAATCCAAATAGGCCAGGTGCGAGTCTCGAGGGTTTCTGTGGAGATTCCAGAAAACAGGCATTCGCATGAAGCAACCAAGAGATCTTGCATTAAATTCACCTAAAAACCTAAGAAATCTGGAAGAGAAATATAAACATTAAATCATGCATGTAAAAATTACTCCTTCTTTCTCATCCAATAAGATGCCAACTCTCTGTATTTGTATTTAAATGATATCTCAATTACATTCAAAAATGTTCCAGGTGTGAAAGACAATCCCAGAATAAAAAGAAGGAAATTGCCCAAGTACGGGCCCAGAATAGCACAAAGCCTTCATCTCTACAACTCCGTATTCGGCAATTTCCAACCCTTTCTTCGATTTGCAATTCTGGCTTTATAGCATTGTTATGGCTCTTCGATTTCCTCCGTTGCTTCATTTCCTCTTTCTGTGGGCGAACCTTCAAATTCCTGCTTTTTCTCGCTTTAATTCATGCTCAAATTTGGAAATGCCCCGAAATTCGCCTCTGCATGTAACGTCCCTGCAAGTTTGACACCTGTGCGCCACGTGTCGTGCTTTTCTTGTGCCCTGTGTAACGATTACTGTGAAAAAAATGACAAAACTACAAGTCTGTCCGTTCATCTTCCCGACCGCGAAATCGCAACATGTCGCGAAATCATGACATGTCGCGATATCGTGACATGCTTTCCTGCCATACGCGATTTCGGCTTTTCGTAGCGATATCGCTACCGTTCTGGCCTCGAGCTCCGTTGGCAACTTTATGTCGTGATATCACGACCATTATCATCCTCTTGCCTTCCTTCGACAAACCGTCGCGATATCGCTACCGTTTTTATCTTCCGTACGCCTTGGCAAAACTTGTCACGATATCACGACGTTTTTCCCTTTCGGACCTTCATGCAGCTTTCTGTCGCGAAATCGTGACCATTTTCCTCGTCCGTACTGTTTGCCAAAACACGTCGCAAAATCACGACACTTCCCTGCTTTGAGCCTGATTTTCATTTCCGTCGCGATTTCGCGACATCTTCCTTGTACCGTACAACTTTGCCAAAATGCGTCGTGAAATCGTGACACCTTTCATCATCCGTACGCTTCTGCAAAACTCGTCGCGAAATCGCGACGTTTTTCCCTTTCGGACCTTCATGCAGCTTTCTGTCGCGAAATCGCGACCATTTTTCTGTTCCGTACACTTCGGCAAAACACGTCGTGAAATCGCGACCATTTTTCTGTTTCGTACAGTCTGTCAAAACCCGTAGCGAAATCGTGACCATTTTTTCGTCCGTACACCTTTGCTGCAATCGGTCGCGAAATCGCGACGTCTTTCCTCATCGAGTCCTTTAGCTGTTTCCTTTCTTCATAAAAATTCCAATTTTACGAAAGGGGGATAATTTGAGTATTATATTGAAGGTCTTTGCCTTAAAGCACTTAATTGTTCATCTTGATGAAAATTTGATTTCATTTAAGAGGGATAAGTTAAAGTGACATTTTGAAGATTCTATTCATCATTGAGGATTTAATGCAAGATAAAATCCATTTTAAAACCATCAAGATAAAAGGAATTAAAGCACTACATCGTGGTCATATGAGGGCCAACTCACATTTGATTTATTTTGGTTCAATGAACAATCACTAAAGTTTCATGGTAAAATAAACCAACATTGCCCCTTGTTTACAGTTACTTGCAATCACTAAGGTGTTCCAAGCATTTAAATTGAATATCTTTATTTGAGATTACTAATGCACATATGCAAATGCTAATATAATGGAGACCTTGGAGAAGTTGTTTGTTTAACTTCTTTGCAAGAGGGGATTTGGAATCCAAATCCTAAGGGAGAGTGTACTTTCACAATTGGGTGAAAATACCACTCAACAGGAGGCAAAAAAAGTGGGTATTCATGTGGTGTGGTAGATTGGCCATGATTTTGATATCAACTTTGTTTTTTTGATGATATGAGTGTGATGTATGTATATGGATATGTGATGGACTGTATTTATTCATTCTTGAGAGGGATATGATGATGAGTTGATGGTTGATATGATATGATGTGATGTATGGATGGTGTTATGCATGTGTTTAGGGTATTTATATTTTGGTTCTTGATGGATTCATGTGGTTGGATAGATATGATATGTTAGATGACATAGATTTGATATGATGATGTGTCTACTTATTTACATGGTTTAGACTTAGATATGTTTTTTTTATCACATTTTTGGATATATATGTCTTCGATAATCAAAATTACCTTAATTATTCAATGACAAATTAGCAATCACAATGCCATATGAATATGAGAAACACTAATTACAATAGAGATAAGAAGTAGGATATGGATAACAACACATTAACTTAATGAATTATGATAGAAATAGAAATACTATAACATAGGTACAATAATTGGTGATGCATCAAGATGTTTTTTCCCAATACTATAGGGTTGTTAGGGGCTATAAGTTTTTTGAGAAATTCCAACATCCTAGTAATACCAATCAAGCTCATCTACTAGCCAATCAATATCCTATAGAGACCTAGACCATCCTATAAAATTTCAAGCCAATCAAGGACCAATGTGTGTGCAATGAGGTTCATTTTCTAATTTTGAGTAAGGTTGGACTAACCAATTGTAGTACAAGCCAATATAAGCTAGCTCATTAACCAACATGTAGAGGTCTATATAAAACAATATCATTAATGTGATAGACATGTCACCATGCAGAGGGTATACTCCACTACCAGTCAAGCATTTATATCCCCGATGGAGGTTATTCCCATAATTATTCGATATTGCTCCACTTCCATCTAAGCATATATAGCCTCGATGGAGATATCTAAAATACATGAGGAACCAGTATTATGGATTTTTTTTTGTGAAACATACAATTGGATCCCCAGTTTCGGATTATGTGCATGATAGGATAAGTAGGGAAACCATTCACTTTGTGGCAAGACTAATCATGACATTGTCTTTCGTAGACTCATAATTTTTGTTAAAATGTGATATTCACATTATCCAAGAAGGAGATCTTGTTAGCTAGGAGAGATCAAAATATTATTAGAACATGATGATATGTGATAAATATTGATTAGAACACTAGGTATGGTTGAATAACCAAAATAACCTCTATGTCCAAACAACCTAAAATAGGAGGATAAATAGGATAAGGAAGACATGTGAAATAAATATAATGGATAGACCACATAATGAACAATATGTTTTGACACATAAGGGAATAAGCTAGAATGGATAAAGGTAGAATAAACAAAGTGTGATAGACATGGAATAAGACATAATGGAAAAATATGTACTACTTTATATCATTAATTAAGTAATCCAATCAAGAGTAGGAAACACATATTCATGAATCCAAAAAAGAAGATCAAGTGAGTGCATTATGAGTCTTATGAATAAGTACAAAGGATGAATGCAATGGATGGATGAGTGGAAGAGATGTAATGTGGAAAAAAATTGAGGAGGGAAGATTTGCAACTCCTCTAGACACAAAGTTGGTTGGAAGGAGTGTCAACTCTCCTAGATAAATATTTGGTTGTGGAGAAGGGATGATTCCCCTAGCCTAGAGGAGGGTTTTGAAAAAGGATGAACTCCCCAAATTAGAGAATTGGGATGAATAGGAGGAGATAAATGACAAATAAAGGGAGGTCAAAGAAGATGAAAAGAATGAAGGACTAGCGGGGTTGGTGAGCAAATGGATGATGATGATGATTGATAATGGATGCAAGTTAACCGAAGTGACACTTAAGGATGAGATATCATATTATCTCAAATTATGATAAATGTGATATACCCAAATGATGGAAGTGGTGACTATCATCAAAAATTACCTTTGATATATTTTTGAGTGCATTTTATTTAGTAAGTGGTCCAACCATATGATATGTTTCCTTTAGATGTTGTTGATAGATTGTAAGTGGGCTTTAGTTGCCACCTCGATGCAACGTAGGTATGGGTAACCATATATACATAGGAATAGAGCAGACCAAATCGATAGTATATTGAAGGTTTTATTGGATAAGATAAGTTATTATTTTCCCTAGTTGAGGAGGGTGAATGATAGTCTCAGGAAAGGTTTTAGGACAAATACAAATTCTAAGAATGGGTGTTGGGTATTAATCAAATTAGGAAAGATGATTGGTTGTTGATGATGAGGTGGAATTATGGATGTGTAGATATAGTGGTAGCTATTAACAAAAGGTGTATAGGTGAAAGAAGAATATTTATTATGAGGATAATATGGGAGAAGAATGGAGCTGTTAGGAGAGGATCGCATGGATGAGAGAGTCAGTTCCCTGTAATTAAGTAGGTCTTGTACTAGATGTTTGAAATATCAATAGTTATCAATGTTGTGTCCCTTTTGACGATGATATATGCAATAGTGTTATTATTTGTAAAAAAAATTATTGGCATTGTTGTTTCACTCTAGGTGAATGTCAAGTAAATAAATTAATTTTGCATGATGCCATTTTTGAAATATGGTTGATAGTGGCTCTTATAGGGGTGTCTAGACATGTGATGGGAAATAAGGATATAAAGGTTGATTGGAATATTGAGAAAATGGTGAAGAGAAGGAATTTTGAGTAGAGAAATATTTGATGGCATTGTGGAGGTTCTTTGGTGACTCGACTGTATCTCAAGATTTGTGAATCAATCGAGTATTTATTGTAGGTCAAGTGGAGGTGGAGTTAGAGTTCGAGTGGCTAGGATAGAATTGAATGGGATGAAGACATGAGCAGGATCAAGTGTATAAGGATGAGGATATAAATATGATGGGGTGGAGGAAGGGGATAGGATGAATGAAGAAGCTAAATGCATTGGGCCAAGTTACGAGCATGGAATAAATGATAAGGTGTTAGAAGAAGAGGTGGTAGAGATGGTGTTAGAAGAAGAGGTTGAAGACATGAGATGGATCAATGTGAGGATGATGTGATCCTCTCATGATAATTATTGGGTGGAGTGGTGTGAGGGCAATCCTATCATGATAATTCTTTGGTGGAGTGGTGTAAGGGCGATCCTCACATGATAATTCCTGGGGTGGAGTGGTGTAAGGGACCTGGTGGATTAGGCCTTGGTGATGTAGGATAATCTTTTAAAGGTTTTTTTTTTTTATAGAAGTTTTAAAATAATTTTTTAATTATGCATGAATAGGTTTCGAGATTTTTTAGTATGCCTAATATGGGTGTTATGAAGTTGTGTGTCAAATTTCATGTCAATATGAGTCTTTTTGTGAATTACTAAAAATGAGAATTTTTGACAAAAGAAAAATTTACCGAAAATAGTAATTATTAAAAATGGCAATTTTTGATAAAAAAATTTTGTTGAAAATAGCAATTACTCAAAATGACAATTTTTGACAAAACATGATTTTCCAAAAAAATTAATTACTAATAATGGTAATTTTGATGAAAAAACAATTTGCCAAAAATAGTATTTTTTTTAATCTTTAGGGCTTTAAACTTTAGGGTTTTGTTTTAGGGTTTCTTTGGGGATATATATTCCCTTGGTATTGCATTATAAAAGGGAGGTGAATCTAGGAATGAGAAAATAAAGCATTTACCAGTTTATTTCCATGTATTGTAGTTAATATGTCATTGGGATTTTTACCACTTTATTTCTATTTATCGTAGTTTTAATGTGATTGGAGGCTTTTATTTTGACCTATTACAACTAGATTTACATCATTTGGTATCAGAGCAAGTTGGAGCTTACTGGGGAGAGAAGGTAATCTTATCGATTACATTTATTCTACTATTCTTACTTTTTTGTATGGAATAACACAGAAAAATTAGCATGAAGAGAGGAAGAGGAGGTTATACCCAGGTAAATAGGCATATGCAGGAGTTGGAGGCACAATTTTTTCAATTGAATATAATGATGGCTTGTACAAGGGAAAGAAATCTAGTGGATTTTCTTGATCTATATTATGATAATGAGAGTGTGGAAGAAGATAATAAATCAAAGGTTCATATAGAACTAAAGGGGAAGCCAAAGGAGCATCGTTTTGAGGACAGTCTAATTAGGGCCTTGCAAGGAAATAAATATGGGATAAAAATTGAAGTCATTGAGTATGTAGGACGGTTGAAACCAAAGGAGTTTATAGACTTGTTGAATAGCATGGAGAAGTTCTTTGAGTGAAATTTCAGAGGAAAAGAAAGTGAAACCTGCATGCACAAAGATGAAAGGACATGGATTGATTTGGTGCGATCATGTAAAAAAGGAGAGGCAGAGAAAATGAAAGGAAAATATTAGGGTCCGGCATAAAATAAAAATAAAAAAAGTGAAGGACAAATTCCCACCTAAATATTATTCCCAAACATTATTTCATAGATTACAAAACCACAGGCAAAAGGATCAAAGCATCGAGGACTACACCAATGATTTCTATGTTATCAATTTAAGTGGAGCTTCAAGAGTTAGAAGAAAAGAATGTTGCAAGGTATGTGAATAGATTAAGTTATGCCATACAAGATGAGTTGAGTATGCTTCGAATCCATAGTATAGAAGATGCATATCAGTTTGCATTAAAAGTGAAAGAGAAACATAAGAGGAGTAATTTTAGAAGAGGAGTGAGGAAATGACCATCATCACCTCCAACCAATGGGTGTGGTGGATTTAATCCCTCAAAGAGAGAATCTTCTAATATAGGAAAACAAGAAGAGTTTGGGCAAGGTCATAGTAACCATGAGAGAGGTGGAGGATTTCAAAGAGGAAGAGGCTATGGTGGAGGACAAAATTGGGATGGCCCACAAAGGCAATATACCTATTATAGATATGGTGAGGAAGGGCACAAAACTTTTGAGTGTTTGCACTATCCTACATAAGAAAGAAAATAAGAAGAACAAGCTAGAGTCAATCCATTTGAGGTAGAAGAGCAAATTGAGATAGAAGTTGCTACAAACATGGATAAAATATCATGATAAAGAGGATGATGATCATTCCAAGGAAGGAGAAAGCACAAGATAATGATGGTGGTGATTCCTAGATACGTACGAATATATTTCAAACTAGATGCACATCTAGAGGAAAGGTATGTAAGATGATTATTGATAGTTATAGTCATGAAAATATGGTTTCAAATGAAATGGTTGAGAAACATAGTGTGAGAAGAACCTGTAGACACCTAAAATACATCATGTCAAGGTGACTACTCATATGGTACATGCTAGAATACCATATGCAAGACCTTGGACAAATACCAAGGTATAGCAGTGGTTTTAACCGCTCAATTAGGTAGTTTGGCCTAATCAAGGTTAGCCACGGTTGACACCTATGGTTAGAAGTGTTGACCATGCCTCAGAGCCATGGCTAGTAGCTAGAATTAGTTGGCCTTTGAATGATTTAAAGTTAGTTCCAATGGCCAATTGGTTGCATAACTGAGTATTTTTGGGGCATAATGATCGAGAAGCTTCCTTCCAACTACTCCAACTATCCATTCTTGATCTTGGCTTATCCATGAAGCTAGGACATAGCCCTCCAAGGTGCTATAATACCTCCATCCAAAATGGGAAATAAAAGAGATGCATATGTGAATCTGAGCAATGAAGCCCTATAGAATTCAACACTCACCTAATTGCATTATGATATTGCTTTCTTGCCCCTAATTGAGAGATCAAAATGGCAATTCAAGCCATGGAGGTCCTAGGAGTCTAGGAGAGCCAAGAAACTCAATTACACCAACTTCACAATCTGAGCAATCCAACCACCAAATCTATCAGTGGACACATAGGCGACCCTTGACCATCAATTTGGCAAGAGGATTCAGATAGTTAGCCCTTGAATTGAAGGATAAGCACACTTCAAGCTCCACCATGGCTAACAGTGCTCATCGCACCACAAAGCCACGGTTAGGGTATCATCCCTGCTTTTATTTTTTTCTAGCCATAGGATTTGTTAATGGCATTAGACTAAGCATAATTTAGGTTTGATTTTATTATTAGATATTTCTAACCGGTGAAATTAGTTGTTTAGTCGTCTTGCTTTCAATATTGCAATTAGGATACTAATGAATATTTTTCATGCTTCCATGTTTTCAAATTCATAATTAGGCCATTAAATAGATACATATGCTTTTCCTTTACATGTTTCATAGCATATTTTCATGTTTTTCATAGGTTTACTAGCTTTCTTGCATTTTCTTAATTATATGCTAATAATGTCATGTGTTCATAAAATTTCCTCAAAAAGCCTCATCAAGAGAGGCATACTTTATTATTGATGCTTCTTGTTTTTTTTTTCACATAGGACTAACAAGGTTTTGACATGCAAGGAAAAAAATACCTCTTATTATGGAGAAGAAGATCATCTACACCTTGGAGTAATTCATGTTATTGTAGAAGGCTTTGAAATAAACCTACCCTTGTGAGGGATCTTTCCTACTGTAATTATTGTATCGAATGGGTATACCTAAGAGGGATGGATTTGTAACATGGATTGATTCAAATTAATGGAAGATACATTTCTTGTTATGTGTTATTTCTTGTCAATTTGTGTATGAATGCTCATTTTTGCATGCTTTACAACCATTACAAAATTAGGTGTTAGACTTTTACAATATTATAGAAGGCGATCACAATGGGAACTCTGCATTAAATGCCATGGATCACTAAATTTTATGTTTTGTGATGACAAACTCTAGATGCGGTTAACAAACATGGTCAAAAGTTGTCATCATGATACAAACCTGTGGGCAAAAATTGCAACCATGCCACAGAGCTACAGTCTATAGCAGACAGACCGTACAACAGGGGTAAAAAGCTTAATCGGATGAGGATCTGAGGTAGGATGCATTTTTCTTTGATTTTCCCTGTTCTATGTCTATGTTTTTCCAAAAAGTCAAAATTGCTAGCATAATTAGGGGATGCAATGAAAAAGATAAAAAGGATTGAGTCCCTGGGTCCTTTTTCTTAAGTTCTACTATTCACTTCTAGGAACAACGGACCTCTGAGTGCAGTATGCCCTAGTATCCAGTGGTCAAGGCCCTTATTGTATGTTGGTTTGCTTATGTGAGGCCCATCTAATGGCCATCTCGTCATCATCATTAGTGTGCATTTGCTTTGAAAGTCATATAGCTTAATAATGTATACTTATGAAAGTTAAATGTTCTTTTTAATTTGCATAGCATGTAGAAGAGTCATGAGTGTTGTTTTATGCATTTACTTTTCATGCAAAATAAAAGGAACCACACACACCATGACACACTTAAACACTAGTGAGTTGGAAGTCACATCCAACCACTAGTAGGTTTCAATGATGGTGGCAGTTATTTCCATCCGTTGGCCCAACTCCCTTGAACCTTTTGTTACTAGACCAATACCGGACCCAAGAACCATCCATAGCCTAGAAAATTTTCATGTACTTCTATTTGAAGGGTATAAAGCTGACTAGGTGAGATTGGGTGAGGGTCTAGTAGGACCTGTGCTCCTTGCTTGAGTGTGGGTTTCATATCCACATTTTGGGGGGATTACGTGACCTGGAGTTCATAGCAAGGTTGTCAAGCTATGAGTATACAGGTGAAATCCCTTTAAAAATTGAGTATATCATCAATATATTGAAAAAAATATGAGAGTTACTTATTGATACAACAAATTGCAAAATACATCAAACAGTTTAGGGTTCACATTAAAGATTTAAAAGAGATAATCACCATTGTATTCTTTGTGTGCTAATAAAATTTAAATCTAGACATAAGATACGCACTATGATGATTACATAGAGAGACCGACCTGGGAGTAGATCCAAGTTCGATGCCAAAGCTCCATTCAATACACAACAAGATGCGCAACACCCTCAATCATAAAATCCTCTTGAAAATCATTCAATGAGTATTAGAGAGGACAATTCTATGCATAGGGATCTTGTTGAGAATACCCCAGTATGAGGAGCTACTAGACACTCCTTGAGACATAGATCAGAGCATGGAGCTTCCCATCATGGGGGTTCCAAACATGTTAGTATTTATCGTAACTGCATTCCATGTGCATCCACGAGATCTACTAAAGAGTTTGTCATCAAGGGATACATATTGGTAGCCCTTCATCCTATAGCTAATGGAGGATTGAGGCCCCCAACATCTGAGTATAGATGAGTTTAGAATCTGCCTATCCAGGGGCAAATGGATAGGGCCACTTTCGAACATAGTCCCACTCAAACTCCCAATAAGGGTGAGCCTTGTAGGATCACCATAGACGTATCCAAAGTGGGAGCCAATGGTATGCCACCTCATGAGCCATGGATTAGCAGACAGTTGGATGGTTTGGGTAAGGTTATAGGGCAACCAGATTATAAGCCTACTCTTACACCTTCTCACTCTATGAGTGTGTATAGCAGTAGTACCATTAGGACTATTAGAGAACTTGGAGAGTGCTCCAAGTTTTCTAGAGATATGCATGCCCCTACATCTCATGCAGGCACAAATTTTAGGCAACATATGGATGTGAATGCCATCTTAAAATACAAGGGTAAGAGCATAGCATATCAGTCCATTGGGGACACACCCACAAAGTTGCTTGAATAGAGCACACACACTAGAGGACTCATATGGCTTATCACATAGATATATCTCACAAGCTGGTGTTAGAGAAGAGATTTCAGATCCTCCAAGACCAATTGGAGGATGTTCATGTAAAGCAAGAACACCTTGAAAATGAGAACACTTAGAGGCAAAGGTTCATAAGACAATGATTATATGAGCAACACATGCACAAAAAATGAATCCTTGGTCAAAAGGAACTTGTTGAGAGGGAGGATTGGCTGGCCAATGTCAGTTTACATCCTCGTAGTGAGCATAGGGAGTGCATTGATAGATGAGTTAATTCACAAACCGATTTGCACCCTGAGTATATAGATACCCATAATAGGTACATGACCCAACATAGAGATGGGAACCCTCCACCCAAGCATCGTGGGCATAGACAATATGAAGAAGAAGCATGAGATGAATTAGATAAGAATATCCTAAAATATCCCAAGTTGAGGAGGGAGATGAGCCTATTACTTTGCCTCGAATGAAGAGAAACATACCTCCAAAGGTGCCTCCAAGGCAATCCATAGAAGAGGAGTTCTTATCTTCGTAGGCTTATAAAGTCTTGGTAGAAAAGGTCAAAGCTATAGAAAAGTAGGGAATAGCTTATCAAAAGCCAACCTTGAATAAAATTCATAATGAACCTTTATGCCCATTAGTACCTATTCCAGCTTATCCCGAGCATTTTGAAATGCCTAAGCTATAAAATTTTAGAGGAGAGGAGGACGCTTAGGAGCACATCATGAGCTTTTTAGACATGTGCTTTTATATTGGAAGCAACGATACCCTACTCCTATGGAATTTCATCATGAGCCTCTCAGGCCCAACTCGGTAGTGGTTTAATCAACTCAAGAGGTATAGTATCACCATTTTTGAGCAACTGGTTGATACATTTCATGAACGCTTCTCCTTTGGCATCAAGAATAAGATGAACTTATTCGAGTTGGATTCTTTAACGCAACATGATGACAAACTAGTTATGGATTATGGGAAATGATATAGAAATATGATGGTAAAGCTATCATTTTCCATCCCTACTACTAAACTAACTAGGATGTTTATGAAAATTTGAGCAGAGCACATTTCATTATTATTATAGTTTCAACAATATCAAATGTTCAAAGAGGCTTTGGTGCAAGCCAAAGTGATTGAGGATATCAAGTTACAGGAGGGTAAATTGAAACTCAAAAATAGGAAGGAATGGAATAAGAAAAGCATCAAGAAACAACAAACCAAGCCATCTCATATCAATCAGGTGGTTCTAAACCTTTAGAAAGGAGATAAATTACAGGCCAACCTCTCCCTATGCAATATGAGCAGCGCAATAACCATAGGGGTAAGGACAAAGAAATATGCCTGCCTTACATATTCACACAATTATAAAAAAATTTGATAGCAATTTTCCATTAGCTATTTGAGGCAAAGGCAATAAAATTACCAAAGGTTAAAATGATAGACCCTAATCAACCCAAGCCTAAGGGGTATAAGGATGATCAATATTGCATATTTCATCGAATGAAATGCCACGACATAGAGGTATGTTGGTCTTTCAAACATTTAGTGCAGAACATGATTGAAAGAGGTATGCTTCTTATGGACAATCCAAAAGCACAAAAAAATCAAAATATAAGGATTTACAATAATCCTCTGCCCAACCATGAGGCACCAAGGAACAATGTTGGCCAAGTCAATCAAGTACAAATTGAACCACCAACCCATGGGTTTGTTGGC
The DNA here is from genome assembly GCA_028583015.1 of Wollemia nobilis. Lineage (NCBI taxonomy): Eukaryota > Viridiplantae > Streptophyta > Pinopsida > Araucariales > Araucariaceae > Wollemia > Wollemia nobilis. Next base: position 730,232 of record JAQPPZ010000032.1, read on the forward strand.
ATGGTCAATGTCATCATAAGACATGTGAGGTATGAGAGACCAAATAAACCTCCAACTCATATTAGAGTTCATGTTGTGCCTCCTCCAAGGCCATCCCAACATTTACCAGGCCCACCAACTAGACCGGTGGTGACAATCAAGAGTAGGTTAGTCCATGTAGCACCCTAAAATTGGCACGGTTAAAACCTTAGTAAAAAGATAAAAGATAAAAATTTGAATTTCAACCCCAAACTGCCCGTTAAACCGCCTGTTACCCGCTTTCCCCATTTTTCGTGCCATTTTTAGGATTTGTTTTGACCGTTGGACGATATCGTCGCAGATTAGACGAAATCGTCCCCGATCTGACGAATTCGTCTGGAACAGAACGTCCAGACGATTTCGTCCCAAAACCAAATTTTCATAATTAGCTTCTGTTTCAACAACCTCTCCAACTTGGGCAGAAACGCGTCTGCGCAGTTGGAGATTTCCCTATTGGAGATCTCCCAGATTGGGATGATCCCCAACCTCCTAAACCTCTTCCTAATCCTATATAAACTAGGATTTTTCTAGTTTATCCCCCTGAACCCCCTAAACCCCTTAGTTGATGGATTTCATTGCAGAGTTAGTTCCTTATTCCCTCGCACTACTATTTGTATTCTATATTTTGCATTTTCTTGCAGGAACTCTACTATTTTTCAGTCGAAGCTAGCTCGGATCATCGTGGACGATCTCGGACGATTACGGATGATTTTGTCGAGGAGCGCAGATGATCTCGTACGATTGGAGGTGATCCTGACTGTAGTCCAGATTGGGGGCAATCAGAGTCTAGAGTTTGCATTTCCTTAGCTTTCTCGCATTTTTCCTATTGTATTTTGCACTGTCTTAAATTATTATGTTTTTGCATCTTGGAGTTCACCTCATTTAGCATAACCGCATGATAAAGTTAAAATCAATCATTAAATCTACTGCATTTCCTTATTTGTTATTGGAATCCATTATTTAGGCATGTTTGCTATTATTTCTACCATTATCCTTTGCTTCTGCACTTGCATATTTGGTATTTTGTGTCTATTTTTGTGATTGCAGGTTTCTAAGAATTTTCTGATGAATTCATCAGATTTTAGATGATTCTGTCTGATTTCAGATGACCTTCTATGATTTGAGATGATCCTATGAAATATCAGATGATTACGTATGAATTGAGACGATCTGAACTGCTACAAGACTTAGAATCTTCATCAGACATCCGAAATCAGGTATGACACCTTCTAGCTAGCATATTCTCTGTTATTAGCATTCATTCCTATTTTTTGTATTCATTTAAATCAGCATTGGCATATAGAATAGTTTAGATTCATCTTGGCCAAACCTAGGAGTTGAATGATCAAGTATAAAAATGAACACATCAAACTCACTGTCAACCTAGGCGTGGAAACTGCCATTCAAAAGTTTCCTGGTGAACCCACCATCCATCAAAAATTCACCCTTATACCCCTCCCCCGAGAGGCGGGACCTTCAAAGGGCCTCTCAGTCCGAGGTATTGTCCCATCCTTTTCACATCCCCTTTCGGGCGTGGATCCTATAGCCTGAAGGTAAGGATGCAAAAAATTTGGAGCGATACATTTTGGTGAACCCGACGTGAAACAGAAACCTTTTGAAAACAAAACCTTTTGAAAATAAAAATAATAAAAATCAAAACATAAATGCATTTAGACTTAAAAAAAAATTGCATGTCATATTTAGATGGTAGACTATAATAAAAGACGAGTTGTCACCATTAATGTTGAAAATCAATTAGCAACTATAGAGATTACTTCTGTGCTTAGAGTACCTCAAACAAATAGGGTTCAACCTTTGTGGGACGAACTTGATAGGAGATTGAATCTCATTTCATCTAGAGCAACCGAACTTAGGCAAATCAAGAGGTTTGTCCTAGATAGAATCCTGGATCCCGATCAAGTGATTTTGTATCATGAACTTCAGAGAGCTTGCCATAGGTGGTTAGCAGATAAAAGAGCCCTTGTGTCTTCTGAGTTGTATACCTTTGAGGAATACCTCGATAATGCAGTTGTAGTACATAAATTTTTGTCTCGTATAGAGGACCAAGAGGTCATTCTTATAGATAGAAAAAGATGGAATAGAGTTCCCAGAGTTGTGTTATATCGAGAGTATTGCCATGAGATTTATTTTTACAAAATAGAATCTGAAACAGATAATATCACCATAGCACACTTTGTTGACTTCTTGAAAAACAATTTCCAATTTGAAGAGGAGCATTTTATGACTCCTGATGAACTTGATCCTATCAATGATATCTATAAACTATTTATAGAAAACTAAGCTATTATTTTATTATTGTTATTTCTTGTATTTAGTGTGTTGTTTATTGTCTTTATAAGCATAAAAACAAAAACAAAAACAAAATAAAATCATAACAAAAAAATCAAAACATTTTCTTTTAAGTATTATAGTAGGTATATAATTAAAATATATACCTCCCAAAATCTGTCGCAAATATATTAATATATATTTGCTAAAATCTAAATTTAGACATAATGACTAGACTCAAGAATGGAAAACAAATTGAAGTAGAAGAAGATTGGTTAAGAAAACCATAAAATAACCCAGATGTCCTTCCTGAAGACCCAATTCAGGAAGAAGGAACCTTAAACCAACAAGAAGAAGAATTTGTGGATGCAAATGAACAAAAAGAAAATGATAGAGAGGAAGGATCCTCATCTCCTAAAATAACTCCAGAAGGAGCTGTTACTTTTGAGAACATGGAACATTTTTGGAAATTCCTCAATACTAATATTGGCACTCTTAATAGAGCAGTTCATATGGATAAAGATCAAATTAGTGACACTCAAGCAACCCTAGAAGATATATATCACACACGCACTAATCCTTTGTCCTTTGTTGATCAAGAGAGTGATCAAGTTGGACCGTCCAATTTGGACATGGCTACTATAATCCAGAACATGCAACAACAACAGGTTACCCAACCACCTAGAGTGCCTGTTACCAAGCCAAGGGTTATTCCCACACAAAAGAAACCTTCATTCACTACTCTATTTCGCCAAGCTATTGATCAATATACCTCAAATCAACAAAAGCCTAAAACAAAACCAAATACCAATTTCCAACAATCTGGGATACAACATAATGCTACAACAAATCTTCTTCATAATACTCTTCCTACCAATCATTTGCATAACAACAATATAGCATCTAATCCTTATGTCCCGCCTTCCTACGCTCACAAGTCCCATACTCATGTACCACCAAACCAATATGGTGGACAAACTGGTAATCTGGAAGCCATGGTGAAACAGTTAGTCTCTCGCATGGACCAGATAGATCCCTACCATCCCTCGTACAATTATCGAGAGATGTGTAGTCAACCTCTAGATCCTATAGTTGTAGCACAACCATATCCCAAACACTTTCCTATGCCTGTCCTACCTATATATAAAGGAACCGAAGATCCCATAGAGCATCTTCGTATGTTTAGGATAGCATGTCATGACATATCACATGATGACTTGCTATTACTAAAAATGTTCCCGAAAAGCTTAGGGGGGATGGCATTGGAGTGGTATTATCAACTACCCACTCATTCTTTGAGAAATTTTGAAGAGACCGCCGAGTCTTTTGTGCATCAATTTAGTGCCTATATCGAAAGGCATGTAACCATTAAATATTTGTACAACCTAAAACAAGACAAAGATGAGTGTTTTGCTGACTTCTTAGCTCGATGGAGGCAGTTGATAGGAAAATTACACTTTGTGTTACCTTATCGAGAAATGTTGGATATTTTTATCAATAATTTACAAGAACAACTATCCTATGAATTATCAACCGCTACCTTGACCACCTTCGATCAAGCTATAGATTTAGCTCGAAGGGTGGAAGATGCTCTCATTAGAAGAGGTCAGCTCAAAAAGAAAGATGATGAGAAAACATCCAGAAATCAATATAAAAATAAACAAGTTGTGGGTGACGGAGTCACTGATAGCGTAAACATTGCCAATGTTAATACTGCGAAAACAACAGAGAAGTTTATATTGAAACCTCTTGATAAACCACCCCGAGAATTTACTAGGTTAAATCAACCTTTATCAACCATTCTCCCGCAATTACTAGCACGAGGCTTGATCCAATTACCAACTATCCGGGAACCTGATCCAACCATACCCGGATACAGAGCTGATTTACATTGTGATTTTCATAGAGGACCTGGACACGCTACCAACTCTTGTAAAATATTAAAACATAAAATACAAGATTTGATTGATAATAATGAGATGGAGGTGCAAGCCTTCCAACCTAAACAAAATCCTTCTAATAATGCTCAAAAGAACATTCCCCAAAATCAGAATCAGAATGCCAATCAATCATTGGACATATTTCAACATCCTTTACCAAAGCATGGTAAAGAGGTGGCTAATCAAATTGAGCATCATAATGTTCCCCCTCCTACCCGATATGTAGGGACTATTAGTGGACAATTACCTGTTCATGATCCTCAAATATTTGACACAACTTTATCCATAGTTACGACTAGACCTCTACATAATATTCGGATACTTGATCTTAGTGACACCGAATATGAGACTGAAAGTGACATGGAAATCACCTCAAATCAATCGAATAGTTCTGAAGATGAATCAGATCCTATTCAACCTATCACAAGTTCTATGGTTCCAGAAGAACCATTTCCTAGAAGAGTCACTACTAGACCATCTTCTCACCAATTACTTTCTAATGAACAAGCCATAAACGCTAGACCAAGACCTATTCATCACTTGCAAAATAATATTGTAGGAACCATCGGAGCCGTTACTAGACAACAGGCTCAAAACTCTCAACAGGATCAAACTCAGAACGATGGATCAGCTCCATTTGTTTTGAAAAATCCCAATAAAGGGAATTATGCGCCTAATGTTCAACCTAAGCCTCCTTATAATATTAATGAACAATTATCCAATACTACAGCTAGAATTTCCCTTTTGGACCTGTTAAGATCTTCTCCTACCCATAGGGATGAATTAATGCTCACATTAAGCCAAATGATGGTACCACAAAATATTCAACCTCAAGCCATGTCCAATACTATCATAACTCGAGAAGTCGATTGTATTGACTTTCGAGATAGAGATATCCCGCAACATAGTTTACATAAGGATAACCCCTTATATATTACTGCCCTAATTGGAGATGTAGCAGTTAAACGAGTCTTGATTGATAATGGTTCATCTTTAAACATATGCACTTTTGACTTCTACCAACGATTTGGGTTTAGAAGTGACGAAATGAAAAGAACTGATATGATTATAAAAGCCTTCAATGACGAGACACAAGAAACGTGTGGAGTCATTACTATACCCTTGCAAGTTGGTCCTAGAACCCTAGATACGACCGTGTTTATTGTACATTGCCCTGCATCATACAATATACTTTTGGGTCACCCTTGGATCAACGCGATGCGAGCGGTTCCATCCACTTTACATCAGTGTGTTAAATTCGAATTTAAAAACCAGTTGGTTACCATTCATGGTGATCCTAGACCCTTTGATATGTGTGCTTTGGCAGAACCTGTTGGAGTTCAATTTTGCCCTGCCCTGTCATCCACACATCCTAATTCTCATCATCCACCCAAACGTGTGAAACACACACCCATAACATCATCTACTCTTTCAACTACACCTATACATATAGCTCAACCATCTTCTGAACAAACCACATTAGGACCTCGAAAAGATCCTAAAATTACAACCAATGCTTCCTGTTTTACTCCTATATCTTCCATACCTATAGACTCACCCATCAATATCCCTATAACATCTACATCCACTACAGGCATCCTTTCCACATCCGACGATGTAGGAAATGTTCCTTCTACCTCTTATGCTCTCACTGATGAGCTCTTACCCGATTTATCTAAAATTCTTATATCAGAAGAAGCCAACACTGCCATGCAAACTTCCCTCCTTTTAAATAAACTCCCACCCTCTCCTCGTACCTTGGGCCTCCCACAGCCTATGGGAAGTATCTACCAAGTCGGGAGTTGTGCTTTTATTTATAAAGGATATGATTGGGGAAGAATACCCAGAAACATTAAGACACATTGTGATGGATATGCTAGATGCTATTTTGCTAATGAGTATCTTAAAGCTAAGCCCATAATGCTTAAATTGGGATATAAAGGGAAAGGTTTGGGACCTTTCCAAAATGGTATGAAAGAACCTTTTGAGGTAGAACCGTGGCCTGCCCACTGTGGTGTGGGCCTATTTTCTAGTAAAGGTCAGCCCTTCCCATTTGAGGATGATGACCATCTTGTATGTTACCAAGATTATCTAGATAAACAAGATTCTTTGCGTGTAAAGAATAATTCCTTTACTTGCAATATGCTATCCATAGCTTACCCTGAAATGATTGCCGAATCCGACGACGAGTTGGAGGGAGATATCTTTCATGATGTTTCCATTGAGGAATTGTTATATAATGAATTTTATTTTGATGGCTCTATACCGAGTATAGCCCAGCTTGAAGCTACGACTCCTCAAGACGAATTATCCAAGTTAACCTTGGAAGAATTACAAGAATTGGGTGTTTCACCCACCCCACCTAATTTTGAGAGAGATTTACATATGGAAGTTGAAAACGTTATAAAAATTAACATTGGAACCGAACATAACCCTCACATAATCAATATTGGATCAGAATTAAGTCAAGAAAAACAAGATAAATACATTTCATTTCTTAAAGACTATGAAGATGTCTTTGCTTGGACATATGAAGACATGCCAGGTTTGGACCCTTCTCGTAGTTATGCATCATCTAGTAGTCCATCCAGATGCTAAACCTGTTAAACAGAAACTTAGAAAAATGCATCCTAAAGTGGCCTTACTAGTCAAAGGAGAACTAGAAAAACTGTTGAAAGTCATTTTTATACAAGCCATTGATTATGCTGAATGGATCTCAAATGTAGTTCCAAGAACTAAGAAAGAAGCCACTAAAGTTAGGGTTTGCACAGACTTCAGAGATATTAATGTTGCATGCCCTAAAGACGATTTTCCTCTTCCCAACATGGATCAGATCATTGAATTTACTATTTGAAGTGGAATGATATCCTTAATGGATGGATTTTCTGGTTATAATCAGATCAGGATAGCTCCTGAAGACCAGGCTAAAACAACCTTTATTACCCCTTGGGGAACCTTTTGTTGGAAAGTGATGCCATTTGGCTTAAAGAATGCAGGTGCAACCTATCAACGAGCTATGACTTATATCTTTCACGATATGATGCATGATATCCTACATGATTATGTAGATGATATTATAGCTCGTTCCATCAAAGAAGATGATCATTTAAATGACTTGAGGAAAGTATTTGATCGGTTAAGGGAATATCTTATCCGACTAAATCCAGCCAAATGCATATTCGGAGTTAAGTCCGATAAATTATTAGGGGTTATAGTCTCTTTACGTGGCATTGAAATTGACCCTCTCAAGATCGCGGCTATCACAGATATGCCCGCACCCACCAATATATCAGAATTACGAAGTTTACAAGGTAAGCTTCAAGCTATTCGCCGCTTCATCGACAAGTTGGCAGACAAAACTGGACCCTTTCTTAAGCTTCTTAAGAAAGATGTCTCTTTTCATTGGGACGAAGAATGCCAAGAAGCATTTGGACTCCTTAAGCAATATCTCCTTAAACCACCAATGCTTTCCCCACCTAGATCTGATCGTCCATTTATCTTGTACATTTTTGCTTTCGATTCTGCCTTAGGAGCTATGTTAGCTCAGCTTGACGATGAGAAGAAAGAACGTGCTAATTATTACATCAGTAGAACCTTAATCAGTTATGAAACTCGCTATACCATATTAGAGAAATTATGTCTAGCAGTCATATTTTCTACACAGAAACTATGACATTATATGCTCAATCAGAAAACGTATGTTATTGCCAAATTCGACCCTTTGCGATATCTCATGAGTCGACCGTATTTATCTGGTCGCACAGCCAAGTGGGTTCTTGCGCTAAGCGAATTTGAACTCATGTTCATAGGACAGAAGTCTGTTAAGGGTCAAATCATAGCAGATCAATTAGTTGCTGCACCCTTAGAATCTACTCATCCCCTCATCATTGAGTTTCCTGATGAATGCCTTAAACTAGAGGCAGACCATTCAGAGCAATGGTCCCTATACTTTGACGGAGCCCGATGCATGAGTGGGGTTGTGGGTATTATTTTAATATCTCCGCAAAAACATCTTATACCTCTGTCCTTTAAATTAACATTTGCTTGCACCAATAACACTGCTGAATATGAAGCTCTTATCCTTGGATTACGAGCTGCCTTGGCATTGAAAATTAAAAATTTATTGGTTTTTGGTGACTCTCAACTTGTCATAAATCAAATCAATGATGTTTATCAGACCAGAGATGATAAATTACGCCCATATAAAGCATATGTTTTGCAATTATTATCCTTGTTTGATCAAGTTACTTTGGAAGCTATTCCTCGAACTAGCAATCGTGCGGCTGACGCTATGGCTGCAGCTGCATCTCTTTTACCCTTGGAGTTAGACGATGAATATGCTACCATCATTATTCATCGACTCCAGGAACCCGCTTCAAGAAAATCATGCTTAGAACCTTTGGATGTGTTTCTCATCAATGAAACAACTCCTGAACCATGGTATACTGATATATTTAATTTTTTGCAGAAAGGAACCTTCCCTGATGGTTGTACTAGCAACCAACGTAGGTTATTACGTAGACAAGCAAGTCGCTTTGTGATTATTGGTAATACCTTGTATAGAAGATCTTTTGAAGGCATCTTACTACGATGTTTGAATCTAGAAGAATCTAGATCAGCTTTGAATGAAGCCCACAATGGATCTTGTGGGGGACATTTTAGTGGTAGCGCCATTGCTAAGAAACTCCTTCGGATAGGATATTTTTGGCCTACCATGGAAAATGATGCACATAATTATGTGCGACATTGCGACAAGTGCCGTAAACACGCTGACCTTGTCCATGCGCCTGCACAAGAACTGCAGGCTATTTCATCTCCTTGGCCCTTTTCAAAATGGGGCTTAGACATCATTGGAAAAATCAACCCTGTGTCATCCGATGGACACAAATTCATCATAACTACCACCGAGTATTTCACGAAGTGGGTTGAAGCTATGCCATTAGCTTCTTGCACTGGAACACAAGTTTCCAAGTTTATTTTTAATCAAATTATTTGTAGGTTTGGAATTCCTGCAAATCTCATTTCAGATAATGGAACTTGTTTCAAAAATAAAGATGTTAAAAAATTATGTCAAAAATATAAAATTCAACATCGTTGGTCCACTCCCTATTATCCTCAGGGTAATGGCCAAGCAGAAGCATCTAATAAAACCTTAATCAAAATTCTCAAAAAATTGGTCAATAAATCCGGTCGAGATTGGCACATTCAATTATATCTCGCTTTGTGGGCCTATCGAACTAGTGTTCGAACCCCCACTGGAACTTCACCTTTTGTCTTGGTTTATGGTGCTGAAGCCATTTTTCCCTTTGAATTAGAAGTTCCTTCTTTAGCTCTACTACTTCAAGATACTGAAGTAGGGGATGAATATCGTGCTGGCAGATTTAGTCAACTAGAACTTCTAGATGAAAAGTGCATCAATGCTTTGGAGCATCTTCGTGCCTACCAAAACAAGCTTAAGAGAGCATATCTTAAGAAAGTTCATCATCGATCCTTTGAGATCGGCGACCTTGTCTTAAAAGAAAATAAAAAAAATACTAATGCAACTAAAAACCTTAAAGGTAAATTTGAGCCCAACTGGCTTGGACCATATGTCATCACCGCTAAATTTGGATCGAGAGCATACAAATTATCTACCTTAGATGGTAAAGAACTTAAAGAACCTATGAACATTATGCATCTTAAACGCTACTATGCATAAAATTTGGTCATTTCATCATTGTATATATTTGTTTTGCATATTATTTCCTTTTAGTCACTTATATAAAACATTTCAAAAAACAATCACCTTGTATTTCTTTCAATTCATAACTTAAAATCAAAAACATCAAAATCATCAAAATCTTCAAAAACATATTTTATTTTTGTACCTATCAAATCGTGCAGTATTGCAGTTATATTTTCAGTTATTTTGGATAAATTAGCATTTATTTGGAATCCCGCACTTTCACATTCACATGAATAAATATCTTGATTTTATTTGGTATGATTATTAATCTCTCTTATATCAAAGTCCACAATTGCATTAAATAAAGTTTTGAGCATAGAGAACTGATCTTGTTATTTACTTGAACCAAGTATATCTTTTCACATTAAAATGATTTCATTGCAAATTCGATATGATGCTACATAGTAGAAATGGTTTCTTGAGCGAAAAGTTTCCCTGCTATCCTATCATGCACATGGTCTAGAATCTTTGAGAATTGACAAAAGGACAAGCTCACCCCTACCCGGAATAAAAATCCCTTGCTCTACAACTAATCCGAGCAAGTATCCCTAGCATAGGAAGAAAAGAAAAGTTCAAGAAAAAGAGAAAAAGAAAAAGGTTATTTTGTATCATCACAACAATATTTCAGCATTTTCTCAAATATCAAGCAAAAATACAAAAGTACAAAAAAAAAAGAAAAAAAGAAGCAAAAGAGAAACGCAAAAGCAAAATGCAATAAAATCCTTTCCCTACCCCTTGAAAAGAAAAGAAGGGTGAATGAGCTTGAATCCTTGGAATTCTCAATTATTCGAAAACTGTGAGGTAAGCCCCATAACAAGTGGTTTGTGCCCAACCCACTTGGCCTTGGGTAATTCCTAGCATGGTGATATGTCTGTCACATTAGCGACCTTCTTTTGTACAGACCTATGTCAGCTTATGGATTAGCTAGCTCTTGATAACCTAACTTACATAGTAGTCTAGTACGGTTACATGCATATAAATCATGGTCAACGAACATTCATTTGGTTAAGGCAAATTACTTGTATCAAATTATCTTGCTCAAAATTGGTGAATGAACAATACAATCGCACACACATTTGTATTTGAGAGATTTTGTATCATTATGATAAATCAAGATCGGTAATGAACTCACATTTGCACATGAGGATCCCTTATAAATCTACATTTGTCTTTGAGATAATTTAAAATGTTTCTGTAATTCTTTTCGGAATAATTTTACCCTTTTATTTCAGAATTTTTGTTTTCTATAAAAGCAATTATATAAATTTTCTCACAAAATCACAAAAATGATTTCAAACAAAATTTTCATATTATTATTTTTCTGTTTATCAAAAGTCAAAAATTCATCTTGCAATAAAACCAAAATATCTATTTTCTTCTTTGGATTTCGCGATGATGGTATAAGTCTATACCTATCAATTCTATGCCTAGCGCAAACCATTGTTCTAATTTTATTTTCCATTTATTTTAAAAACAAATGCATAAAAACATATGACTTGCATCATTATGTTACACAATTATGCTTTACAAACAAACGAACACTTATTCTATTTCATGTCATTATGTCAACATTCAATTTTGCAACCATGGTATAATTTCTAAGGAATTGTTCAAAATTTTATCACACTTAGGAATTTATGCCTAGCAAAATCATATTTCTTTTAGTATCTCATGCATACTATTTTTATGAAAATCTGAAAACAAATCATCAAACCATCATTATCTCCATCATTACAACACAAAGTCTTAAGACAGTCTCTTAAGCACTCTTTTACTTTTAACAATATTTCTATACTGGGATTAGCTTGACGACCGAGTGAGCGGCGACTCCATGAAATGGTCTATAACAATGACAATGTCCTTTGAAATTATTGTTAGAAGTCTCTTTTTATTTTTTCATCAAATCACACCACAACAACCAATTGTTTACATCAGATTATTTCATTTAAATTTTACAACATGACATCAAATTATAATATTTCCAAACGACATAATTACATGAATCATCAATCAAACAAGCAAACAATTCAAACATTAAAGCATCATAAAAACATATGAACAAGTCATATCATCAAACAATACCATATATATATATATCAAAAATTATATACATCATATCAAAACAGGATTGGTATGCCACAATCTATACCCTGGCATACTCAATCCTCTCAAAAATCTATACAAAATCTATAGTCTCTAGCACCTAGCCTCGAGAAGCCCTCGAGCTCTCAGCCTCATCTCCTCCCCCACCCTGACATGGAGGAGGTGGTCCCATAGAGGTCCGGGCTGTATCTCGGGTCCTCGTCATCGATCGGGAGGATGTCCTCATCGATCCCAGCCTGATTGGTTCTACAATGTTGGTTGGCAGTTGTACCCTCTGGCCCTCTGGAACCAGCTGGAAGTATACCCCTGGTAGAATGCGGTCTGCATCATAGACCACACTAGCTCATCCCTGCTCGCCCCTCCGCTCCATGCCCTGAGCCATGTAGTCTCATCCTGATGTCCTACGTCCTCAACTGAGTAGCCTCATCCTATAGTGACCGCACCTGAGCTCGAAGGTGGGCAGCCTCAGCCGGAGAGCCATCGTCTCGTTGCTCTCCCCTATGTCAACACCCTTGCCCTTATCAAGCGATGGTGGTCTCTCCCCTTGCTACGAAGGGAGTCTCTCCTCCCTTCGCCCTATCTCCCATGGCCTCTATGGAGCCCGTGCCATCCTCTGGCATCTCTCCTATGGGGACCGCCATTGCTCTCTCCCCCATGACCCCATGCTACCTCAATAGTAGCCTACCATCGCCTCCCCATCTGGTGCACCACAACGTGCACTGGACCCTGCACCCTCATCATCCGAGGAGGGCGGATGCCTACGTACTAGGCATCATAGCCATCTACAACCTCGACATCATCACCATCCACTAGCTGGATGGGGGCATCATCCACATCCTGACTCTAGAATCGTTGCATATCTGGAGCCCCGCTCAATGTAGTACTATCCCAAATAGTCCAAGAGTACTCGTAATCCCTGAGAGAAGGGATCCCCTACTGTAGACCGAACTACCATAGTACTCGATCATAGCGGTGGAGCTCTACCTCTCCCCGCTCCATCCTCAGCAAACTCGCCTGATGCGAGCCAGCTCCTGCCCATCCTCTGCCCACCAGGGTGCTCTCGCCATGGCCTCCAGGTGATCTGGTCTAGGATGAGGTCATCTAGCAACCTTCGTGACATCGATAGATCTATCCGCCACTGTGACCCCCTCTGTAGCCACCAATAGAAAACTCGAGGCCTCTCCCGGTCAACCCCTATCAATGGGAGCCCTACCGGCCTCCGCACCGCAATGTGCTCCCAGCACCAAACCTAGTAGCGATGTCAAGACCAGACATCGACCTCCCTTGTATACGACCCCATGCAAGATCCTATACAAGTGGCAAAGTACAAAGCTGCCCCATGCAAATCTATACCCATGGTCTCTCATGTCGTAGACTATGTCTGAGAGCACCCACGGTAGTTCTGCATCCTCTCTGGTGGCACAGCAGTAAGCCACCGACCACTCCTACCAAAACTTGAGTCAGCCTAGATGCCCTAGGCATCTACCGTAGAGACTCGATGTTCACTCCGCCCTTCTCCAGGGTGAAGCTCGGGTCTCTAGTGAGCCTCATCATCGCTTGGCCCTGATTGGCCGTAGGCGTCATCAGCCATCCCTATATGGGGATCCTCATGATCCTCCATACGTCCTCTAGAGTGGGAGCCATCTCCCTATCGGTAACCAAAAATAGGATGACCCCGGATACCACCTCTCTGCTAGGGTTGTCAGTAGCCCCATGTCAGTCGATACTTGTGGCATCTCTGCCACATGTTGTAGACCGACCTGTGCTAGTCGGTCATGCTCTGCCTGGTCGAGCATGGCTATGTCATCTCTTAGTCCATCGTATTTCCATTCCTAGCTCTTTAGTAACCCTTTCTACAAAACAAACAATAAAACAACAAAATCATTAATAACTCAATCATTCAAATCAAATTAAACACATTTTAAAATCAAGTTAAAGATGATATCGTCCACCATTGGATGATATCATCCCAAATTGGGCAAAATCATCCTTTGTGAGGATGAAATCATCTCCGATTTTGCAACTTGGGGATCGCCCCTTGTTGGACGAAATCGCCCCTAATTCGTCGATTTCGCCCTCAGACGAAATCGACGATCTAGGGACGATTTCGATGAAATCGGGACGATTTTGTCCCGACGACGTCGACGGCCTAAAAATGGCCGCGATGCCCCAAACAATCAAATTTAAATCAAAAAACTTGCACAAAGTTAAATCAAACCTAATCTACTAGGATTAGATCCTTACCCGTAGCCCGCGTCGGACCTTTGTCGCTCTGTGCGTTGTCTCCACCATTTTTTTCTTTGTAGAGCTCTGGAACAGTAAAAATGAATAGTAAAAATGAATTAGGGTTTTACCCTATTTTCTTAGTTTTATTTAAAAATCAACATTTTAATTTTTGCTTTTTCACGTTTTTTCCTCAAACGTTCGATTTGGGTAAAAACACGGAGGGGGCACCATAGTCAGCATTCGTACGATTCGACCAAGAATCGTCGTCTAAAAAATTGAGTATATTTTTGCTTTCTCGTAAAACGGGAAAAACTCGTCTTTAACGCATTTTCTTCGAAAAATTCGCTAAAGAGGGGGCAAAATGTAGCACCCTAAAATTGGCACGGTTAAAACCTTAGTAAAAAGATAAAAGATAAAAATTTGAATTTCAACCCCAAACTGCCCGTTAAACCGCCTGTTACCCGCTTTCCCCATTTTTCGTGCCATTTTTAGGATTTGTTTTGACCGTTGGACGATATCGTCGCAGATTAGACGAAATCATCCTCGATCTGACGAATTCGTCTGGAACAGAACGTCCAGACGATTTCGTCCCAAAACCAAATTTTCATAATTAGCTTCTGTTTCAACAGCCTCTCCAACTTGGGCAAAGCGATTTCCCAGTTGGAGATTTCCCTGTTGGAGATCTCCCGATTGGGATGATCCCCAACCTCCTAAACCTCTTCCTAATCCTATATAAACTAGGATTTTTCTAGTTTATCCCCCTAAACCCCTTAGTTGATGGATTTCATTGCAGAGTTAGTTCCTTATTCCCTCGCACTACTATTTGTATTCTATATTTTGCATTTTCTTGCAGGAACTCTACTATTTTTCAATCGAAGCTAGCTCGGATCATCGTGGACGATCTCGGATGATTACGGATGATTTTGTCGAGGAGCACAGATGATCTCGTACGATTGGAGGTGATCCTGACTGTAGTCCAGATTGGGGGCAATCAGAGTCTAGAGTTTGCATTTCCTTAGCTTTCTCTGCATTTTTCCTATTGTATTTCTGCACTGTCTTAAATTATTATGTTTTATGCATCTTGGAGTTCACCTCATTTAGCATAACCGCATGATAAAGTTAAAATCAATCATTAAATCTACTGCATTTCCTTATTTGTTATTGGAATCCATTATTTAGGCATGTTTGCTATTATTTCTACCATTATCCTTTGCTTTTGCACTTGCATATTTGGTATTTTGTGTCTATTTTTGTGATTGCAGGTTTCTAACAATTTCGTCTGATGAATTCATCAGATTTTAGATGATTCTGTCTGATTTCAGATGACCTTCTATGATTTGGGATGATCCTATGAAATATCAGATGATTACGTATGAATTGAGGTGATCTGAACTGCTACAAGACTCAAAATCTTCATCAGACATCCGGAATCAGGTATGACACCTTCTAGCTAGCATATTCTTTGTTATTAGCATTCATTCCTATTTTTTGTATTCATTTAAATCAGCATTGGCATATAGAATAGTTTAGATTCATCTTGGCCAAACCTAGGAGTTGAATGATCAAGTATAAAAATGAACACATCAAACTCACTTGTCAACCTAGGCGTGGAAACCGCCATTCAAAAGTTTCCTGGTGAACCCACCATCCATCAAAAATTCACCCTTATACCCCTCCCCCGAGAGGCGGGACCTTCAAAGGGCCTCTCAGTCCGAGGTATTGTCCCATCCTTTTCACATCCCCCTTTCGGGCGTGGATCCTATAGCCTGAAGGTAAGGATGCAAAAAATTTGGAGCGATACAGTCCAAAACCTACAAATAACTCCAGCAAAGTTGATGATTTACAAACTGATTTAGAAATCTCCCAAGAACAAGGATATTCTTATGGAAATTCTAAGGTCCATAGAAGTGAAGTCCCAGGATCTTGAAGCATTCACACACTTTTTGGGACATGTGCAGTAGTGTCAGGAGCTGATCATACAGTTTTATGATCATAAAATCAAGATGATTTCCAATGTTATGACGGACCCACCACTCCACATCATTGCATGTGGGAACCACATACCTTTCAAATGGGTTTTGATTGATACAAGATCATCAATCAATATTATCATGACCAAGGCATTAACATACCTGAAGTTGCCAAAGATACATATCATACCTTCCACCTTCATGTTGAGAGATTTTAACAATGCATTATACTCAACTATCGGCATTAGTCTTACCTATTCAAGTGGGGCTAAAGACCATACCCATGATGTGTCATGTGATTGAAGGTGCTATGTAATATAATATAATTTTAAGACAACCTTGGATAATAGAAATCCATTCTCCATGTCATTGTATCCCCTCTATTCTCCATCAGTGTATCAAATACATTCATGAGGGACAAGTTCAAGTGGGACCTTCATATGAGGAACCATTCATTTATGTCAATCTAGTGGATTTGCCAGGCACTTTCATGCTCCCCTCAACGCACCTAGACATACAGCTAGTGATGCCAATCAAATATCTATGAGGTAAAAGGAAGGAAGTGTGCACCAAATCTACAACATCCACATCTCAACATTCGAAGCACACAATAGTTGCTTCTACTAGACCATTTGCATATATAATGCATCAATATAATGGGAAGATAAAAGCCAAAATCGGAAAAAGGAGATAAAGTGAGTGCCTAAACTAGTGGTTATAGAGGTCCCTATTCCCATGGAAGTAGAGGACTATCAAAGAGAAGTTGAAGAGGCACCTTAGCCTACTTCACCTATGTCTTCAACATGGTCATTTACACCATAGGTGAGAATGTTGGCAATTTTGGATACTTTGGGTACATTGCCTTTGCTCAAGTGTATAAGTTTTCATTGATGTCAAGAAGCTCTTGAAGGAATTTGACTTGATGTCAAATAATTTGTTTTGATGAAGGTTACGACATGACAGTTTCAAAGGTCTTTTGCAAACCCTAAGTTGGCAGGTTTAAATATTACAGGTGGATGCATTGGTTTAATGCATTTGGGTCCAGGAGGAAGTATTTATTTAAATAATTAAAAACCTTGTTAAGGTTCCATTTAATTATTTATTAATAAATAAATTATTATTTGCAATGGGTTCTCCTAATCCATGGCATAAATGTTTTAACATTGTGGGTGCTAGCCAAGACCTCCGTCGATGTGTTAAACTCCTCGTCGACGTTAAAGAGCTTATGGTAAATTGCATATAAATCTCCCTTGATGAAAGCAAAGATTTATCCCATCCAAATTTTGAAAGGAGTTGCTCACTGTAAATTTGTCTGTGTATTCCTCATTTTTTGTGTATCTACTATTCATTTCTCTGCACTCACCGTTTGTCTAATCCGTTGTAAAGTTTATTGTCGTCGTGTCACAACAGAGGAAAGGAAGGGACTGTGGTTTCATTTTATCCCTAGCACAGAAGGATCAAGGTTAACAGCATGAGGTTTAAACCTCACCGGGTGCCTTTGGTGCACCGGTAGCGACTAGGCTGTTGGTGCGCTACCCGAACAAGAGGTTCCTCATTCGAATATCACGAAAGGGTTTTTCATCATGGATGCAGTAGGTGGTGTTAGAATTCATGCGCAAATTTCTCCATTGTGATTTTTGATGTTGGCTAAGATATTTTCGAAATTAATTTTTTGCTAAGTGTTTTTGCGGATGGAGGAAGTTTGTTAGAGGGAAAAACAACTTAGGAGTTATAAGGAGTTTAAAGCTTGTTTGTATTTTGATAAAATATTCTTTTTGAAGATGTTGAAATTTCTTATTGCATTCTTATGAGAGATAAATTTTATTTGTGATAAGACTATAAGGGAGAAATAAGGTGTATAAGGGTTAAATATTTCTTGTAATGTTGAGAGTGCTTTTGGTTGTTTATGGAAATGAAAGCATGATGTTTTAAGGTCAATTGCTTCTTGTGTGAAGTTGTGAAACCTTAAGTGGGCAGCTTTGAGATTGACATTTGCTTTCATTAAATTGGTAATAATCAAGCTATTCTTTACTTGGTTAAAGTGTTGAGCTTACTCCTTTGTTGATGATTTGAAAAGTTGTGTGTGCTATTGTGAGTTGAGTTGGTGGATGCTTTTTTTCAAACAATATTGGAGAGAAAAGGAGTTCTACTTGTTTCCTTTTCTGATGTTGATTGTGAAATGCTTCAAGGTTATGTTTTGAGCTGAATGGTGTTGATTGAACCTTGTTTGATGAGCATTGTTGTTGAAGCCCTAATTTATGGTGAAAAGAACATGAGTATCATTGTTATGTGATTCTTTGCATAGTTGGAAATTGTTGGAGTTTCATGTTCTTGAAAGAAAGCATTCTATCCTATCCATTTCAGATATTGAGTTGAGTTTTTAGATTTGAGATTGAGTTTGAGTTGAGTTTTTCAGATTTGAGATTGAGTTTGAGTTGAGTTGATTTGAGTTGAGTTTTGAGATTGGGAGTTGAGTATAGAACATATTGAGTCTCTAAAAATTCTCTTTATGCTTCTATGAGTTTGACAAATCACATTGGGTCTCTAAAAATTCACCTTGTGATTTCCTACTAAGAAAGTTTTTCTTGGTGAGCTTGCTGAGGTTTTGGACAGGTTTCGGTGGGGACTTGTGAGCAGGTTTTGGACAGGTTCTGATGGGGACTTGTGAGTAGTTTTGGACAGGTTTCGGTGGGGACTTGTGAGTAGTTTTGGATAGGTTCCGGTGGGGACTTGTGAGCATATTTGGATAGGTCCTAGCAGAGGACTTGTGAGATGAGTTTTGATAGTTCTATCAGAGAACTTGAGGACAGAGGAGCACTGGTTCTTTGAGAAGAACCCGAGGATAGATTTGGCAAGTCTTTGAGAAGGCTTGTGTGTAGAGGATTGATTTGTTCAAGTGTTGGATAGATCTGACAGATAGAGGAAGACTTGTACTAGACCAACTGACTGTGTTTGGTACAGGTTGCTGAGCCACTATGGATGTGATCATAGAAGGCAGAGGTCTCTTAGGCTAAGCATTAAGGATAGGAGGTCTTCGGTGGAAAGGATTTCCACGTGCTAGCAAGAGGTAAAGGCAATTGATCTTCTGAGGGATCATTTTCAGAGCAGAGGGTAAGGTATCTCCTTTGAGCAGAGGCTCATAAATTTAGAACAGAGGGGAAGGTATCTCCTTTGAGCAGAGGCTCATAAATTTAGATAGAGGGGAAGGTATCTCCTTTGAGTAGAGGCTCATAAATTTAGATAGAGGGGAAGGTATCTCCTTTGAGCAGAGGCTCATAAATTCAGATTGGGGGAAGGTATCTCCTTTGAGCAGAGGCTCATAAATTCTAATTGGGGGAAGGTATCTCCTTTGGGCCAAGGCTCATAAACATTGTAATTGGGAAGGATTTTGAAAGAACTTTGAGATAACTTTTAGAGAAAATTTTTGTGGATGTAGCCCAACCATTCTGGGTGAACCACGTTAAAATTGGTGTCACTTTGTGGATGATATTGTGCATTTCTTTGATATTGCTTTGGGTATATTGCTTTACTGTTTTGAAGTATAAAGGAAAAAGTAAAAAGAGGTCTTATACTATTCACCCCCCTCTCAGTATAAGCTTGTTTTCTTCAGAGAATTCATTTGGTTAATCTCAGATTGGGGGAGTATATCACGTAGAATGTGACGTTTACATTGATCATCGAGATTGCACAAGAGATGGACCTAATTTGGATAGGATTTATCATATGGTTTTTTGTGATCTACCAACATTTAGAGAGCTCCTTGAGCCTAGAAATCCTATGTTTGAGTCTATCCATAGACCAGGATCTAGAGATCCCCATACCCCCAAAACCACATCTTGGGGATGGAAGTTATATAAATTTAGAGTCACATGCATGTGGTCCTGGAGATATGATCCATTCCATCAATATGATCTCCATTTATTTGACCACTCCACTTCACAACCTAACCGATCCTTCCAAGCCATTACATCTAGATGTAGATGCTATTTATTGGGATCACACTGATTCACCACTAGAGCCTACAAATTTCTTCCCTAATGAAGAAATGCTACAACCTTTTCACTTTACACCAGACTATGCACATGATATTTATCATTCTTAGGATTCTTCCAATGCAAAACCCATAAACCTAGAAGATGACATCCACTTGATCCTTACACCTC
This sequence comes from Wollemia nobilis, assembly GCA_028583015.1. Lineage (NCBI taxonomy): Eukaryota > Viridiplantae > Streptophyta > Pinopsida > Araucariales > Araucariaceae > Wollemia > Wollemia nobilis. The sequence goes on from JAQPPZ010000032.1 coordinate 750,666, forward strand.
ATAATCTTGAGCAAGGATCCCACATGTCAGTAGAGGAAACGTTTGAAGTGGATATCAGTAATGATCCCACCAATCCAAGGAAGGTTAAATTTGGAGAAATTTTATCTTCTAATGAGTGAGCTAACATCATCCCTCTACTGAAAGAGAGACCTAATCTCTTTGCTTGGACTTATAAAGACATGCCAGGTCTAGATCCGAAATTGGTTACTAATAACCTTTCTCTAGATATATCAAAGAATCCAGTCAAGTAGAAACTTAGGAAGATGCATTCGATAGTAACATTAATGGTAAAAGATGAATTGTAGAAGCTATTGGATGTAGAGTATGTCATTTCCATCGACTATCCAGAATGAGTGTCAAACATGGTGCCTATAGGAAAACCTAATGGAAGGATCCGTATTTATATAGATTTTAGAGACCTCAATAAGGCAAAACCAAAGGATTCATTCTCATTATCAAACATATATTCTCTCATAGACATGACTGTGGGTCATGAAATGCTCTCTCTAATGGATGGTTTTTTTGGTTACAACTAAATTTGGATTAATCCCAAAGAATAGCATAAAACTACATTCATAATGCCATGGGAGACATTGTGTTACAAGGTTATACCATTCATTCTTAAAAATGTTGGTGCCACAGATCAGTGAGCTATGACATATATCTTTCATGACTATATGCATAAGATCTTGGAATATTACATCGATGAATTATTGGTGAAGTCATTCCTGTGTTCAAAGTATGCTAAGGTCTTGAGAAAGGTCTTTGATCACCTAAAAGAGCATAATGTCAGGTTGAATCCTAAGAAGTGTGTATTTGGCATAACTTTAGGAAATATTTTGGTAGTCATTATTTCAAAGCGTGGCATCGAAATTGATCTAGCAAAGGTCAAGGTAATTTTAGAAATGTGTCCTCCCATGAATATCAAGTAATTAAGAAGCTTATAGGGCAAATTAGCATCGATCAAGTGATTTATCACATAGTTATCAGATAAATGTTGACCCATGAATCAAATTCTACACAAGGGGGTCCCATTCAATTGGGATGAGGACTGTCAAGCAACCTTTGCTGAGATTAAGCAATACCTGGCAATGCTACCAGTGCTAGCTCCACCAAGACTAGATGAGCCTTTTTTGTTATATATATTGGTAACTAACTTTGCATTAGGGACCATGTTAACCCAAAAGAATATGCAATACAAAGAGTAGGCCACATATTACATTAGATTAACCTTGGTGAGTTACAAGATAAGATATGCATATGTGGAAAAACTATGTTGAGATATTGAGTTGAGTTTTCAGATTTGAGATTGAGTTTGAGTTGAGTTTTCAGATTTGAGATTGAGTTTGAGCTGAGTTGATTTGAGTTGAGTTTTGAGATTGGGAGTTGAGTATAGAACATATTGAGTCTCTAACAATTCTCTTTATGCTTCTATGAGTTTGACAAATCACATTGGGTCTCTAACAATTCACCTTGTGATTTCCTACTAAGAAAGTTTTTCTTGGTGAGCTTGCTGAGGTTTTGGACAGGTTTCGGTGGGGACTTGTGAGCAGGTTTTGGACAGGTTCTGGTGGGGACTTGTGAGCAGGTTTTGGATAGGTTCCGGTGGGGACTTGTGAGCAATTTTGGACAGGTTTCGGTGGGGACTTGTGAGAAGATTTGGACAGGTCCTAGCAGAGGACTTGTGAGCTGAGTTTTGATAGTTCTATCAGAGAACTTGAGGACAGAGGAGCACTGGTTCTTTGAGAAGAACCTGAGGACAGATTTGGCAAGTCTTTGAGAAGGCTTGTGTGTAGAGGATTGATTTGTTCAAGTGTTGGACAGATCTGATAGACAGAGGAAGACTTGTACTAGACCGACTGACTATGTTTGGTACAGGTTGCTGAGCTGCTGTGGACGTGATCATAGAAGGCAGAGGTCTCTTAGGCTAAGCATTGAGGACAGGAGGTCTTCGATGGAAAGGAGTTCCACGTGCTGGCAAGAGGTAGAGGCAGTTGATCTTCTAAGGGATCATTTCCAGAGCAGAGGGGAAGGTATCTCCTTTGAGCAGAGGCTCATAAATTTAGAGAGGGGAAGGTATCTCCTTTGAGAGAGGCTCATAAATTGTAGAGGGGAAGGTATCTCCTTTGAGTAGAGGCTCATAAATTCAGATAGAGGGGAAGGTATCTCCTTTGAGCAGAGGCTCATAAATTTAGATTGGGGGAAGGTATCTCCTTTGAGTAGAGGCTCATAAATTCTGATTGGGGGAAGGTATCTCCTTTGGGCCGAGGCTCATAAACATTGTAATTGGGAAGGATTCCCAAAGAACTTTGAGATAACTTTTAGAGAAAAGTTTTGTGGATGTAGCCTAGCCATTCTGGGTGAACCACGTTAAAATTGGTGTCACTTTGTGGATGATATTGTGCATTGCTTTGATATTGCTTTGGGTATATTGCTTTACTATTTTGAAGTATAAAGGAAAAAGTAAAAAGAGGTCTTATATTGTTCACCCCCCCCTCTCAGTATAAGCTTGTGTTCTTCAATTGGTATCAGAGCAGGTGCCTTCAAAAAGTTTAATAGCTTGAAGGAAAAGCTAGTAAAGAACACAATGGATCATTCAAGTAGTAATGTAGCACCTATTCTTGATGGGTCAGATTTTGGTCTTTGGAGTGCAAGGATGAAGGTTCATCTAATGGCACTTGGTAATGAGGTATGGGAAGTGATTGAAGATGAGTACACTATTCCTGTACATGGTCCTAATACTAAAGAAGAAAGGCTCCTACATCACAACAATTCAAAAGCAATGAATGCAATCCTAAAAGGCTTACGGAAAGCAGATCTCACCAAAGTGATTCACTGCAAGACAGCTAGTGAAATGTGGAAACAGTTGAAGGTGGTTCATACAGGTGATACAAATGTCAGAAAAGCCAAGTTAAGACACTTCAAAGGTATGTTTGAACAACTCAAGATGAATGATGATGAAAATATTAGTGACTACATGCTTCGTATGGATGAGGTTGTTAACTCCATGAAAGACTTAGGTCTTGAGCTTGCTGAAAATGATGTTTGTGATAAGATTTTAAGATCTCTTCCTAATAGATTTAGTGAAAATATTTCTGCTATTGAGGAAGCTAAAGATTTGGATAAGTTGAAAAAGGATGAGCTCCATAGTATACTTGCAGCATTTGAGTTGAGAACTCAAGTGAAGGTTGATGTCAAGAAAGAGGCAACTTTCAAGGCTACCAAGGAATCCAAGGGTAAATAGCTTCAAGATAGTGATGAGTCTTCTAGTGATGAAGAGGCATATTACAGCAAGAAAGGCAAGTTCTCTAGAAAACACAAAAGTATGAAAAATATAAGATGTTTCAATTGTGGAAAGTTTGGTCATTATGCTACTAACTGTACTGTTCCCAAGAATGAAAGTGATGAAGATAAACAGGATTCTAAGAGCAAGGATTCTGAAAAGCACAAGCATCACAGGAAGATCAAAGATGAGCACAACAATCAAGGAAAGAGGTATTCTCACAAGCACAAGAAGAGTTTCTACCTAGACAAAGCAAGTAAGTGTTCTAGTAGTGATAGTGAAAGTTCTTCAAGTGATAATGAAAATGAGATGTTGTTCATATCAAAAAAGAGGAAGAACCGAAACATAGATTCATTATCATGAAATGTCTTAGATGTGGAAATTTTGGTCACCTTGAGGATGATTGCACAAATAATGATTTGGTTTCTAGTATGTATGAGGATGCTTCAGAAAACTATAAGGAAGATGCATGTATGGTTTTTGAAAAGGGTAGCACCTCTAGTGATAAGAAATCTGAAAAAGGCTTTGATGATTCAAAAAGCAAACAAATAGAGGAAGATATAGAGGAAGGTGAAGTAGATCTTGAAGGTGAACTTATTAGTGCTCTTAGTGCTTTGAAAAAGGAAAGAAAGAAGAATGCTAGACTCAAGGATAAGTTAGATGAATGTTGTATGGAGAGAGATGATCTTATAGAAAGTCTTGACTTCTCTATAGCTAAGACACAAGAACTCAAGGATGAGTTAGAGTCTAAGGTTCTTGAGTATAGTGAGTTAGAACAGAAAATGGCTTCTTTGAAAGAGGAAACTAAAGAGTACAAGGATAAGCTTTAGAGGTTTCAAGATAGCTCCAAAAAGGTTAAGTCACTCATCAAAGGTCAAAGAAAGACAACAGATAAAACAGGCCTTGGTTTTGTTAAGCCACACAAGGAACAAGTTGGAGAGTCTAGTAAGAGACTCCAAAAGGAAGAGAGTTCTGATGAGGAAAGTACTTCAGAAAAGGAGTCCTTGAATGATAGATGCACAGAAATAGAAAACAGAATTCAGAATGAGAAGAAGAAGTTTTCAGGACCCAAGAGGTCAAATAAAGGAAAGTTTCAAGGCGAGATGTTTTGCTTGTCACAAGTTTGGTCACATGGCTTCACATTGCATGGCTCAAGTGAAGAAGGTAAATGACAATTTCAGAAGTGCTAGTTTCTTTCAAGGGTATTGCTACTCTTGTAAATAGTTTGGGCACAAGGCAGTCTATTGCAAGGTAAATAACAGGAACAGGTTTGAAAATAGGTTTGGTCAAAATAGGTTTGGTCAGAACAGGTTTGGTCAAACGAGTTTGGTCAAAACAGGTTTGCCAGAATAGGTTTGGTCAGAACAGGTGGATTCAAAGATCAGGTTTACCTCAGAGAAACAACATCATCAAGTGTTTCAAGTGCAACAATGAAGGTCACATAATCAGACAGTGTAGAGCTGAAATTCCAGAATACAGGAACAGGAACAGTGGCATGATCAGGTCCAAGGATCAAGGCATGGACAAGAACAGGGATGAGAACAAGAACAAGAACAGTGACAAGAACAAGAATATGGACAAAGAGTTCAAGAGAAGGCCCGACAAGGAAGTTATAGACGCTGATGATGATCAGTGCCTAATGGGAGTTTTACTCCCACCCCAGAATTAATCACCTCATCAGGAGGTGGGGGAGGGACTAAGCTAAGAGGCTCATTCTTAGTCCCGAGCCCCAAAGGTGGCCCTTTGCCATTGATGACAAAGGGGGAGAGATATGAGTAAGGGGGAGAGCTTCAAAGTGAAGAGGAAAGCTTCAAGTCAGGGGGAGCAAAACTTCAAAGGAAGATTCTCAGTTGTGGGCACAGTTTCTCAGTTGTTAGCACAGTTGGTTTCAGTTTTGGCTCTTGAGAAGTGTTTTCAGTAAAGGTTTGCCATCAATGACAAAGGGGGAGATTGTTGGCAATTTTGGGTACTTTGGGTACATTGCCTTTGCTCAAGTGTATAAGTTGTCATTGATGTCAAGAAGCTCTTGAAGGAATTTGATTTGATGTCAAATAATTTGTTTTGATGAAGGTTACGGCATGACAGTTTCAAAGGTCTTTTGCAAACCCCAAGTTGGCAGGTTTAGAGATTATAGGTGGATGCATTGGTTTAATGCATTTGGGTCCAGGAGGAAGTATTTATTTAAATAATTAAAAACCTTGTTAAGGTTCCATTTAATTATTTTTAAATAAATAAATTATTATTTGCAATGGGTTCTCCTAATCCATGGCGCAAATGTTTTAACATTGTGGGCGCTAGCCAAGACCTCCGCCGACGTGTTAAACTCCTCGCCGACGTCAAAGAGCTTATGGTAAATTGCATATAAATCTCCCTCGATGAAAACAAAGATTCATCCCATCCGAATTTTGAAAGGAGTTGCTCGTTGTAAATTCGTCTGTGTCTTCGCCATTTTTCGTGGATCCGTTGTTCGTTTGTCTGCACTCGCCGTTTGTCGAATCCGTCGTAAAGTTTATTGTCGTCGTGTCATGGCAGAGGAAAGGAAGGGACTGTGGTTTCATTTTATCCCTGGTGCAGAAGGATCAAGGTTAACAGCGTGAGGTTTAAACCTCATCGGGTGCCTTTGGCGCACCGGTAGCGGCTAGGCTATTGGCGCGCTACCCGAACGGGAGGTTCCGCGTTCGAATATCGTGAAAGGGTTTTTCGTCGTGAAGTGGACGCAGCGGGTGGTGTTAGAATTCATGCGCAAATTTCTCCATAGCGATTTTTGATGTTGGCTAAGGTATTTTCGAAATTAATTTTTGCTAAGTGTTTTTGCGGATGGAGGAAGTTTGTTAGAGGGAAAAACAGCTTAGGAGTTATAAGGAGTTTAAAGCTTGTTTGTATTTTGATAAAAGATTCTTTTTGAAGATGTTGTTGAAATTTCTTATTGCATTCTTATGAGAGATAAATTTTATTTGTGATAAGACTATAAGGGAGAAATAAGGTGTATAAGGGTTAAATATTTCTTGTAATGTTGAGAGTGCTTTTGGTTGTTTATGGAAATGAAAGCATGATGTTTTAAGGTCAATTGCTTCTTGTGTGAAGTTGTGAAACCTTAAGTGGGCAGCTTTGAGATTGATATTTGCTTTCATTAAATTGGTAATAATCAAGCTATTCTTTACTTGGTTAAAGTGTTGAGCTTACTCCTTTATTGATGATTTGAAAAGTTGTGTGTGCTATTGTGAGTTGAGTTGGTGGATGCTTTTGTTCAAACAATATTGGAGAGAAAAGGAGTTCTACTTGTTTCCTTTTCTGATGTTGATTGTGAAATGCTTCAAGGTTGTGTTTTGAGCTGAATGGTGTTGATTGAACCTTGTTTGATGAGCATTGTTGTTGAAGCCCTAATTGATGGTGAAAAGAACATGAGTATCATTGTTATGTGATTCTTTGCATAGTTGGCAATTGTTGGAGTTTCATGTTCTTGAAAGAAAGCATTCTATCCTATCCATTTCAGATATTGAGTTGAGTTTTCAGATTTGAGATTGAGTTTGAGTTGAGTTTTCAGATTTGAGATTGAGTTTGAGTTGAGTTGATTTGAGTTGAGTTTTGAGATTGGGAGTTGAGTATAGAACATATTGAGTCTCTAACAATTCTCTTTATGCTTCTATGAGTTTGAAAAATCACATTGGGTCTCTAACAATTCACCTTGTGATTTCCTACTAAGAAAGTTTTTCTTGGTGAGCTTGAGGTTTTGGACAGTTTCGATGGGGACTTGTGAGCAGGTTTTGGACAAGTTTCGATGGGGACTTGTGAGAGTTTTGGACAGGTTCGATGGGGACTTGTGAGCAATTTTGGACAGGTTTCGGTGGGGACTTGTGAGCACATTTGGACAGGTCCTAGCAGAGGACTTGTGAGCTGAGTTTTGATAGTTCTATTAGAGAACTTGAGGATAGAGGAGCACTGGTTCTTTGAGAAGAACCTGAGGACAGATTTGGCAAGTCTTTGAGAAGGCTTGTGTGTAGAGGATTGATTTGTTCAAGTGTTGGACAGATCTGACAGACAGAGGAAGACTTGTACTAGACCGACTGACTATGTTTGGTACAAGTTGTTGAGCTACTATGGACGTGATCATAGAAGGCAGAGGTCTCTTAGGCTAAGCATTGAGGACAGGAGGTCTTCGATGGAAAGGAGTTCCACGTGCTTGCAAGAGGTAGAGGCAGTTGATCTTCTGAGGGATCATTTCCAGAGGAGAGGGGAAGGTATCTCCTTTGAGCAGAGGCTCATAAATTTAGATAGAGGGGAAGGTATCTCCTTTGAGCAGAGGCTCATAAATTAGGAAGTATCTCCTTTTAGATTGGGGAAGGTATCTCCTTTGAGTAGAGGCTCATAAATTTTGATTGGGGGAAGGTATCTCCTTTGGGCCGAGGCTCATAAACATTGTAATTGGGAAGGATTCCCAAAGAACTTTGAGATAACTTTTAGAGAAAAGTTTTGTGGATGTAGCCCAACCATTCTAGGTGAACCACGTTAAAATTGGTGTCACTTTGTGGATGATATTGTGCATTGCTTTGATATTGCTTTGGGTATATTGCTTTACTATTTTGAAGTATAAAGGAAAAAGTAAAAAGAGGTCTTATATTGTTCACACCCCCTCTCAGTATAAGCTTGTGTTCTTCAATTGGTATCAGAGCAGGTGCCTTCGAAAAGTTTAACAACTTGAAGGAAAAGCTAGTAAAGAACACAATGGATCATTCAAGTAGTAATGTAGCACCTATTCTTGATGGGTCAGATTTTGGTCTTTGGAGTGCAAGGATGAAGGTTCATCTAATGGCACTTGGTAATGAGGTATGGGAAGTGATTGAAGATGAGTACACTATTCCTGTACATGGTCCTAATACTAAAGAAGAAAGGCTCCTACATCACAACAATTCAAAAGCAATGAATGCAATCCTGAAAGGCTTACAGAAAGCAGATCTCACCAAAGTGATTCACTGCAAGACAACTAGTGAAATGTGGAAACAGTTGAAGGTGGTTCATACAGGTGATACAAATGTCAGAAAAGCCAAGTTAAGACACTTCAAAGGTATGTTTGAACAACTCAAGATGAATGATGATGAAAATATTAGTGACTACATGCTTCGTATGGATGAGGTTGTTAACTCCATGAAAGACTTAGGTCTTGAGCTTGCTGAAAATGATGTTTGTGATAAGATTTTAAGATCTCTTCCTAATAGATTTAGTGAAAATATTTTTGCTATTGAGGAAGCTAAAGATTTGGATAAGTTGAAAAAGGATGAGCTCCATAGTATACTTGCAGCATTTGAGTTGAGAACTCAAGTGAAGGTTGATGTCAAGAAAGAGGCAACTTTCAAGGCTACCAAGGAATCCAAGGGTAAACAACTTCAAGATAGTGATGAGTCTTCTAGTGATGAAGAGGCATATTACAGCAAGAAAGGCAAGTTCTCTAGAAAACACAAAAGTATGAAAAATATAAGATGTTTCAATTGTGGAAAGTTTGGTCATTATGCTACTAACTGTCATTGTTCCCAAGAATGAAAGTGATGAAGATAAACAGGATTCTAAGAGCAAGGATTCTAAAAGCACAAGCATCACAGGAAGATCAAAGATGAGCACAACAATCAAGGAAAGAGGTATTCTCACAAGCACAAGAAGAGTTTCTACCTAGACAAAGCAAGTAAGTGTTCTAGTAGTGATAGTGAAAGTTCTTCAAGTGATAATGAAAATGAGATGTTGTTCATATCAGAAAAAGAGGAAGAACCGAAACATAGATTCATTATCATGAAATGTCTTAGATGTGGAAATTTTGGTCACCTTGAGGATGATTGCACAAATAATGATTTGGTTTCTAGTATGTATGAGGATGCTTCAGAAAACTATAAGGAAGATGCATGTATGGTTTTTGAAAAGGGTAGCACCTCTAGTGATAAGAAATCTGAAAAAGGCTTTGATGATTCAAAAGGCAATCAAATAAAGGATCTTGAAAGTGAACTTATTAGTGCTCTTAGTGCTTTGAAAAAGGAAAGAAAGAAGAATGCTAGACTCAAGGATAAGTTAGATGAATGTTGTATGGAGAGAGATGATCTTATAGAAAGTCTTGACTTCTCTATAGCTAAGACACAAGAACTCAAGGATGAGTTAGAGTCTAAGGTTCTTGAGTATAGTGAGTTAGAACAGAAAATGGCTTCTTTGAAAGAGGAAACTAAAGAGTACAAGGATAAGCTTTAGAGGTTTCAAGATAGCTCCAAAAAGGTTAAGTCACTCATCAAAGGTCAAAGAAAGACAACAGATAAAACAGGCCTTGGTTTTGTTAAGCCACACAAGGAACAAGTTGGAGAGTCTAGTAAGAGACTCCAAAAGGAAGAGAGTTCTGATGAGGAAAGTACTTCAGAAAAGGAGTCCTTGAATGATAGATGCACAGAAATAGAAAACAGAATTCAGAATGAGAAGAAGAAGTTTTCAGGACCCAAGAGGTCAAATAAAGGAAAGTTTCAAGGCAGATGTTTTGCTTGTCACGAGTTTGGTCACATGGCTTCACATTGCATGGCTCAAGTGAAGAAGGTAAATGACAATTTCAGAAGTGCTAGTTTCTTTCAAGGGTATTGCTACTCTTGTAAATAGTTTGGGCACAAGGCAGTCTATTGCAAGGTAAATAACAGGAACAGGTTTGATCAAAACAGGTTTGGTCAGAACAGGTTTGGTCAGAACAGGTTTGGCCAGAATAGGTTTGGTCAGAATAGGTGGATTCAAAGATCAGGTTTACCTCAGAGAAACAACATCGTCAAGTGTTTCAAGTGCAACAATGAAGGTCACATAATCAGACAGTGTAGAGCTAAAATTCTAGAATACAAGAACAGGAACAGTGGCATGATCAGGTCCAAGGATCAAGGCATGGACAAGAACAAGGATGAGAACAAGAACAAGAATAGTGACAAGAACAGGAATATGGACAAAGAGTTCAAGAGAAGGCCCGACAAGGAAGTTATAGATGCTGATGATGATCAGTGCCTAATGGGAGTTTTACTCCCACCCCAAAATTAATCACCTCATCAGGAGGTGGGGGAGGGACTAAGCTAAGAGGCTCATTCTTAGTCCCGAGCCCCAAAGGTGGCCCTTTGCCATTGATGACAAAGGGGGAGAGATATGAGTAAGGGGGAGAGCTTCAAAGTGAAGAGGAAAGCTTCAAGTCAAGGGGAGCAAAACTTCAAAGGAAGATTCTCAGTTGTGGGCATAGTTTCTCAGTTGTTAGCATAGTTGGTTTCAGTTTTGGCTCTTGAGAAGTGTTTTCAATAAAGGTTTGCCATCAATGACAAAGGGGGAGATTGTTGGCAATTTTGGGTACTTTGGGTACATTGCCTTTGCTCAAGTGTATAAGTTGTCATTGATGTCAAGAAGCTCTTGAAGGAATTTGATTTGATGTCAAATAATTTGTTTTGATGAAGGTTACGACATGACAGTTTCAAAGGTCTTTTGCAAACCCCAAGTTGGCGGGTTTAGAGATTACAGGTGGATGCATTGGTTTAATGCATTTGGGTCCAGGAGGAAGTATTTATTTAAATAATTAAAAACCTTGTTAAGGTTCCATTTAATTATTTTTAAATAAATAAATTATTATTTGCAATGGGTTCTCCTAATCCATGGCGCAAATGTTTTAACATTGTGGGCGCTAGCCAAGACCTCCGTCGACGTGTTAAACTCCTCGTCGACGTCAAAGAGCTTATGGTAAATTGCATATAAATCTCCCTCGATGAAAACAAAGATTGATCCCATCCAAATTTTGAAAGGAGTTGCTCGTTGTAAATTTGTCTGTGTATTCATCGATTTTCATGGATCCGTTGTTCGTTTGTCTGCACTCGTCGTTTGTCGAATCCATCGTAAATTTTATTGTCATCGTGTCATGGCAGAGGAAAGGAAGGGACTATGGTTTCATTTTATCCCTGGTGCAGAAGGATCAAGGTTAACAACATGAGGTTTAAACCTCATCGGGTGCCTTTGGCGCACCGATAGCGGCTAGGCTGTTGGCGCGCTACCCGAACGGGAGGTTCCGCGTTCGAATATCGTGAAAGGGTTTTTCGTCATGAAGTGGACGCAGCGGGTGGTGTTAGAATTCATGCGCAAATTTCTCCATAGCGATTTTTGATGTTGGCTAAGGTATTTTCGAAATTAATTTTTGCTAAGTGTTTTTGCGGATGGAGGAAGTTTGTTAGAGGGAAAAACAACTTAGGAGTTATAAGGAGTTTAAAGCTTGTTTGTATTTTGATAAAAGATTCTTTTTGAAGATGTTGTTGAAATTTCTTATTGCATTCTTATGAGAGATAAATTTTATTTGTGATAAGACTATAAGGGAGAAATAAGGTGTATAAGGGTTAAATATTTCTTGTAATGTTGAGAGTGCTTTTGGTTGTTTATGGAAATGAAAGCATGATGTTTTAAGGTCAATTGCTTCTTGTGTGAAGTTGTGAAACCTTAAGTGGGCAGCTTTGAGATTGATATTTGCTTTCATTAAATTGGTAATAATCAAGCTATTCTTTACTTGGTTAAAGTGTTGAGCTTACTCCTTTATTGATGATTTGAAAAGTTGTGTGTGCTATTGTGAGTTGAGTTGGTGGATGCTTTTGTTCAAACAATATTGGAGAGAAAAGGAGTTCTACTTGTTTCCTTTTCTAATGTTGATTGTGAAATGCTTCAAGGTTGTGTTTTGAGCTGAATGGTGTTGATTGAACCTTGTTTGATGAGCATTGTTGTTGAAGCCCTAATTGATGGTGAAAAGAACATGAGTATCATTGTTATGTGATTCTTTGCATAGTTGGCAATTGTTGGAGTTTCATGTTCTTGAAAGAAAGCATTCTATCCTATCCATTTCAGATATTGAGTTGAGTTTTCAGATTTGAGATTGAGTTTGAGTTGAGTTTTCAGATTTGAGATTGAGTTTGAGTTGAGTTGATTTGAGTTGAGTTTTGAGATTGGGAGTTGAGTATAGAACATATTGAGTCTCTAACAATTCTCTTTATGCTTCTATGAGTTTGAAAAATCACATTGGGTCTCTAACAATTCACCTTGTGATTTCCTACTAAGAAAGTTTTTCTTGGTGAGCTTGCTGAGGTTTTGGACAGGTTTCGATGGGGACTTGTGAGCAGGTTTTGGACAGGTTTCGATGGGGACTTGTGAGAAGTTTTGGACAGGTTATGGGGACTTGTGAGCAGTTTTGGACAGGTTTCGATGGGGACTTGTGAGCAGATTTGGACAGGTCCTAGCAGAGGACTTGTGAGCTGAGTTTTGATAGTTCTATCAGAGAACTTGAGGACAGAGGAGCACTGGTTCTTTGAGAAGAACATGAGGACAGATTTGGCAAGTCTTTGAGAAGGCTTGTGTGTAGAGGATTGATTTGTTCAAGTGTTGGACAGATCTGACAGACAGAGGAAGACTTGTACTAGACCGATTGATTATGTTTGGTACAGGTTGTTGAGCTACTGTGGACGTGATCATAGAAGGTAGAGGTCTCTTAGGCTAAGCATTGAGGACAGGAGGTCTTCGATGGAAAGGAGTTCCATGTGCTGGCAAGAGGTAGAGGCAGTTGATCTTCTGAGGGATCATTTCCAGAGTAGAGGGGAAGGTATCTCCTTTGAGCAGAGGCTCATAATTAAAATTCTAATTAGGGGAAGGTATCTCCTTTGAGTCAGAGGCTCATAAATTCTGATTGGGGAAGGTATCTCCTTTGGGCCGAGGCTCATAAACATTGTAATTGGGAAGGATTCCCAAAGAACTTTGAGATAACTTTTAGAGAAAAGTTTTGTGGACGTAGCCCAGCCATTCGGGTGAACCACGTTAAAATTGGTGTCACTTTGTGGATGATATTGTGCATTGCTTTGATATTGCTTTGGGTATATTGCTTTACTATTTTGAAGTATAAAGGAAAAAGTAAAAAGAGGTCTTATATTGTTCACCCCCCTCTCAGTATAAGCTTGTGTTCTTCAATTGGTATCAGAGCAGGTGCCTTCGAAAAGTTTAACAGCTTGAAGGAAAAGCTAGTAAAGAACACAATGGATCATTCAAGTAGTAATGTAGCACCTATTCTTGATGGGTCAGATTTTGGTCTTTGGAGTGCAAGGATGAAGGTTCATCTAATGGCACTTGGTAATGAGGTATGGGAAGTGATTGAAGATGAGTACACTATTCCTGTACATGGTCCTAATACTAAAGAAGAAAGGCTCCTACATCACAGCAATTCAAAAGCAATGAATGCAATCCTGAAAGGCTTACAGAAAGTAGATCTCACCAAAGTGATTCACTGCAAGACAGCTAGTGAAATGTGGAAACAGATTGAAGGTGGTTCATACAGGTGATACAAATGTCGGAAAAGCCAAGTTAAGACACTTCAAAGGTATGTTTGAACAACTCAAGATGAATGATGATGAAAATATTAGTGACTACATGCTTCGTATGGATGAGGTTGTTAACTCCATGAAAGACTTAGGTCTTGAGCTTGCTGAAAATGATGTTTGTGATAAGATTTTAAGATCTCTTCCTAATAGATTTAGTGAAAATATTTCTGCTATTGAGGAAGCTAAAGATTTGGATAAGTTGAAAAAGGATGAGCTCCATAGTATACTTGCAGCATTTGAGTTGAGAACTCAAGTGAAGGTTGATGTCAAGAAAGAGGCGACTTTCAAGGCTACCAAGGAATCCAAGGGTAAACAACTTCAAGATAGTGATGAGTCTTCTAGTGATGAAGAGGCATATTACAGACAGAAAGGCAAGTTCTCTAGAAAACACAAAAGTATGAAAAATATAAGATGTTTCAATTGTGGAAAGTTTGGTCATTATGCTACTAACTGTACTGTTCCCAAGAATGAAAGTGATGAAGATAAACAGGATTCTAAGAGCAAGGATTCTGAAAAGCACAAGCATCACAGGAAGATCAAAGATGAGCACAACAATCAAGGAAAGAGGTATTCTCACAAGCACAAGAAGAGTTTCTACCTAGACAAAGCAAGTAAGTGTTCTAGTAGTGATAGTGAAAGTTCTTCAAGTGATAATGAAAATGAGATGTTGTTCATATCAGAAAAAGAGGAAGAACCGAAACATAGATTCATTATCATGAAATGTCTTAGATGTGGAAATTTTGGTCACCTTGAGGATGATTGCACAAATAATGATTTGGTTTCTAGTATGTATGAGGATGCTTCAGAAAACTATAAGGAAGATGCATGTATGGTTTTTGAAAAGGGTAGCACCTCTAGTGATAAGAAATCTGAAAAAGGCTTTGATGATTCAAAAGGCAATCAAATAGGAAGGATCTTGAAAGTGAACTTATTAGTGCTCTTAGTGCTTTGAAAAAGGAAAGAAAGAAGAATGCTAGACTCAAGGATAAGTTAGATGAATGTTGTATGGAGAGAGATGATCTTATAGAAAGTCTTGACTTCTCTATAGCTAAGACACAAGAACTCAAGGATGAGTTAGAGTCTAAGGTTCTTGAGTATAGTGAGTTAGAACAGAAAATGGCTTCTTTGAAAGAGGAAACTAAAGAGTACAAGGATAAGCTTTACGAGGTTTCAAGATAGCTCCAAAAAGGTTAAGTCACTCATCAAAGGTCAAAGAAAGACAACAGATAAAACAGGCCTTGGTTTTGTTAAGCCACACAAGGAACAAGTTGGAGAGTCTAGTAAGAGACTCCAAAAGGAAGAGAGTTCCGATGAGGAAAGTACTTCAGAAAAGGAGTCCTTGAATGATAGATGCACAGAAATAGAAAATAGAATTCAGAATGAGAAGAAGAAGTTTTCAGGACCCAAGAGGTCAAATAAAGGAAAGTTTCAAGGCAGATGTTTTGCTTGTCACAGGTTTGGTCACATGGCTTCACATTGCATGGCTCAAGTGAAGAAGGTAAATGACAATTTCAGAAGTGCTAGTTTCTTTCAAGGGTATTGCTACTCTTGTAAATAGTTTGGGCACAAGGCAGTCTATTGCAAGGTAAATAACAGGAACAGGTTTGATCAAAACAGGTTTGGTCAGAACAGGTTTGGTCAGAACAGGTTTGGTCAGAACAGGTTTGGCCAAAACAGGTTTGGTCAGAACAGGTGGATTCAAAGATCAGGTTTACCTCAGAGAAACAACATCGTCAAGTGTTTCAAGTGCAACAATGAAGGTCACATAATCAGACAGTGTAGAGCTGAAATTCTAGAATACAAGAACAGGAACAGTGGCATGATCAGGTCCAAGGATCAAGGCATGGACAAGAACAGGGATGAGAACAAGAACAAGAACAGTGACAAGAATAGGAATATGGACAAAGAGTTCAAGAGAAGGCCCGGAAAGGAAGTTATAGACGCTGATGATGATCAGTGCCTAATGGGAGTTTTACTCCCACCCCAGAATTAATCACCTCATCAGGAGGTGGGGGAGGGACTAAGCTAAGAGGCTCATTCTTAGTCCCGAGCCCCAAAGGTGGCCCTTTGCCATTGATGACAAAGGGGGAGAGATATGAGTAAGGGGGAGAGCTTCAAAGTGAAGAGGAAAGCTTCAAGTCAGGGGGAGCAAAACTTCAAAGGAAGATTCTCGGTTGTGGGCACAGTTTCTCAGTTGTTAGCACAGTTGGTTTCAGTTTTGGCTCTTGAGAAGTGTTTTCCATAAAGGTTTGCCATCAATGACAAAGGGGGAGATTGTTGGCAATTTTGGGTACTTTGGGTACATTGCCTTTGCTCAAGTGTATAAGTTGTCATTGATGTCAAGAAGCTCTTGAAGGAATTTGATTTGATGTCAAATAATTTGTTTTGATGAAGGTTACGACATGACAGTTTCAAAGGTCTTTTGCAAACCCCAAGTTGGCAGGTTTAGAGATTATAGGTGGATGCATTGGTTTAATGCATTTGGGTCCAGGAGGAAGTATTTATTTAAATAATTAAAAACCTTGTTAAGGTTCCATTTAATTATTTTTAAATAAATAAATTATTATTTGCAATGGGTTCTCCTAATCCATGGCGCAAATGTTTTAACATTGTGGGCGCTAGCCAAGACCTCCGCCGACGTGTTAAACTCCTCGTCGACGTCAAAGAGCTTATGGTAAATTGCATATAAATCTCCCTCGATGAAAACAAAGATTTATCCCATCCGAATTTTGAAAGGAGTTGCTCGCTGTAAATTCGTCTGTGTCTTCGCCATTTTTCGTGGATCTGTTGTTCGTTTGTCTGCACTCGTCGTTTGTCGAATCCGTCGTAAATTTTATTGTCGTCGTGTCATGACAGAGGAAAGGAAGGGACTGTGGTTTCATTTTATCCCTGGTGCAGAAGGATCAAGGTTAACAGCGTGAGGTTTAAACCTCATCGGGTGCCTTTGGCGCACCGGTAGCGGCTAGGTTGTTGGCGCGCTACCCGAACGGGAGGTTCCGCGTTCGAATATCGTGAAAGGGTTTTTCGTCGTGAAGTGGATGCAGCGGGTGGTGTTAGAATTCATGCGCAAATTTCTCCATAGCGATTTTTGATGTGGCTAAGGTATTTTCGAAATTAATTTTTGCTAAGTGTTTTTGCGGATGGAGGAAGTTTGTTAGAGGGAAAAACAGCTTAGGAGTTATAAGGAGTTTAAAGCTTGTTTGTATTTTGATAAAAGATTCTTTTTGAAGATGTTGTTGAAATTTCTTATTGCATTCTTATGAGAGATAAATTTTATTTGTGATAAGACTATAAGGGAGAAATAAGGTGTATAAGGGTTAAATATTTCTTGTAATGTTGAGAGTGCTTTTGGTTGTTTATGGAAATGAAAGCATGATGTTTTAAGGTCAATTGCTTCTTGTGTGAAGTTGTGAAACCTTAAGTGGGCAGCTTTGAGATTGATATTTGCTTTCATTAAATTGGTAATAATCAAGCTATTCTTTACTTGGTTAAAGTGTTGAGCTTACTCCTTTATTGATGATTTGAAAAGTTGTGTGTGCTATTGTGAGTTGAGTTGGTGGATGCTTTTGTTCAAACAATATTGGAGAGAAAAGGAGTTCTACTTGTTTCCTTTTCTGATGTTGATTGTGAAATGCTTCAAGGTTGTGTTTTGAGCTGAATGGTGTTGATTGAACCTTGTTTGATGAGCATTGTTGTTGAAGCCCTAATTGATGGTGAAAAGAACATGAGTATCATTGTTATGTGATTCTTTGCATAGTTGGCAATTGTTGGAGTTTCATGTTCTTGAAAGAAAGCATTCTATCCTATCCATTTCAGATATTGAGTTGAGTTTTCAGATTTGAGATTGAGTTTGAGTTGAGTTTTCAGATTTGAGATTGAGTTTGAGTTGAGTTGATTTGAGTTGAGTTTTGAGATTGGGAGTTGAGTATAGAACATATTGAGTCTCTAACAATTCTCTTTATGCTTCTATGAGTTTGACAAATCACATTGGGTCTCTAACAATTCACCTTGTGATTTCCTACTAAGAAAGTTTTTCTTGGTGAGCTTGCTGAGGTTTTGGACAGGTTTCGATGGGGACTTGTGAGCAGGTTTTGGATAGGTTTCGATGGGGACTTGTGAGCAGGTTTTGGACAGGTTTCGATGGGGACTTGTGAGCAGTTTTGGACAGGTTTCGATGGGGACTTGTGAGCAGATTTGGACAGGTCCTAGCAGAGGACTTGTGAGCTGAGTTTTGATAGTTCTATCAGAGAACTTGAGGACAGAGGAGCACTGGTTCTTTGAGAAGAACCTGAGGACAGATTTGGCAAGTCTTTGAGAAGGCTTGTGTGTAGAGGATTGATTTGTTCAAGTGTTGGACAGATCTGACAGACAGAGGAAGACTTGTACTAGACCGATTGACTATGTTTGGTACAGGTTGCTGAGCTGCTATGGACGTGATCATAGAAGGCAGAGGTCTCTTAGGCTAAGCATTGAGGACAGGAGGTCTTCGATGGAAAGGAGTTCCACATGCTGGCAAGAGGTAGAGGCAGTTGATCTTCTGAGGGATCATTTCCAGAGCAGAGGGGAAGGTATCTCCTTTGAGCAGAGGCTCATAAATTTAGATAGAGGGAAGGTATCTCCTTTGAGCAGAGGCTCATAAATTTAGAGTATTCTTTGCAGAGGCTCATAAATTTCGATTGGGGGAAGGTATCTCCTTTGAGTAGAGGCTCATAAATTATGATTGGGGGAAGGTATCTCCTTTGGGCCGAGGCTCATAAACATTGTAATTGGGAAGGATTCCCAAAGAACTTTGAGATAACTTTTAGAGAAAAGTTTTGTGGACGTAGCCCAGCCATTCTGGGTGAACCACGTTAAAATTGGTGTCACTTTGTGGATGATATTATGCATTGCTTTGATATTGCTTTGGGTATATTGCTTTACTATTTTGAAGTATAAAGGAAAAAGTAAAAAGAGGTCTTATACTGTTCACCCCCCTCTCGGTATAAGCTTGTGTTCTTCAATTGGTATCGGAGCAGGTGCCTTCGAAAAGTTTAACAGACTTGAAGGAAAAGCTAGTAAAGAACACAATGGATCATTCAAGTAGTAATGTAGCACCTATTCTTGATGGGTCAGATTTTGGTCTTTGGAGTGCAAGGATGAAGGTTCATCTAATGGCACTTGGTAATGAGGTATGGGAAGTGATTGAAGATGAGTACACTATTCCTGTACATGGTCCTAATACTAAAGAAGAAAGGCTCCTACATCACAGCAATTCAAAAGCAATGAATGCAATCCTGAAAGGCTTACAGAAAGCAGATCTCACCAAAGTGATTCACTGCAAGACAACTAGTGAAATGTGGAAACAGTTGAAGGTGGTTCATACAGGTGATACAAATGTCAGAAAAGCCAAGTTAAGACACTTCAAAGGTATGTTTGAACAACTCAAGATGAATGATGATGAAAATATTAGTGACTACATGCTTCGTATGGATGAGGTTGTTAACTCCATGAAAGACTTAGGTCTTGAGCTTGCTAAAAATGATGTTTGTGATAAGATTTTAAGATCTCTTCCTAATAGATTTAGTGAAAATATTTCTGCTATTGAGGAAGCTAAAGATTTGGATAAGTTGAAAAAGGATGAGCTCCATAGTATACTTGCAGCATTTGAGTTGAGAACTCAAGTGAAGGTTGATGTCAAGAAAGAGGCAGCTTTCAAGGCTACCAAGGAATCCAAGGGTAAACAACTTCAAGATAGTGATGAGTCTTCTAGTGATGAAGAGGCATATTACAGCAAGAAAGGCAAGTTCTCTAGAAAACACAAAAGTATGAAAAATATAAGATGTTTCAATTGTGGAAAGTTTGGTCATTATGCTACTAACTGTACTGTTCCCAAGAATGAAAGTGATGAAGATAAACAGGATTCTAAGAGCAAGGATTCTGAAAAGCACAAGCATCACAGGAAGATCAAAGATGAGCACAACAATCAAGGAAAGAGGTATTCTCACAAGCACAAGAAGAGTTTCTACCTAGACAAAGCAAGTAAGTGTTCTAGTAGTGATAGTGAAAGTTCTTCAAGTGATAATGAAAATGAGATGTTGTTCATATCGAAAAAAGAGGAAGAACCGAAACATAGATTCATTATCATGAAATGTCTTAGATGTGGAAATTTTGGTCACCTTGAGGATGATTGCACAAATAATGATTTGGTTTCTAGTATGTATGAGGATGCTTCAGAAAACTATAAGGAAGATGCATGTATGGTTTTTGAAAAGGGTAGCACCTCTAGTGATAAGAAATCTGAAAAAGGCTTTGATGATTCAAAAAGCAAACAAATAGAGGAAGATATAGAGGAAGGTGAAGTAGATCTTGAAGGTGAACTTATTAGTGCTCTTAGTGCTTTGAAAAAGGAAAGAAAGAAGAATGCTAGACTCAAGGATAAGTTAGATGAATGTTGTATGGAGAGAGATGATCTTATAGAAAGTCTTGACTTCTCTATAGCTAAGACACAAGAACTCAAGGATGAGTTAGAGTCTAAGGTTCTTGAGTATAGTGAGTTAGAACAGAAAATGGCTTCTTTGAAAGAGGAAACTAAAGAGTACAAGGATAAGCTTTACGAGGTTTCAAGATAGCTCCAAAAAGGTTAAGTCACTCATCAAAGGTCAAAGAAAGACAATAGATAAAATAGGCCTTGGTTTTGTTAAGCCACACAAGGAACAAGTTGGAGAGTCTAGTAAGAGACTCCAAAAGGAAGAGAGTTCTGATGAGGAAAGTACTTCAGAAAAGGAGTCCTTGAATGATAGATGCACAGAAATAGAAAACAGAATTCAGAATGAGAAGAAGAAGTTTCAGGACCCAAGAGGTCAAATAAAGGAAAGTTTCAAGGCAGATGTTTTGCTTGTCACAGGTTTGGTCACATGGCTTCACATTGCATGGCTCAAGTGAAGAAGGTAAATGACAATTTCAGAAGTGCTAGTTTCTTTCAAGGGTATTGCTACTCTTGTAAATAGTTTGGGCACAAGGCGAGTCTATTGCAAGGTAAATAACAGGAACAGAGTTTGATCAAACAGGTTTGGTCGAACGAGTTTGGTCGAACAGTTTGGCCAGAATAGGGCGAAGGTTTGGCCAGAACAAGTTTGGTCAGAACAGGTGGATTCAAAGATCAGGTTTACCTCAGAGAAACAACATCGTCAAGTTTTTCAAGTGCAACAATGAATGTCACATAATCAAGGATGAGATTGAGTTTGAGTTGAGTTTTTCAGATTTGAGATTGAGTTTGAGTTGAGCTGATTTGAGTTGAGTTTTGAGATTGGGAGTTGAGTATAGAACATATTTAGTCTTTAACAATTCTCTTTATGCTTCTATGAGTTTGAAAAATCACATTAGGTCTCTAACAATTCACCTTGTGATTTCCTACTAAGAAAGTTTTTCTTGGTGAGCTTGCTGAGGTTTTGGACAGGTTCTGGTGGGGACTTGTGAGCAGGTTTTGGACAGGTTTTGGTGGGGAATTGTGAGCAGTTTTGGATAGGTTTCGGTGGGGACTTGTGAGTAGTTTTGGACAATTTTCAATGGGGAATTGTGAGAATATTTGGACAGGTCTTAGCAAAGGACTTGTGAGCTGAGTTTTGATAGTTCTATCAGAGAACTTGAGGACAGAGGAGCACTGGTTCTTTGAGAAGAACCTGAGGATAGATTTGACAAGTCTTTGAGAAGGATTATGTGTAGAGGATTTATTTGTTCAAGTGTTGGATAGATCTGACATACAAATGAAGACTTGTACTAGACCGACTAACTATGTTTGGTACAGGTTGCTGAGCTGCTGTGGACGTGATCATAGAAGGCAGAGGTCTCTTAGGCTAAGCATTGAGTATAGGAGGTCTTCGATGGAAAGGAGTTCCATGTGCTAGCAAGAGGTAGAGGCAGTTGAAATTCTGAGGGATCATTTCTAGAGTAGAGGGGAAGGTATCTCCTTTGAGCAGAGGCTCATAAATTTAGAATAAAGGGGAAGGTATCTCCTTTGAGCATAGGCTCATAAATTCAGACAGAGGGGAAGGTATCTCCTTTGAGTAGAGGATCATAAATTTAGATAGAGGGGAAGGTATCTCCTTTGAGTAGAGGCTCATAAATTTAGATTGGGGGAAGGTATCTCTTTTGAGCAGAGGCTCATAAATTCTGATTGGGGGAAGGTATCTCATTTGGGCCGAGGCTCATAAACATTGTAATTGGGAAGGATTCCCAAAGAAATTTGAGATAACTTTTAGAGAAAAGTTTTGTGGACGTAGCCCAGCCATTCTGGGTGAACCACATTAAAATTGGTGTCACTTTGTGGATGATATTGTGCATTGCTTTGATATTGCTTTGGGTATATTGCTTTACTATTTTGAAGTATAAAGGAAAAAGTAAAAAGAGGTCTTATACTTGTTCACCCCCCTATCGGTATAAGCTTGTGTTCTTCAATTGGTATCAGAGTAGGTGCCTTCGAAAAGTTTAACGACTTGAAGGAAAATATAGTAAAGAACACAATGGATCATTCAAGTGGCAATGTAGCACCTATTCTTGATGGGTCAGATTTTGGTCTTTGGAGTGCAATGATGAAGGTTCATCTAATGGCACTTGGTAATGAGGTATGGGAAGTGATTGAATATGAGTACAATATTCCTGTACATGGTCCTAATACTAAAGAAGAAAGGCTCCTACATCATAGCAATTCAAAAGCAATGAATGCAATCCTGAAAGGCTTACAGAAAGTAGATCTCACCAAAGTGATTCACTGCAAGATAGCTAGTGAAATATGGAAACAGTTGAAGGTGGTTCATATAGGTGATACAAATGTCAGAAAAGCCAAGCTAAGACACTTCAAAGGTATGTTTGAACAACTCAAGATGAATGATTATGAAAATATTAGTGACTACATGCTTCGTATGGATGAGGTTGTTAACTCCATGAAAGACTTAGGTCTTGAGATTGCTAAAAATGATGTTTGTGATAAGATTTTAAGATCTCTTCCTAATAGATTTAGTGAAAATATTTCTACTATTGAGGAAGCTAAAGATTTGGATAAGTTGAAAAAGGATGAGCTCCATAGTATACTTGTAGCATTTGAGTTGAGAACTCAAGTAAAGGTTGATGTCAAGAAAGAGGCAGCTTTCAAGGCTACCAAGGAATCCAAGGGTAAACAACTTCAAGATAGTGATGAGTCTTCTAGTGATGAAGAGGCTTATTACAACAAGAAAGGCAAGTTCTCTAGAAAACACAAAAGTATGAAAAATATAAGATGTTTCAATTGTGAAAAGTTTGGTCATTATGCTACTTACTGTACTATTCCCAAGAATGAAAGTGATGAAGATAAACAGGATTCTAAGAGCAAGTATTTTGAAAATCACAAGCATCACAAGAAGAACAAAGATGAGCACATCAATCAAGGAAAGAGGTATTCTCACAAGCACAAAAAGAGTTTCTACCTAGACAAAGCAAGTAAGTGTTCTAGTAGTGATAGTGAAAGTTCTTCAAGTGATAATGAAAATGAGATGTTGTTCATATCAAGAAAAGAGGAAGAACCAAAACATAGATTCATTATCATGAAATGTCTTAGATGTGGAAATTTTGGTCACCTTGAGGATGATTGCACAAATAATGATTTGGTTTCTAGTATGTATGAGGATGCTTCAGAAAACTATAAGGAAGATGCATGCATGGTTTTTGAAAAGGGTAGCACCTCTAGTGATAAGAAATCTGAAAAAGGCTTTGATGATTCAAAAAGCAAACAAATAGAGGAAGATATAGAGGAAGGTGAAGTAGATCTTGAAGGTGAACTTATTAGTTCTCTTAGTGCTTTGAAAATGGAAAGAAAGAAGAATGCTAGACTCAAGGATAAGTTAGATGAATGTTGTATGGAGAGAGATGATCTTATAGAAAATCTTGACTTCTCTATAGCTAAGACACAAGAACTCAAGGATGAGTTAGAGTCTAAGGTTCTTGAGTATATTGAGTTAGAACAGAAAATGGCTTCTTTGAAAGAGGAAACTAAAGAGTACAAAGATAAGCTTTACAGGTTTCAAGATAGCTCCAAAAAGGTTAAGTCACTCATCAAAGGTCAAAGAAAGACAACAGATAAAACAGGCCTTGGTTTTGTTAAGCCACACAAAGAACAAGTTGGAGAGTCTAGTAAGAGACTCCAAAAGGAAGAGAGTTCTGATGAGGAAAGTACTTTAGAAAATGAGTCCTTGAATGATAGATGCATATAAACAAAAAACAAAATTCAGAATGAGAAGAAGAAGTTTTCAGGACCCAAGAGGTCAAATAAAGGAAAGTTTCAAGGCAGTTGTTTTACTTGTCATAGGTTTGGTCACATGACTTCACATTGCATGGCTCAAGTGAAGAAGGTAAAAGACAATTTCATAAGTGCTAGTTTCTTTCAAGGGTATTGCTACTCTTGTAAACAGTTTGGGCACAAGGCAGTGTATTGCAAGGTAAATAATAGGAACAGGTTTGAGCAGAATAGGTTTGGTCAGAAAAGGTTTGGTCAGAACTGGTTTGGCCAGAACAGGTTTGGTCAGAACTAGTTTGGCCAGAACAGGTTTGGGTAGAACATGTGGATTCAAAGATCAGGTTTACCTCAGAGAAACAATAGCGTCAAGTGTTTCAAGTGCAACAATGAAGGTCACATAATCAGACAGTGTAGAGCTGAAATTCTCGAATACAGGAACAGGAACAGTGGCATGATCAGGTCCAAGGATCAAGACATGGACAAGAATACGGATGAGAACAAGAACAAGAACAGTGAAAAGAACAAGAATATGGAAAAAGAGTTCAAGAGAAGGCCCGACAAGGAAGTTATAGACGTTGATGATGATCAGTGCCTGATGGAAGTTTTACTCCCTCCCCAGAATTAATCACCTCATTAGGAGGTGGGGGAGGGACTAAGCTAAGAGGCTTATTCTTAGTCCCGAGCCCCAAAGGTGGCCCTTTGTCCTTGATGACAAAGGGGGAGAGATATGAGTAAGAGGGAGAGCTTCAAGGTGAATAGGAAAGCTTCAAGTCAGGGGGAGAAAAACTTCAAAGGAAGATTCTCAGTTGTGGGCACAGTTTCTCAATTGTTAGCACAGTTGGTTTCAGTTTTGGCTCTTGAGAAGTGTTTTTAGTAAAGGTTTGCCATAAATGACAAAGGGGGAGATTGTTGGCAATTTTGGGTACTTTGGGTACATTGCCTTTGCTCAAGTGTGTAAGTTGTCATTGATGTCAAGAAGCTCTTGAAGGAATTTGACTTGATGTCAAATAATTTGTTTTGATGAAGGTTACGGAATGACAGTTTCAAAGTTCTTTTGCAAACCCCAAGTTGGCAGGTTTAAATATTACAGGTGGATGCATTGGTTTAATCCATTTGTTTCTAGGAGGAATTATTTATTTAAATAATTAAAAAACTTTTTAAGGTTCCATTTAATTATTTTTAAATAAATAAATTATTATTTGCAATGGGTTCTCCTAATCCATGGCATAAATGTTTTAACATTGTGGGTGCTAGCCAAGACCTCCGTCGACATGTTAAACTCCTCGTCGACGTCAAAGAGCTTATGGTAAATTGCATATAAATCTCCCTCGATGAAAACAAAGATTTATCCCATCCAAATTTTGAAAGGAGTTGCTCACTGTAAATTTGTCTATGTATTCCTCGTTTTTTGTGGATCTACTATTCATTTCTCTGCACTCACCATTTGTCGAATCCATTGTAAAGTTTATTGTCGTCATGTCATGGCAGAGGAAAGGAAGGGACTGTGGTTTCATTTTATCCCTGGCATAGAAGGATCAAGGTTAACAGCGTGAGGTTTAAACCTCACCGGGTGCCTTTGGTGCATCGGTAGCGACTAGGCTGTTGGCGCGCTACCCGAACGAGAGGTTCCTCGTTCGAATATCACGAAAAGGTTTTTCATCATGGACATAGTAGGTGGTGTTAGAATTCATGAACAAATTTCTCCATTGTGATTTTTGATGTTGGCTAATATATTTTTGAAATTAATTTTTTGCTAAGTGTTTTTGCGGATGGAGGAAGTTTGTTAGAGGGAAAAACAGCTTAGGAGTTATAAGGAGTTTAAAGCTTGTTTGTATTTTGATAAAAGATTCTTTTGAAGATGTTGTTGAAATTTCTTATTGCATTCTTATGAGAGATAAATTTTATTTGTGATAAGACTATAAGGGAGAAATAAGGTGTATAAGGGTTAAATATTTCTTGTAATGTTGAGAGTGCTTTTGGTTGTTTATGGAAATGAAAGCATGATGTTTTAAGGTCAATTGCTTCTTGTGTGAAGTTGTGAAACCTTAAGTGGGCAGCTTTGATATTGACATTTGCTTTCATTAAATTGGTAATAATCAAGCTATTCTTTACTTGGTTAAAGTGTTGAGCTTACTCCTTTGTTGATGATTTGAAAATTTGTGTGTGCTATTGTGAGTTGAGTTGGTGGATGCTTTTGTTCAAACAATATTGGAGAGAAAAGGAGTTCTACTTGTTTCCTTTTCTGATGTTGATTGTGAAATGCTTCAAGGTTGTGTTTTGAGCTGAATGGTGTTGATTGAACCTTGTTTGATGAGCATTTTTGTTGAAGCCCTAATTTATGGTGAAAAGAACACATAACAATTCTTTGCATAGTTGGCAATTGTTGGAGTTTCATGTTCTTGAAAGAAAGCATTCTATCCTATCCATTTCAGATATTGAGTTGAGTTTTTAGATTTGAGATTGAGTTTGAGTTGATTTTTTCATATTTGAGATTGAGTTTGAGTTGAGTTGATTTGAGTTGAGTTTTGAGATTGGGAGTTGAGTATAGAACATATTGAGTCTCTAAAAATTCTCTTTATGCTTCTATGAGTTTGAAAAATCACATTGGGTCTCTAACAATTCACCTTGTGATTTCCTACTAAGAAAGTTTTTCTTGGTGAGCTTGTTGAGGTTTTGGACAGGTTTCGGTGGGGACTTGTGAGCAGGTTTTGGACAGGTTCCGGTGGGGACTTGTGAGCAGTTTTGGATAGGTTTCGGTGGGGACTTATGAGTAGTTTTGGATAGGTTCCGGTGGGGACTTGTGAGCAGATTTGGATAGGTCCTAGCAGAGGACTTGTGAGCTGAGTTTTGATAGTTCTATCAGAGAACTTGAGGACAGAGGAGCACTGGTTCTTTGAGAAGAACCTGAGGATATATTTGGCAAGTCTTTGAGAAGGCTTGTGTGTAGAGGATTGATTTGTTCAAGTGTTGGATAGATCTGACAGATAGAGGAAGACTTGTACTAGACCAACTGACTGTGTTTGGTACAGGTTGCTGATCTACTATGGATGTGATCATAGAAGGCAGAGGTCTCTTAGGCTAAGCATTAAGGACAGGAGGTCTTCGGTGGAAAGTAGTTCCACGTGCTAGCAAGAGGTAGAGGCAGTTGATCTTCTGAGGGATCATTTTCAGAGCGAGAGGGAAGGTATCTCCTTTGAGCAGAGGCTCATAAATTTAGAACAGAGGGGAAGGTATCTCCTTTGAGTAGAGGCTCATAAATTTAGATAGAGGGGAAGGTATCTCCTTTGAGCAGAGGCTCATAAATTTAGATAGAGGGGAAGGTATCTCCTTTGAGCAGAGGCTCATAAATTTAGATTGGGGGAAGGTATCTCCTTTGAGCAGAGGCTCATAAATTCTGATTGGGGGAAGGTATCTCCTTTGGGCCAAGGCTCATAAACATTGTAATTGGGAAGGATTTCGAAAGAACTTTGAGATAAATTTTAGAGAAAATTTTTGTGGATGTAGCCCAACCATTCTGGGTGAACCATGTTAAAATTGGTGTCACTTTGTGGATGATATTGTGCATTGCTTTGATATTTCTTTGGGTATATTGCTTTACTATTTTGAAGTATAAAGGAAAAAGTAAAAAGAGGTCTTATACTATTCACCCCCCCTCTCAGTATAAGCTTGTTTTCTTCAGAGAATTCATTTGGTTAATCTCAGATTGGGGGAGTATATCATGTAGAATGTGATGTTTACATTGATCATCGAGATTGCACAAGAGATGGACCTAATTTGGATAGGATTTATCATATGGTTTTTTGTGATCTACCAACATTTAGAGAGCTCCTTGAGCCTAGAAATCCTATTTTTGAGTCTATCCATAGACCAGATCTAGAGATCCCCATACCACCAAAACCACATCTTGGGGATGGAAGTTATACAAATTTAGAGTCACATGCATGTGGTCCTGGAGATATGACCCATTCCATCAATATGATCACCATTTATTTGACCACTCCACTTCACAACCCAACCGATCCTTCCAAGCCATTACATCTTGATGTAGATGCTATTGATTGGGATCACACTGATTCACCACTAGAGCATACAAATTTCTTCCCTAATGAAGAAATGCTACAACCTTTTCACTTTACACCAAACTATGCACATGATATTTATCATGCTTAGGATTCTCCCAATGCGAAACCCATAAACCTAGAAGATGACATCCACTTGATCCTTACACCTCATAATCTTGAGCAAGGATCCCACATGTCAGTAGAGGAAACATTTGAAGTGGATATCAGTAATGATCCCACCAATCCAAGGAAGGTTAAATTTGGAGAAATTTTATCTTCTAATGAGTGAGCCAACATCATCCCTCTACTAAAAGAGAGACCTAATCTCTTTGCTTGGACTTATAAAGACATGCCAGGTCTAGATCCGAAATGGTTACTAATAACCTTTCTCTAGATATATCAAAGAAGCCAGTCAAGTAGAAACTTAGGAAGATGCATTTGATAGTAACCTTAATGGTAAAATATGAATTATAGAAGCTATTGGATGTAGAGTATGTCATTTCCATCGACTATCCAGAATGAGTGTCAAACATGGTGCCTATAGGAAAACCTAATGGAAGGATCCGTATTTATATAGATTTTAGAGACCTCAATAAGGCAAAACCAAAGGATTCATTCTCATTATCAAACATATATGCTCTCATAGACATGACTGTGGGTCATGAAATGCTCTCTCTAATGGACGATTTTTTTGGTTACAACTAAATTTGGATTAATCCCAAAGAACAGCATAAAACTACATTCATAATGCCATGGGAGACATTGTGCTACAAGGTTATACCATTCATTCTTAAAAATGTTGGTGCCACAGATCAGTGAGCTATGACATATATCTTTCATGACTATATGCATAAGATCTTGGAATATTACATCGATGACTTATTGGTGAAGTCATTACTATGTTCAAAGCATGCTAAGGTCTTGAGAAAGGTCTTTGATCACCTAATAGAGCATAATGTCAGGTTGAATCCTAAGAAGTGTGTGTTTGGCATAACTTCAGGAAAGATTTTGGTAGTCATTATTTCAAAGCGTGGCATCGAAGTTGATCCAGCAAAGGTCAAGGTAATTTTAGAAATGTGTCCTCCCATGAATATCAAGTAATTAAGAAGCTTATAGGGCAAATTAGCATCCATCAAGTGATTTATCACATAGTTATCAGATAAATGTTGACCCATGAATCGAATTCTACACAAGGGGGTCCCATTCAATTGGGATGAGGACTGTCAAGCAACCTTTGCTGAGATTAAACAATACGTGGCAATGCTACCAGTGCTAGCTCCACCAAGACTAGATGAGCCTTTTTTGTTATATATATTGGTAACTAACTTTGCATTAGGGACCATGTTAACCCAAAAGAATATGCAATACAAAGAGTAGGCCACATATTACATTAGCTTAACCTTGGTGAGTTACAAGATAAGATATGCATATGTGGAAAAACTATGTTTAGCAGTAGTGTTCACTACAAATAAATTATGACATTATATGTTAAGTCATATGACGTATGTCATATCAAAATAAAATCCTTTGCAATATATGATGAGCAAGACTTATCACAATACACGTACTACAAAGTGGATCATTCTATTGACATAATTCGATTTGGAATTCATTAGCCAAAAGTCCATTAAGGGATAGGTCATAGTTGATCAACTGGCTGAGGTGCCTCTTGAAAATAGTAGACCCCTCACCATTGAGATTCTTGATGATGCAATTTTTGCCTTATCAAAAGCACTCAAACCTAAAGAACCGGATAACAAAGCTGATATGACCTTGTTCTTTGATGGTTCAAATTGTGAGCAAGGGGGTGGTGTAGGAATAGTGTTGTTCACGTCGCAATGTGCTCCTATGCCCTTGTCATTCAAGTTGGATTTTCCTTGCACTAATAATAATGATGAATATGAACCCCTAATTTTGGGCCTCCAAACAATTGTCACCATGAAGATTAAAAGGTTAAAATCTTTGATGATTCCCTTCTCATTGTTAACCAAGTGAAGGGACTTTTTCAATGTTGATGTCCTATCCTAAAGTCTTACAAAGATCTTGTTACATATTTAGCTCAGTTAGAATGGTACAACATTAAGACAATCCCTCATTCATCGAATAGATTTGCAGATACTATGGCATCTTTGGGATCCTTAACCCCTCAAATTCCCTCTGTTGATTTTACTACCATCCATGTAAAAATGTTGTCACACTCCATTGTGCAATTTGAAGCTTTAGGTAACAAAGAGTCAACCAACATGATTCAAGTAGAATCAAACTATGAGTGGTTCTATAGAGTCAAATATTTTCTCAAGGGATTGTCCTGGGGGTCTTTGATCTCACAAAATTCTATGGGGAGTGGTATTACCATCCCCCATAAGTTTATTTTCCAGTATGAATTTGTGAATGTTAAACCACAGGGGGAACATGTTATCTTATTAGTTGAGGCTGAGAGCTATCAGAATTGGATGTCGTAGATATACGACTTCCTTAAGATTGGTGTAATCCCTCAAAAATTATCATGTGCCATGAAGCTCACATTTAAATATAAAGAGACAAAGTATGTCTTGTTAGGATATATTTTGTATTGTCGAAGCTATGATGGAGTTCTCCTTCATTGTCTTGAGCTCCAAGAATCATCTTGGATAATTTTACAAGCTCATGATAGTACGTGTAGTGGCCATTTTAGTGGCATGGCTATTGTCAAGTGCATCCTTTGCATGGATTATTATTGGCTCACTATGGATAAGGATTGCAATGTGTATGTCAAGAAATGTGTTAAATGCTAGCATCATGCTAATCTTGCACACCTACCATCACAAGCCTTACAACCCATTCAAGTAACTTGGCCATTTTCTCAATGGGGTTTGGATCTCATTAATAAGATATCTCCTCCATAATTGGGTCGACATACATTCATTATTATGGCTACTAAGTATTTTACTAAGTGTGTGGAAGCTATCCCATTAACAATGACAACAAGAGCACGTAATTTTGGGATACCATCCAAGATAATTTTGGATAATGGAACATCATTCAAAAACAAAACTATGAGAGATTTGATGTTTAAGTACAATATCAAACATAGTTTTGCGACTCCATATTATCCACAGATAAACAAACAAGTTGAAGCTTCAAAAAAGATAGTGGTTTCCATCTTGAAAAAATGGTACAAGAGCATCACAAAGATTGGCACATCTAGCTGTCCCTTGCATTATGGGCTTACAAGACTAGTATTCGGACACCCAATAGGGCAAATCCATTTTCACTAGTATATGGTACTAAGGCCATTATGCCCTTAGAGTTCAAAATTCCAATGTTGCACGTTGCATTGAAATATTTTGTCAATGATGACATTGTGTGGAAAGCTCACCTAAATAAATTGATGCTACTTTATGAACATCGTGTGAATGCCCTGGAGCATCTCCACATTTATTAGGAGTTATTGAAATAATCTTACAATGAAAAAGTCCATCTGAGAGACTTTGAGGTTGGTGATCTTGTGCTGAAATAGAACCAACAAAACTCTAATCTATCACAAAAAATGTGAGACAAGTTTATGGCTAATTGGTTAGGTCCTTATATCATCTCTGAGAATATTGGACCTGGGACATATCACTTAACATCATTGGAAAGGGTTGAAGATCCTAAACCTATCAACATCCTTCACCTTAAAGCATTTTATGCCTAAAACCATCAAAAGGCCAAAAAGGCATCTGTAAGCCCTTTGGTCATCCAGTAAAAGGATTCAAAGGAATTTGTAAGCCCTTTGGTCAAATTAAAAAACAATAAAATCTAAAAAATTGAAAAATATCAAAATTCAAAAACATTGCATTACATTTCATTTTCATCATTGCATTTCATTTGCATCATTGCACCCCATTTACCGCATGTATTTCATTTTACACATGCATTTCATTTTTCATTGCATTAGGCATATCCATATGTTGCACTTGTATTAGGATAGGTTGTGTTTGCAATCTTACAAATGACACCACATTTGTGTTTCAATCATACCATATTTGCACTATTACTATTATCCATTCACCCCTTATGAGTAATTGTATTTTTTCAACACAACCCTTCTTGTTTCTATGAAGAATATGCTAAGGCTTTTTGATCACTCAACCATACCTAGTGGTCTTCTCAGGAGTTTGGTAGAAATATTGCTTTACTTTTGTAGATGAGGTCTAGTTTTGATAGCCCTTAGCATATCATAATCCTATCACTAATATCCAAACTAAAAAATCCTAATTAGGACTAGGGAAATATGAATGCTACAAAGTGGGACCAGGTATCCTAGAGTAAAAATTTTATCTTGCTTATCCCCCTATGCGAACGATGCAAGAAATGTTGGCAATTGGCAAAAGGACAAGCTTACCTCCTACTCGAATAAATCCCTTGCTTAAAAATGAAAGAGAAAAATACCAAAATGAAATATTCGAGTGAAATTCCAAAGTTAAATCCTCAAAAATCAAATCAAATCAAGATCAAATTCAAAGTGAAATCCTATCATTATCAAATCCCTTGCTCAAGGAAAAAAAGATATATAAAAAAAATTACAAAATAAACAATGATTTTTATCACTAAAAAGTACAAAATAAACAGTGTTTCTTATCACTTTACATGAGTAAGTATCCCAATAAATTAAACAAAAGAAGGGGGAAATCTTGAATACCTGGAATTGTCAGCACTACCATACCTTATGCATGATGATATGCCTGGTACATTAGCATTTCGCTTTTATGCAAACCAATGTTTGAATGTGGAAGAGCTAGATGTAGATGTCCTATATAACCTAGTAGTCTAGTCCAACTAAAATCTAAACCTAGGATTGTATAGACATTTGAGGATCCCAAATCTTAGCAATGTGTTGAAAGAATCCCACCTAACATTGGGGTATGATTATACCTTATATAAATATACTCATTTGCACACATAGGGATAATGAACAGTTAGGGTCTATCTTAGCGAAAACCTTATATTTCAAAAGTCTAGTATGGTCAGTATACAAATTTTGGTAAGTAAACTAGGGTGTTTGAGTCTCATGGAAAACCTCAAAACAAAATTCCCAAATAGCAGCAAACAATTTTTGATGCAATCATCAAAAATAAATTTCTTTTATGAGAGTTTGTTTATTATAATTATTTGTAATATAAGTTAGATACCGAATGGATGCCAAAAATTATATTTAAACGACCACTGACTATGTTATCTATATTATTTTAATTTACAAAAACTTATGAATAGAAACCATATATAATTGCATCTCACATATGGGTGCACAATTTATCAAATTTCATAAAAGATATAGCAATTACATCTCATGATTGTTATACATTCTGTGGTGTCATCCAGTAGATTGTTAAACTCATACTGCATTCATACAATGATGTTTTAAGTGATTAAAGCATACATGTCCACTTACAAAAAATCATCGACAAAAATAAAATATATATGCAATACATACATGGCATAGATTATGTCATAGCAGTATAAATTAAATGCATACAAGTACAATAAATCAAACATGCATTTAAACATCATATATCATATTCTTATACATTCATCATAAGTAGTCCATCTACACATGTATATCATTGCATCTCAAATCATACATTCATCATCTATCTAGTGCATGTCATCCATACATCACATAATATAACATAAAATGAACATACCACCTAAGCAGTGCATCCATATGCATATCATAAAATATAAAAACAATACAAATAATAAACTACACATATCATGAGTCTCAATGTCAGATCATCTATATGTATCAAAAATATATAATCAGTAGTGCATCGGCATATGTCAAAAATACTCATAGACTACATCTGTGTAGGTCCTCGACCTTACACACAAAAATGGTACAATAGCATCTATAAGATATGTACTAAGTAGCACTACCTGCACCCCCAATCTAAGAGGCTCCACCATCACCTCCACCATCCCTATGAGTCCTCCTAGAGCTAGCACCAGAGGTCCTCTTTGACCTATGTGATCTATGAATAGAGCTAGTCAAGGAGTGGCTTGTATCTTGAGTATGAGTCCTCTAAGACCATGAAGCCATGGGAATCTCTAGAATCTTACCCCTAAGTAGACCAAACCATCCTCTAAAGGTAGAGATGTAGGCAGAACTCTGTGTTCCATCATCGATGTGCTACTGCACCAGGACCTGGAGTCTCCTGATATCTGCCCCTTGATCCAACCCTACTAATCCCTATAATGCCTGAGTTGTTGTAGTTGGAGGTACTAGTGTAACCTGTGAAGAGGAGGGGTCCTACCTCTCAGCCCTAAGTGCATCATACTATACCCTTAGAGCATCCAAATCAAACTGTATGAGAATATGCTACCCTGTAATCTTCTGTATCTTTGTCCTTGCTATATCAATCTTAGCCTGCATAGCAGTCTTCTCCTCCTCATAGTTGTGCCACTGAGACTACCCTACTATAAGCTGAGACTATAGGTCCCAAAAATTTTCCTGTATGGTGGAAATGGTGGTATCCCTATGTAAGATCTATGTCTACAGAGAGCCTGCCTAATTTTATAGGCTATAAACCTGGGACCTGAGTTACCTAATTATTAGTAGTTAAAAAAATAAATGTTACATCTTACCCCACCT
This sequence comes from Wollemia nobilis, assembly GCA_028583015.1. Classification (NCBI taxonomy): domain Eukaryota; kingdom Viridiplantae; phylum Streptophyta; class Pinopsida; order Araucariales; family Araucariaceae; genus Wollemia; species Wollemia nobilis. The sequence goes on from JAQPPZ010000032.1 coordinate 785,245, forward strand.
TTCACCTTGGTTGGACGGCAGGCGGCTAGGGTGGACGACAAGCAACAAGTCGGCAGGATGTCGGCATAGTAGGAATAGAGTTTTGTTTAAAATTGTTTGTAAGCCCTATTATTTCTCCAATAGACTAAGGGCTACTATATAAGCTTTGTAATTTAATTATTTCAAACTAATGCGAATTATACATTCACATCTGGTATCAGAGCAAGGCAGGGAGGCGAGGCTAACTAAGGCCCACAGAAGCCATGGAAGCTGAGGAGGGCCCGCATCCCGAGGTCAAGCGGAGGGCCCGCATCCCGAGGTCGAGCAGGAGGGCCCAGGCTCAAAATTTGAGGCCAGGCCAAGGAGGGAGCACTGGCTCGAGAGCCAACTGGTGGACGAGGAGACCAGGCGACAGACCAGAGAACCTAACTGACGGACCAGGGATAGCTGGTGGACCAACAGAGGTGGACCAGGTGACAACTGGTAGACAAGGAGCTGACCAGGCTACGTGGCAGATCAGAGAGGCGGAGACAACATGACAACTGGCGGACAAGGAGCTGACCAGGCTACGTGGTAGATCGTGAGAGGCGGAGACAGCAGGTGATGTGGCGATCGAGGAGAGGTGGACAGAAGGCCAACGTAGGTAGGAGGCCGACGTGGTGCAACGTGGGTAGGAGGCCAACGTGGCATGAGCGGATTGGGGCAAAGAGACCAAAAGGCGGGCGGTTGATTACCCGAAGGCAATCAAACAACTTAACGTGCCCTAAGGGTTTTAAACACCTCAAACGCTCCTCATAGGGAGCATGTGGGACTAAAGTCCCAAATTAAAAAAAAGAAGGCGCGGATTGCCTTCATATAGAAGGCGCTTCCAACGCCTTCTCGTCGAGCGCCTAGCTCGACTGGCTCGAGGAGCCAGCCTTAAGGCGCCCCCCCCCACCTGGTCGTGGGTTCGAAACCCAGCGACGATAGACAAAGCAATTTTTTATTTTTTTTTATATATAAATGCTAAGGGCGAAGCTATAAGGTATAGTGGATGTGCTTGTTGTTTCATCGACCAAGGTTGTCGAGGTGGTAAGGAGACTTTGTGCTATTGGCTAGGTCATGGGTTCGAGTCCCGATGACTCTAATTTTTTTTAAGTCCTCCTAAAGTTTTTTTTATTAAAATTTGCAAATTTTTATTTACTTTATTAAATTGATTAATAATTTAGTTTAATATTTTTTATTAAAATATATTTTTTAAATGTTTTAATTAAAATATTTACTTAATTATTAATTAATAACTTAGTAAAGTTTTATAAAATTTTTTTTTGCAACTTTTATGGAAGGATATAAAGATTTCCTAAGAGGAAATATTTTGTAAAAAGCCTGAGAGGCTTAAAAATTTCTTTGTAAAAGTTTGAGAGAGGCAAAAGCATAGAAGACTTGAAATTTGTAAAGGCACATTGAAAGGCAAAAATTCATGATACGATCCAGAGGTTGTTATCATGCCCTCTATGCGCTTTTGGTAAGAGAAAACGTCGAAGGGTTTGATGAAAAAGTGTGAACTTATGGACTACATACTGTGTTTAGTCAATTGCAGAACGTAGTAATAGCCCATCAGAGACATCCAGACTCAGGATACGAGGCAGACTCTGAAGATAACTCTTTCGGTAGCAGATTTGAGCAGTCGAAATCTGCACCACAAGCACCAGTAAATCCATAATTCAGCAATAATGACTCCATTGAAATTCTAGAACCAGAATCACCAGAGATAATCTTGATCAGTGACGATGAAGAACAAGTAGTAGACAACTTCATGAATCAAGTGATAGAAGCGCCCCAACAAGAAGAACAAGCTATCAGTGAAAGGGTGAATCAAGATAGATTTGATCTCAATTTGTAATTTCTTCTTCTTCTTCTTTCTTCTTTCTTTGAAAAGCAGAGTGCTTTATTGTAACAGAGAAATAAAAGGAGTGTTTTTTAGTTTATAGCAGCTATGGCCTCACATAACAATCTACCTATTCCAGAATTCAATGGGTATGATTATGAGTATTGGTCCATCAAAATGAGGACCTTACTCATAGGCAAGGGATTGTGGGACATAATTGAAGAGGGTTACACCGAACCCACAGACTGGACAACATTAAGTGTCACAGATAAGAAAACAAAGAAAGAAGCACAAAAGAGCAACTCTTCTGCTCTTTATCATCTCCAAGCAACATTGGAGAAGAGTATATTCCCTAGAATAGCCGCTTGTACAACTGCACAAGCTGCATGGAAAGCTTTGAAATATGGATTCCAGGGAAGTGATCAGGTGAAGCAAGTGAGGCTTCAAACCCTGAAACGAGATTTTGAAAATCTCAAAATGAAAGAAGATGAAAAAGTTGGTGACTACTATGTTAGAGTAAAAGCAGTTGTCGATAAAATGGTTACTCTTGGCGAGGAAATTAAACCTGAAATAGTTGTAAAGAAAGTGTTGCGAACACTTCTTCAAGGTTGGAATCACATAGCCATAATCATAGAAGAGTCAAAAGACCTTTCCACTTTAACTTTTGATGCATTAATCGGTTCGTTAATGTCTCATGAAGAGAGATTACAGGAATCTCCTTCAACTAGTTATGGAGGCGATGATAAAGCCTTCACATCCAATGAAAGTGCTGGAAGAGGACATGGAAGAGGTCAAGGCAGAGGTCAGAGAAGAGGTAGAGGTAGAGGCAACTTCAGAGGAGGCAATCCCAGCAGAGGAGGAAATCAGAACAGAGGCGGAAACCAAAATAGAGGTGGAAATCTAGGTCGAAGTGGAAATCAAGGGCGAGGAGGTGACAAGTCCAAAAAGGCTTGTTTTAACTGTGGCAAACCAGGTCACTTTGCTCGTGACTATTGGTCAAAATATTCTCAAGGAAGCAATAGTCAATATGGAAATTATGGTGAAGAAGATGAAACCTCTAATATTTTTCTTTCATATGGACAATCAGAACAAAATCTAAATGATACATGGATTTTGGATACTGGTTGCTCCAACCATATGAGTGGCAAAGAAGAACTCTTTGCTACATTAGATTCCACTTATAAATCCCGCATCAAGTTAGGGGATGATAAAGCCTTGCAAGTTGAAGGCATTGGAGCCATGGAGGTTCCAACGAAAGAAGGCATAAAGAAAGTGAATGACATCTACTACACTCCAAAGCTCCAACACAATCTGCTAAGCATTGGGCAAATGATGGAGAATAATTACAAACTTGTTTTTGATGAAGGAAAATGTATCATTCTTGATAAAAACAATTGTAATCGTGTCATCACACAGGTACCAATGACCAAGAATAGGTTATTTCCCCTCAAGTTTGGAGAACCAGGGGGAGCTCAACTTGCAAATGTAGCTATAGCAAATCCAAGTGTGCTTTGGCACTTGCGATATGGTCACCTTAATTCAACCAACTTGAAATTGTTAACTTCTCAAGCTATGGTGACAGGACTTCCCAAAATCAATGAACATAAGGAGGTCTATGAAGGATGTGCTTTGGGAAAGCACTCCAGGTCTAAGTTTCCAAGAGGACAAGCATGGAGGGCCAACTATCCACTTCAATTAGTGCATTCGGACATCTGTGGTCCAATGCAGACAAAGAGTCTCGGAAACAATTCCTATTTTCTCACTTTCATAGATGATTTCTCTAGAATGTGCTGGATCTATTTCTTGAAACACAAAGATGAAGCTTTTGATTGCTTCATAGATTTCAAGAACAATGTAGAGAAACAAAGTGAGTTTTATGTAAAGTGTCTTAGGACAGATCGAGGAGGCGAGTACTCCTCAAAATAATTTTTGAAATATTGTAAAGCAAGTGGGATCAAAAGGCAATTCACCACTGCCTATACCCCACAATAGAATGGTGTGGTAGAGAGAAAGAACCGCACCATAGTCGAGATGGCGAGAACGATGCTACAAACTAAGCATCTAACTAATATGTATTGGGTTGATGTTGTTAGAACCAGTGTATACATTCTAAATAGGAGTCCAACTTCTAGTTTAGATGGCATCACTCCTTATGAGGGGTGGTATGGAAAGAAACCAAATGTAAAACATTTCAAAGTTTTTGGTTCTTTAGCATATGCACACATTCCTGATGAAAAAAGGAAGAAGCTTGATCCCAAGAGTCAAGCTTGTATTTTTGTAGGGTATTGTGAGTCTACCAAAGCATATAGACTCTACAATCCAAAGACACATAAAATTGTACTTTCCAGGGATGTAATTTTTGATGAAGGGGGAGAATGGGGTCATCAAAGAATTTTTGTTGATGATGAATCCCAAGATGTAAGTTCTTCACAAATACAGCAGGTGCCTCCCAAGAAAAACAAAGGCACACCCCCTCCAAGCCCAAGCAGGAGTACTACATCAAGTACATCAACGCCACTCCAAGTCCTTCTCCACAACGATCAGTAAGTTCTTCACCTATGGATATTGATTCTCCATCAAGAGGAAAAAGAACATTACAACATCATCCATATTTTCAAATGTTGGATCAAAATTTCCAGAAAAGATACACTAGAAGCCAAGCTAGTGAAATGAATTCAGTTTTGCAAGAAACTTGAAAATCTGCATATGTATGGGGATGATGACTCCCATGATCCTAAGGGAGATGTAGTCAATTATGCTTTATTGGCTAGTGCACAACTAGAACCATCTAGCTATGAGAAGGCTTGTACTCATAATGTATGGCAAGAAGCCATGAAAGAGGAAATAACCTCTATAAAAAATAATGATACTTGGGAGCTAGTAAAGCTTCCCAAAGGAAAAAAATGTGTTGGATGTAAATGGGTCTACAAGACCAAATTCAATGCTGATGGAAGCATTGAGAGGCACAAGGCGAGACTTGTAGCAAAAGGTTTTACTCAGAAATTTGGCATTGACTATGAGGAAACCTTTGCTCCTATTGCACGACAGGAAACAATCAGATCTGTTCTTTCCTTAGCTGCCCACAAAGGATGGAACATTCAACACATGGATGTGAAAAGTGCCTTTCTCAATGGGTACTTGACTGAGGAGGTTTATGTTCAACAACCTCAAGGCTTTCAAGAACAAGGTAAGGAGAACCTTGTTTATAAATTGAAAAAAGCACTTTATGGCCTCAAGCAAGCACCAAGAGCATGGTACTCTCGCATTGATGACTATTTCAAAGAGTATGGTTTCACTAGAAGCAAAAGTGAACCTACTCTTTACTACCTAAAGCATGGTGTAGACATTCTCATAGTTTGTTTGTATGTGGATGATCTAATATTTATGGGTAGTAATAATAAGATGAATATGGAGTTCAAACACTCCATGATGAAACAATTTGAGATGAAAGATCTTGGTTTAATGCAATACTTCCTAGGCATGGAAGTTCATCAATCAAATAGAGGGATCTTCATATGTCAACACAAGTATGCTCGTGATATGATCAAGAAATTTTCCATGGAGCAGTGCAAATCAGTTGCAACTCCAATTGGACATGGGATCCAATTGAGCAAGGATGATGGAGCACCAAAGGTTGACATGACCACTTATAGGAGCATGGTTGGGAGTTTGATGTTTCTCACCAACACAAGACCTGATATACAATATGTTGTTTCTCTAGTTTCAAGGTTTATGGCTAGTCCATCTGAGCTGCATCTACAAGAAACTAAAATAATCCTAAGATATGTAAAGGGTACATTGGATTTTGGAATCCATTACCACAAATGTAATTCTGTTAAATTAGTTGGCTTCAGTGATAGTGATTGGGGCAGCAATATAGATGATAGGAAATCTACATCAAGGAACTATTTTAGTCTAGGGTCAGGACTAATTACATGGAGTTCCAAGAAGCAGACTGTTGTAGCATTGTCATCTACCGAGGCTGAGTATATAGCCATCACATATGCTAGTACTCAAGCCCTATGGTTGAGAAAAATCCTTGAAGAGATTGGAGAAAGACAAAGTGGTCCGACTCGACTGTATTGTGATAACATGAGTGCCATTCAGTTGGCATATAATCCAATCCACCATAGCAGATCAAAACATTTTGATATGAAGTATCACTTCATCCGAGACATGGTGGAGCACCAGATCGTTGAGCTTAAACATTGCAGCACTTTGGACAACATTGCAGATATCTTCACCAAAGGCATGGCTAGAGCTCAATATATAAATCTGAGAGATTGTATAGTCAGTCCTCTCAACTTTAAGGGGGAGAATGTTGGCAGTTAAAAAAAATAAATGTTACATCTTACCCCACCTTTCACCTTGGTTGGATGGTAGGCGGCTAGGGTGGACGACAAGCAACAAGTCGGTAGGATGTCGACATAGTAGGAATAGAGTTTTGTTTAAAATTGTTTGTAAGCCCTATTATTTCTCCAACAGACTAAGGGCTACTATATAAGCTTTGTAATTTAATTATTTCAAACTAATGTGAATTATACATTCACACTAATCTCATTGTCAAGTGGTGTCTCGCCCTCCCCAAGAGTATCATCCTCCTCCTCAATCAAAGGTGCATACTTTGTAGATTCATCACCCCATCTGCTCTCAATCCTATAACAAACTCAGTGATCATGAGGATCAATATTTACTCCCTCTACACCCTCTCTAGTATCATCTACTACCCTAACCAAGAGGCCATCAAAGCCCTGCCATACCCTGAGGGTCTACCAAGTGTCATAGTCAGGAGTAGTCCCTGCATCTGTCAGTCTTGACTCCTAAAATTCATTTTCCTTGTCCCCTAATGGAGTCACCCTGGGCTAGGTCAAGTCCATCTCTAAAGTGAGGTGATGATAGATGGTAGGCAACTCTAGAATGTCTTTCTTGATATCAAACTATTGGGTAACACGAGAGAAGTAAAAGAACTCTCATACCTTGGACTTGCATCTGAGGAGCCATTTGTCTCTGCATGCCTGACGTAGCTGATCATCAACCTCCATCCATGGAGGGCAATCTAGGTATGGATTCCAGTCAATATGATCTACTTGTAGTGTTGAGAACCATCTAGTGTAGTGCGTTAGGTCCCTTGCATGAGACCTACTTCGGAAACCCTCCTGCTCATGAGGCCAGCATGCTGCACAAAATTGGTGCACCTCTGGAATGGTATTGATCTTGAGTGGTAAATAGGTGGGATGCTCAATATTAATGTGCTACCACCCCTATATTTGAATTAATAGGATGTAGAAGATGCCCACTCTACTCCTTTGTGTGATCTGATACAACTCATTATAGAGCTACGCTAGTAGGACACTCCCCTAGGACAAGATCAAAGGCTAATTAGTAGGGTTCACCAAGACATCCTGCATCTCATCCAAGATGTTCCAAGGGAACCTCACTCCAAAATAGTTGGGTAGGAAAATATGCATGATCAGGTGCATGAAGATAGCTGCTCATTGGGAGAAGACCTACTGGGTGTACCAATGCTCAATGTGGACCCCTCCATGGTTCGAGTGTCACTGTGCTACCTCGTTGTAGCCATCAAATATCATAGTGAACACTAAATTTTTCACATCCATCGATGAATATGTGATGGCCTCGCCATCTAGAGGAAGTCGAAAGATGCTGTAGATGTCCTATAGTGTAACAATCATATCACCTATTGACAGGTAAAAGGTGTTGGTCCGCACATCCCAACATTAAACCAATGCAATCATATAGGCCTAATTGGCCCTAATGCTGAGGAGGTACAATACATAACCAAATCCCATAGCTGCAAACCAATCCTGCTCCACCTGGGTCAAGGCACCACACAGGTTATGAAGGATATTTGATTCCCTCACCCTCACGATTAGATTTTGGTCGATGACACATAATAAGGCAAAAGTAAATAAACAATTCAACCAAAAATACATAAAAAAGCAACTTAAAAATGATAAACAAAATTATAAAATCATGAAAACACATAAAATTTGAAAAACGTACTCAAAAATTTCAAAAAAAATCATCAATGCCTATTAAAAATGCAAAAAATTCAAAAAACAAAATCACAAAAATTGGAAAAAATTAAAAAAAATTGCTAAGGTTTCGAGTCGTGGCTCAGACCCGCGGTCAACATGGTGGTCAATTTTATGATCGTTGGTATTTAAATCCAATTGCAACTGACAGTTGTGACCCCCAATTTTCTAATTGGGGACCATGCATACCAGTCATGGTTAGGAGGGAAGGCCTTTTCAAGGTCCTTCCTCATCCTGAGACCCCCCAAAAATTAATAAATATAATAAAACAAAAAATAAAAAAAACAAAAACAAATTAATTTTAACCCTCCCCTTAAGCTAACCTAAGCTAAACCTAACTAGGGTGAGGTTCATTACCGATGGTTTAATGATGTTAATTTGACCCATTAATTAATGAGGTTAATTTTAAAAACCACTAAAATAAAAATGGTCAAGGGTTTTGTGTGCTTCTACCTTTGTAGCACTGGCTCCTCCAGGTTGGGCTACCATCGATGCGGTTGGTGGTGAGGTCAAGTTCCAGTAGTGCTTCACGTCAGAATTATCTACTCACCTCTTAGAGCACTCAAGATTTGCAAGCTATAAAATTGAAAATAACGTAAAAAATGATAGGAAATTTTTTAAATATTTGTTATTTTTTACCTAATCACTGTTGACACCTGCGGGCATAAATCTAGGGTTTGCCAACCATGGATGTCAGCCACGACTAGTAAAATTTGAAAATCTAGCTGTTATTGACAAACATGGCTAGCAAACCATAATAAATGATGAAAAATCCCACCATGAGGAGCTAAAAATTGCTAAATTAAAAATACCCATTTGATCAGAATTGACAAAAACATTAAAAATAATGAAAAAAATTAGATAAACTAAAAATCCAAATGCACCTTGTACCTAGTAATTTACCCTATACACTTGGTGGTTGTAGTGACTTATGCTCCATGCAATCTGGTAGGATGAGTAAATTTCCATAAGGACATTTGGGACAAATTCGTCATCGCTAAATTGATATGCTTCATTTCAAACCCTAAGAAGGCCCAGATGACCAGACTGCTCCACGGGAATGAAGCAACCATATAACTTCTTCTATTATATTTTTAGAATATCATCGAATAATATGACTCAACACATGCCTAATTGGAATTGCTATAATCTTAATTTCCTAATAAGGCCATTAAGGCTGGACCACTCCATGGGATATAGATGTACAATTACTCTTAATAGTTGAAATCATAGCTGATTAGGCCTAATCAATTATCAAATTCTAAATCTTATTTTATTGAAAGTCATTCATAGTAGTCAAGTGACTCGTTGCTTAATTTAATTATCCTACCCTCATCGACTCGTCGTTTGAAGGGGTAGTGATAATATTATAATCATAATCAAATTCAATAGAATATATCTTAATCTTGTCAAAATTGTGTTAATCTTATGAATCATTTCCAACGACTATCATAAGCTTACCATTTGTTGGGACAAAAATAAAATATGATAGTTAAGTTCATAGCTTTCCTCCTTTTGGATCTATATGGTGCGAAAGCCTATAGTAGCATTGAAGCTACCCGATCGCCACTGGAGCTTGCCAAAGCTTTGCAATTTTAAGCCTTCAATCTAGTTGGAAGAAATGATTCTAGGATGTGCATCCTTTTGCTGGACCCTGAGCATCTAATGTTGATCAGACTAATGATCATCATCCAACCTATGATATCATTTTAGGAGGTCTATTTTTTCTTAGTGTTGTTCAATCTCACAATGCATCTCAAAATGGGCATCTGTAGACACCTAAAATATGTCATGTCGAGGTGACTACTCATATGGGATATGATAGAAGACCATATGGAAGACTTTGAACAAATGCCAAGGTATAGCAATGGTTTTAACCACTCAATTAGGTAGTTTAGCCTAATTAAGATTAGCCACGATTGACACCCATAGTTAGTAGTGTTGACCATGCCTTAGAGCCGCGGCTAGCAGCCAGAATCAGTTGGTATTTAACCAATTCAAAGTTGGTTCCAATAGCTAATTGGTTGCAGAACCAAGCCGTTTGGGGGTGGAATGATCTATAAGATTCTTTCCAACTACTTCAACTAGCCATTCTTGGTCTTGGCTTCTCCATGAAGCTAGGACATAGCCCTCCAAGGTGTTATAAGACCCCCATTCAAAATGGGAAATAAAAAATATGCATAGGTAAATTTGAGCAGCGAAGCCCTGTCGAATTCAACACTCACCTAATTGCATTATGATATTGCTTTCTTACCCCCAATTGAGAGATCAAAATGGCAATTCAATCCATGGAGGTCCTAGGAGTCTAGGAGAGCCAAGAAACTCAATTATGCCAATTTCATGTGCAATCTGAGCAATCCAACTGCCAAATATATCAAAGGGCATAGAGGTAATCCTTGACCATCAATTTGGCAAGAGGATTCAGAGATTTAGCCCTTGAATTGGAGGACAAGTACACTTCAAGCTCCACTACTATTGTAAATCACTGCTAACAGTGCTCATTGTGCCACAGAGCCGCGGTTAGGGTATCATCCCTGATTTTCTTGTTTTCTAGTCGTATGATTTGTTAATGGTATTAGACTAAGCATAATTTAGGTTTGATTGCATTATTAGAGATTTATAACTGGTATAATTAGTTGTTTAGTTGTCTTGCTTTCAATATTATAATTAGGATACTAATGAATCTTTTCATGCTTCCATGTTTTCAAATTTATAATTAGGCCATCAAATAGATACATATGATTTTTCTTTATATGTTTCATAGCATCTTTTCATGTTTTTCATAGGTTTACTAGCTTTCTTGCATTTTCTTGATTATATGCTAATAACGTCATGTGTTCATACAATTTTCACAAAAATCCTCATCAAGAGAGGTATCCTTTATTAATGATGCTTCTTGTTGTTTATTGCATGTAGGACTAACAGGGTTTTGACATTCAAGGCAAAAAATACCTCTAATCATGGAGAAAAAGGTCATCTATACCTTGGAAGAGTTCGTGTCATTGTAGAAGGTTTTGAAAGATACCTACCTTGCGAGGGATATTTCCTACTATTTGTTGTATTGAATGGGTATCCCTAAGAGGGATGGATTTGTAACATGGATTGATTCAAATTAATGGAAGATACATTTGTTGTTATGTGTTATTTCTTGTCAATTTGTGTATGAATGCTCATTTTTGCATGCTTTACAACCATTACGACATTAGGTGTTAGCCTTTTACAATGTTACAAAACCTGTATCCATATTGCATATCATGGTTTAAGAAAGGGAATGAGGTAACTTTAGATAAGAGGTTTCTAGTTAAGTTTTTAATTGGGAATACCTACAAGGATGAAGTGTGGTGTGATGTAATTCTAATGGATGCATGCCACTTATTATTGGGGAGGCCTTGGTAATATGATAGGAAGGCTACCCATGATGGGGGAAGGAATACTTACACATTTTGAAAGGATGGAGTAAAAGTGGTCTTGTTACTACATAAGGAAGAAGGGTAGAGTAAAAACCTATTGAAAACTAAGGAATTTTCCACAGGGAAGAATGAAGCTAGTTTTTGTTATGTGTTGACAGCACAAAAGTGAAGAACACAAGCTTATACTGAGAGGGGGGGGTGAACAGTATAAGACATCTTTTTACTTTTCCTTTATACTTCAAAACAATAAAGCAACATATCCAAAGCAATATCAAAGCAATGCACAAAACCATCCACAAAGTGACACAACAATTTACATGGTTCATCCTCAAAACTTTTCTCTAAAAGTTATCTCAAAGTTCTTTGGGAAACCTTCCCAATTACAATGTTTATGAGCCTCGGCTCAAAGGAGAAACCTTCCCCCAATCTGAATTCATGAGCCTCTGCTCAAAGGAGATACCTTCCCCTACCTCTACTCTGGCTGGTGATCCTCTAGAAGACCTCTGCCTCCGCTGCCCTTAGCAAATGGAACTCTATCCACAGAAGACACCTGTCTTCCCTGCTCTGGTTGGAGACCTCTGTCCTCAACTCTATCACCTCAAAATTTGGTCCTCGAATTTGCACTAAACACAGTCCCTTGGTCTAGCACAAATGTCCTCGTCCTCTGTCTTTGATCAGCACCAAACACAGTCCTTCGGTCTGGTGCAAATCTGTCCTCAGGTTCTTCTCATAGAACCAATGCACCTCTGTCCTCAAGTTCTCTGATAGAACTATCAAACTCAGCTTCACAAGTCCTCACCGAAACCTGTCCAAATCTTCTTACAAGTCCCCAATGGAACCTGTCCAAAACCTGCTCACAAGTCCCCAATGGAACCTGTCCAAAACCTGCTCACAAGTTCATCAAGAAAACTTGCTTGGCATGAACCCACAAAGAGAATTGTTAGAGACCCAATGTGATTCATCAACCTCATAGAAGCATAAAGAGAATTGTTAGAGACTCAATATGTTCTATACTTAACTCCCAATCTCAATCCCAACTCAATCTCAAATCTCAAAAGAATAAGATAGATGTAGTATGCTTTTCTCAAGAACATGAAACACAACCCAACAATTGCCAACCATGCAATATCTCATATAACAATGATACTCATGTTCTTTCCAACAACCAATATCTTTTCTCAACCAATTTGGGCTTCAACAACAATGCTCAAAGACAAGGTTTAACCAACATCATTCAACTCAACATTAACCTTGAAGTATTCTACCAATCATCACAAGAAAAGGAAACAAGTAGAAATCCTTTTCCCTCCAAAGATATTTGAACAAAACAGCCACCCACACAATATCACCAAATGCAAAGAATAACTTGTTCAAACCAACTCAATGGAGTAAGCCCAATATCATGTATCAAGTAAAAGCAATAACTTGATCAACACAACCTCTATGGAAGCAACTCAATCATCAACCTCAACACAGCCATCCAAGGGATTTCACCTACTCAAAGCAAGTATCAAGACTCACATTCATAAACCCTAGTGCACAATGCTTCCACTACCTCAAACCAGAAATATGCATTCACCAAAACTCTCATCAATGATAACAATGCATAAGTAGTCTTCAACAAACCAGAAACTAGGACTTATACCCAACCAAAGGAAACCTTGTTGAATACCTTTTCACTCCAATCTTATTTCAGGAAAACATACACCAATCATACTCATAAGAAGAATGTGCCCATACCTTATTGAAGTGAAGGAACCCCTTTGGAAATCTGCCACCATCACAAAATTCTTTTGCCAATCTTCACAAGGGTTAGTAGATCACAAAATAATCAACATTACTCCACTTTTCAATAATCATCACCAAAGCCCTTAATTGCACAACTTCCTTATCTCTCCTAAAACCACTTGTACCATAAAATAAAATAAATCACAACATTTCATAACCTTATTAATCCCCTTTTTCTCCCTTTTTAAAACATACATAATAAAGCATATAAAAAAAAAATTATCTCCTTACGTTTTTGTCCTTTTGTTCTTTGTTTGAATGTTTTCCTTTAGCGTTGAAAACTTTCTTGAACAAGTTACAATGATTCACCTCCACGCGGTTTTTGACCAATTGCCTTGCTGCCCTTTTCACTATCACGACTATAGCATCCCGCTGCCACGTGTATACCTATCTGCTGGAGTAGCGCAATCGTAGAGGTCTACCTGCACTCCTGTAGTTAGTATGTCCAAACTATGGTATCCAACTGCAATCACCGCAAGCCTTGTGTCATCTAGATCAGCACAACTGCATCAGTCCAGCATACGAAGCTATGCCGTCCGTGTGGAAACCCTAGCACACTACGTGAAACTATTCCAACTTCAGCAACCGTGACTTCTAGGTTTTGTTGAACCTGCTAACAGTTTTCAACGTTCACTCCTTCAGTCTTGCTGATGGATTGTTGCATGGCGTTACCTCCTTTCGATGATCTGCAATCAAAACTTTGCGACGGTGCTTCTTCTTCTGTTTGACTTCTAGCTTGACGTCTCACTGCCTTCGTCGAAGAGTTCCAGCAGGACATTCCTTTTCAACTTTGATGACTACACCCTTCCGCGACGTCGCCTCCATCCCACACTAACTCTCGCAAAGATTTCTCCTTCGTCGTCAATGCTTGACATCTTCCTTCGCTACAAAGACGAAAACGAAATGCACTCCGATTTATATCGATTCACACACACCCTGAAATGAATTTATTAGCCCCATTATATATGCACTTCGATGCATTACCAAACACGTCGGCATTTCCAAACACGTCGAAAAATACTTTAATTTAATTTTAAAATATTAATTTAAATTTTAAATAAATAAAATTTAAACTAGATATTTAAAATTAAATATCTTCATCACCGGGGCACCTTTTTCAACGAAACGAAGAGCCGACTTGGGTTTTAAGAAAAACCCATTTCAAATCTGTTGTCCATGGTTTTAAATAAAACCTTTTATTTTGTCTGCCTTGGTTTTCACAAAAAACCTTTCCGCTTCTTGACATCAATGACAACATCAACACTTGAGCAAAGGCAATGTACCCAATGTACCCAAAATTGCCAACAATCTCCCCCTTTGTCATTGATGGCAAAACTTTACTAAAAACACATCTTCAAGAGCCAAAACTGAAATCACTCTCTTTGAAGTTTTGCTCCCCCTGACTTGAAGCTTTCCTCTTCACTTGAAGCTCTCCCCCTTTCTCATATCTCTCCCCCTTTGTCATCAATGGCAAAGGGCCACCTTTGGGGCTCGGAACTAAGAATGAGCCTCTTAGCTTAGTCCCTCCCCCACCTCCTGATGAGGTGATTAATTCTGGAGTGGGAGTAAAACTCCCATTAGGCACCGATCATCATCAGCGTCTATAACTTCCTTGTCGGGCCTTCTCTTGAACTCTTTTTCCATATTCCCTGTTTCTGTCATTTTTTTGATCCTTGGACCTGATCATGCCACTGTTCCTGTTCCTGTATTCTGGAATTTCAGCTCTACACTGTCTGACTGTGTGACCTTCATTATTGCACTTATAACAAGTAACAATGTTATTTCTTTTAGGCATACCTGTTCTTTGAATCCACCTGTTCTGACTAACCCTGTTTTGACCAAACCTATTTTTAATGTTTGCCTTGCAAAAAATTGCTTTATGCCCAAACTGATTGCAAGAGTAGCAATACCCATGAAAGAAATTACCACTTCTGAAACTGTTATTTACCTTCTTCACTTGAGCCATGCAATGTACAGCCATGTGACCAAATTTGTGACACGCAAAACATCTGCCTTGAAACTTTCCATTATTTGACCTCTTAGGTTCTGAAAACTTCTCCTTCTTCTCATTCCAAAATCTGTTTTCTATTTCTATGCATCTATCATTCAAGGACTCATGATCTGAAATACTTTCCTCATTAGAACTCTCTTCCTTTTGGAGTCTCTTACTAGACTCTCCAACTTGTTTCTTGTGAGGCTTAACAAAACCAAGACCTGTTTTATCTGTTGGCTTTCTTTGACCTTTGATGAGAGACTTAACCTTTTTGGAGCTTTCTTGAAACCTGTACAGCTTATCCTTGTACTCTTTATTTTCCTCTTTCAACGAAGCCATTTTCTGTTCTAATTCACTATACTCAAGCACCTTAGAATCTAACTCATTCTTGAGTTCTTGTGCCTTAGCCATAGAGACATCAAGACTTTCTATAAGTTCATCTCTCTCCATACAACATTCATCTAACTTATCCTTGAGTCTAGCATTCTTCTTTCTTTCCTTTTTCAAAGCACTAAGAGCACTAATAAGTTCAACTTCACTTTCCTCTATATGTTTGCTTTTAGAATCATCAAAGCCTTTTTCAGATTTCTTATCACTAGAGGTGCTACCCTTTTCAAAAACCATACATGCATCTTCCTTATCATTTTCTGAAGCATCCTCATACATACTAGCAACCAATTCATTATTTGTGCAATCATCCTCAAGGTGACCAAAATTTCCACATCTAAGACATTTCATGATAATGAATCTATGTTTTGGTTCTTCCTCTTTTTTGATATGAACAACATCTCATTTTCATTATCACTTGAAGAACTTTCACTATCACTACTAGAACACTTACTTGCTTTGTCTAGGTAGAAGCTCTTCTTGTGTTTGTGAGAATACCTCTTTCCTTTATTGTTGTGCTCATCTTTGTTCTTCCTTTGATGCCTATGCCTTTCAGAATCCTTGCTCTTACAATCCTGTTTATCTTCATCACTTTCATCCTTGGCAATAGTACAGTTAGTAGCATAATGACCAATCTTTCCACAATTGAAATATCTTACATTTTTCATACTTTTGTGCTTTCTAGAGAACTTGCCTTTCTTGCTGTAATATACCTCTTCATCACTAGAAGACTCATCACTATCTTGAAGTTGATTACCTTTGGAATAATCCATTGTGTTCTTTACTAGATTTTCCTTCAAGCTGTTAAACTTTTCGAAGGAACCGGCTCTGATACCAATTGAAGAACACAAGCTTATACTGAGAGGGGGGGTGAACAGTATAAGACCTCTTTTTACTTTTCCTTTATACTTCAAAACAATAAAGCAATATATCCAAAGCAATATCAAAACAATGCACAAGATCATCCACAAAGTGACACAACAATTTGATGTGGTTCATCCTCAAAACTTTTCTCTAAAAGTTATCTCAAAGTTCTTTGGGAAACCTTCCCAATTACAATGTTTATGAGCCTCGGCTCAAAGGAGAAACCTTCCCCCAATCTGAATTTATGAGCCTCTGCTCAAAGGAGATACCTTCCCCTACCTCTGCTCTGGTTGGTGATCCTCTAGAAGACCTTCGCCTCCGTTGCCCTTAGCAAATGGAACTCTATCCACAGAAGACACCTGTCTTCCCTGCTCTGGCTGGAGACCTCTGTCCTCAACTCTATCACCTCAAAGCTGGTCCTCGAATTTGCACTAAACACAGTCCCTTGGTCTAGCACAAATGTCCTCGTCCTCTGTCTTTGATCAGCACCAAACACAGTCCTTCGGTCTGGTACAAATCTGTCCTCAGGTTCTTCTCATAGAACCAATGCACCTCTGTCCTCAAGTTCTCTGATAGAACTATCAAACTCAGCTTCACAAGTCCTCATCGGAACCTGTCCAAATCTTCTCACAAGTCCCCAATGGAACCTGTCCAAAACCTGCTCACAAGTCCCCAATGGAACCTGTCCAAAACCTGCTCACAAGTTCATCAAGAAAACTTGCTTGGCATGAACCCACAAAGAGAATTGTTAGAGACCCAATGTGATTCATCAACCTCATAGAAGCATAAAGAGAATTGTTAGAGACTCAATATGTTCTATACTTAACTCCCAATCTCAATCCCAACTCAATCTCAAATCTCAAAAGAATAAGATAGATGTAGTATGCTTTTCTCAAGAACATGAAACACAACCCAACAATTGCCAACCATGCAATATCTCATATAACAATGATACTCATGTTCTTTCCAACAACCAATATCTTTTCTCAACCAATTTGGGCTTCAACAACAATGCTCATAGACAAGGTTTAACCAACATCATTCAACTCAACATTAACCTTGAAGCATTCAACCAATCATCACAAGAAAAGGAAACAAGTAGAAATCCTTTTCCCTCCAAAGATATTTGAACAAAACAACCACCCACACAATATCACCAAATGCAAAGAATAACTTGTTCAAACCAACTCAATGGAGTAAGCCCAATATCATGTATCAAGTAAAAGCAATAACTTGATCAACCAACCTCTATGGAAGCAACTCAATCATCAACCTCAACACAGCCATCCAAGGATTTCACCAACTCAAAGCAAGTATCAAGACTCACAATCATAAACCCTAGTGCACAATGCTTCCACTACCTCAAACCAGAAATATGCATTCACCAAAACTCTCATCAATGATAACAATGCATAAGTAGTCTTCAACAAACCAGAAACTAGGACTTATACCCAACCAAAGGAAACCTTGTTGAATACCTTTTCACTCCAATCTTATTTCAGGAAAACATACACCAATCATACTCATAAGAAGAATGTGCCCATACCTTATTGAAGTGAAGGAACCCCTTTGGAAATCTGCCACCATCACAAAATTCTTTTGCCAATCTTCACAAGGGTTAGTAGATCACTACATAATCAACATTAATCCACTTTTCAATAATCATCACCAAAGCCCTTAATTGCACAACTTCCTTATCTCTCCTAAAACCACTTGTACCATAAAATAAAATAAATCACAACATTTCATAACCTTATAACTCCCTTATTACTCCTTTTAAAACATACATAGTAAAGCTTAATGAAAGAAAAATAATTCCTTACAGTTTTTGTCCTTTTGTTCTTTGTTTGAATGTTTTCCTTTAGCGTTGAAAACTTTCTTGAACAAGTTACAATGATTCACCTCCACGCGGTTTTTGACCAATTGCCTTGCTGCCCTTTTCACTATCACGACTATAGCATCCCGCTGCCACGTGTATACCTATCTGCTGGAGTAGCGCAATCGTAGAGGTCTACCTGCACTCCTGTAGTTAGTATGTCCAAACTATGGTATCCAACTGCAATCACCGCAAGCCTTGTGTCATCTAGATCAGCACAACTGCATCAGTCCAGCATACGAAGCTATGTCGTCCGTGTGGAAACCCTAGCACACTGCGTGAAACTGTTCCAACTTCAGCAACCATGACTTCTAGGTTTTGTTGAACCTGCTAACAGTTTTCAACGTTCACTCCTTCAGTCTTGCTGATGGATTGTTGCATGGCGTTACCTCCTTTCGATGATCTGCAATCAAAACTTTGCGACGGTGCTTCTTCTTCTGTTTGACTTCTAGCTTGACGTCTCACTGCCTTCGTCGAAGAGTTCCAGTAGGACATTCCTTTTCAACTTTGATGACTACACCCTTCCGCGACGTCGCCTCCATCCCACACTAACTCTCGTAGAGATTTCTCCTTCGCCGTCAATGCTTGACATCTTCCTTCGCTACAAAGACGAAAACGAAATGCACTCCGATTTATATCGATTCACACACACTAAAATGAATTTATTAGCCCCATTATATATGCACTTCGATGCATTACCAAACACGTCGGCATTTCCAAACACGTCGAAAAATACTTTAATTTAATTTTAAAATATTAATTTAAATTTTAAATAAATAAAATTTAAACTAGATATTTAAAATTAAATATCTTCATCACCGGGGCACCTTTTTCAACGAAACGAAGAGCCAGCTTGGGTTTTAAGAAAAACCCATTTCAAATCTGTTGTCCATGGTTTTAAATAAAACCTTTTATTTTGTCTGCCTTGGTTTTCACAAAAAACCTTTTCGCTTCTTGACATCAATGACAACATCAACACTTGAGCAAAGGCAATGTACCCAATGTACCCAAAATTGCCAACAATCTCCCCCTTTGTCATTGATGGCAAAACTTTACTAAAAACACATCTTCAAGAGCCAAAACTGAAATCACTCTCTTTGAAGTTTTGCTCCCCCTGACTTGAAGCTTTCCTCTTCACTTGAAGCTCTCCCCCTTTCTCATATCTCTCCCCCTTTGTCATCAATGGCAAAGGGCCACCTTTGGGGCTCGGAACTAAGAATGAGCCTCTTAGCTTAGTCCCTCCCCCACCTCCTGATGAGGTGATTAATTCTGGAGTGGGAGTAAAACTCCCATTAGGCACTGATCATCATCAGCGTCTATAACTTCCTTGCCGGGCCTTCTCTTGAACTCTTTTTCCATATTCCTGTTTCTATCATTTTTTTGATCCTTGGACCTGATCATGCCATTGTTCCTGTTCCTGTATTCTGGAATTTCAGCTCTACACTGTCTAGCTGTGTGACCTTCATTATTGCACTTATAACAAGTAACAATGTTATTTCTTTTAGGCATACCTGTTCTTTGAATCCACCTATTTCGGTTCACCAAACCTGTTTTGACTAACCCAGTTCCTGATATTTGCCTTGCAAAAAATTGCTTTATGCCCAAACTGATTGCAAGAGTAGCAATACCCATGAAAGAAATTACCACTTCTGAAACTGTTATTTACCTTCTTCACTTGAGCCATGCAATGTACAGCCATGTGACCAAATTTGTGACACGCAAAACATCTGCCTTGAAACTTTCCATTGTTTGACCTCTTAGGTTCTGAAAACTTCTTCTTCTCATTCTGAATTCTGTTTTCTGTTTCTATGCATCTATCATTCAAGGACTCATGATCTGAAATACTTTCCTCATTAGAACTCTCTTCCTTTTGGAGTCTCTTACTAGACTCTCCAACTTGTTTCTTGTGAGGCTTAACAAAACCAAGACCTGTTTTATCTGTTGTCTTTCTTTGACTTTTGATAAGAGATTTAACCTTTTTGGAGCTTTCTTGAAACCTGTACAGCTTATCCCTGTACTCTTTATTTTCCTCTTTCAACGAAGCCATTTTCTGTTCTAATTCACTATACTCACGCACCTTAGAATCTAACTCATTCTTGAGTTCTTGTGCCTTAGCCATAGAGACATCAAGACTTTCTATAAGTTCATCTCTCTCCATACAACATTCATCTAACTTATCCTTGAGTCTAGCATTCTTCTTTCTTTCCTTTTTCAAAACACTAAGAGCATTAGTAAGTTCACATTCAAGAATTCCTTTCCTCTATTTGATTGCTCTTTGAATTATCAAGGCCTTTTTCAGATTTCTTATCACTAGAGGTGCTACCCTTTTCAAAAACCATACATGCATCTTCCTTATCATTTTCTGAAGCATCCTCATACATACTAGCAACCAATTCATTATTTGTGCAATCATCCTCAAGGTGACCAAAATTTCCACATCTAAGACATTTCATGATAATGAATCTATGTTTTGGTTCTTCCTCTTTTTCTGATATGAACAACATCTCATTTTCATTATCACTTGAAGAACTTTCACTATCACTACTAGAACACTTACTTGCTTTGTCTAGGTAGAAGCTCTTCTTGTGTTTGTGAGAATACCTCTTTCCTTTATTGTTGTGCTCATCTTTGTTCTTCCTTTGATGCCTATGCCTTTTAGAATCCTTGCTCTTACAATCCTGTTTATCTTCATCACTTTCATCCTTGGCAACAAGATACAGCTAGTAGCATGATGACCAATCTTTCCACAAATGAAATATCTTACATTTTTCATAATTTTGTGCTTTCTAGAGAACTTGCCTTTCTTGTTGTAATATACCTCTTCATCACTAGAAGACTCATCACTATCTTGAAGTTGATTACCTTTGGAATAATCCATTGTGTTCTTTACTAGATCTTCCTTCAAGTTGTTTAAACTTTTCGAAGGAACCGGCTTTGATACCAATTGAAGAACACAAGCTTATACTGAGAGGGGGGGGTGAACAGTATAAGACCTCTTTTTACTTTTCCTTTATACTTCAAAACAATAAAGCAATATATCCAAAGCAATATCAAAACAATGCACAAGATCATCCACAAAGTGACACAAAATTTAACGTGGTTCATCCTTAAAACTTTTCTCTAAAAGTTATCTCAAAGTTCTTTGGGAAACCTTCCCAATTACAATGTTTATGAGCCTCGGCTCAAAGGAGAAACCTTCCCCCAATCTGAATTCATGAGCCTCTGCTCAAAGGAGATACCTTCCCCTACCTCCTGCTCTGGCTGGTGATCCTCTAGAAGACCTCTGCCTCCGCTGCCCTTAGCAAATGGAACTCTATCCACGGAAGACACCTGTCTTCCCTGCTCCGGTTGGAGACCTCTATCCTCAACTCTATCACCTCAAAGCTGGTCCTCGAATTTGCACTAAACACAGTCCCTTGGTCTAGCACAAATGTCCTCTTCCTCTTTCTTTGATCCGCACCAAACACAGTCCTTCGATCTGGCACAAATCTGTCCTCGGGTTCTTCTCATAGAACCAATGCACCTCTGTCCTCAAGTTCTCTCGATAGAACTATCAAACTCAGCTTCACAAGTCCTCACCTAGGACCTGTCCAAATCTTCTCACAAGTCCCCAATGGAACCTGTCCAAAACCTGCTCACAAGTTCATCAAGAAAACTTGCTTGGCATGAACCCACAAAGAGAATTGTTAGAGACCCAATGTGATTCATCAACCTCATAGAAGCATAAAGAGAATTGTTAGAGACTCAATATGTTCTATACTTAACTCCCAATCTCAATCCCAACTCAATCTCAAATCTCAAAAGAATAAGATAGATGTAGTATGCTTTTCTCAAGAACATGAAACACAACCCAACAATTGCCAACCATGCAATATCTCATATAACAATGATACTCATGTTCTTTCCAACAACCAATATCTTTTCTCAACCAATTTGGGCTTCAACAACAATGCTCATAGACAAGGTTTAACCAACATCATTCAACTCAACATTAACCTTGAAGCATTCTACCAATCATCACAAGAAAAGGAAACAAGTAGAAATCCTTTTCCCTCCAAAGATATTTGAACAAAACAGCCACCCACACAATATCACCAAATGCAAAGAATAACTTGTTCAAACCAACTCAATGGAGTAAGCCCAATATCATGTATCAAGTAAAAGCAATAACTTGATCAACACAACCTCTATGGAAGCAACTCAATCATCAACCTCAACACAGCCATCCAAGGGATTTCACCTACTCAAAGCAAGTATCAAGACTCACATTCATAAACCCTAGTGCACAATGCTTCCACTACCTCAAACCAGAAATATGCATTCACCAAAACTCTCATCAATGATAACAATGCATAAGTAGTCTTCAACAAACCAGAAACTAGGACTTATACCCAACCAAAGGAAACCTTGTTGAATACCTTTTCACTCCAATCTTATTTCAGGAAAACATACACCAATCATACTCATAAGAAGAATGTGCCCATACCTTATTGAAGTGAAGGAACCCCTTTGGAAATCTGCCACAATCACAAAATTCTTTTGCCAATCTTCACAAGGGTTAGTAGATCACAAAATAATCAACATTACTCCACTTTTCAATAATCATTACCAAAGCCCTTAATTGCACAACTTCCTTATCTCTCCTAAAACCACTTGTACCATAAAATAAAATAAATCACAACATTTCATAACCTTATAACTCCCTTATTACTCCTTTTAAAACAAACATAGTAAAGCTTATGAAAGCAAAAATAATTCCTTACGTTTTTGTCCTTTTGTTCTTTGTTTGAATGTTTTCCTTTAGCATTGAAAACTTTCTTGAACAAGTTACAATGATTCACCTCCACGCGGTTTTTGACCAATTGCCTTGCTGCCCTTTTCACTATCACGACTATAGCATCCCGCTGCCACGTGTATACCTATCTGCTAGAGTAGCGCAATCGTAGAGGTCTACCTGCACTCCTGTAGTTAGTATGTCCAAACTATGGTATCCAACTGCAATCACCGCAAGCCTTGTGTCATCTAGATCAGCACAACTGCATCAGTCCAGCATACGAAGCTATGTCATCCGTGTGGAAACCCTAGCACACTGCGTGAAACTGTTCCAACTTCAGCAACCGTGACTTCTAGGTTTTGTTGAACCTGCTAACAATTTTCAACGTTCACTCCTTCAGTCTTGTTGATGGATTGTTGCATGGCGTTACCTCCTTTCGATGATCTGCAATCAAAACTTTGCGACGGTGCTTCTTCTTCTGTTTGACTTCTAGCTTGACGTCTCACTGCCTTCGTCGAAGAGTTCCAGCAGGACATTCCTTTTCAACTTTGATGACTACACCCTTCCGCGACGTCGCCTCCATCCCACACTAACTCTCGTAGAGATTTCTCCTTCGCCGTCAATGCTTGACATCTTCCTTCGCTACAAAGACGAAAACGAAATGCACTCCGATTTATATCGATTCACACACACCCTGAAATGAATTTATTAGCCCCATTATATATGCACTTCGATGCATTACCAAACACGTCGGCATTTCCAAACACGTCGGAAAATACTTTAATTTAATTTTAAAATATTAATTTAAATTTTAAATAAATAAAATTTAAACTAGATATTTAAAATTAAATATCTTCATCACCGGGGCACCTTTTTCAACGAAACGAAGAGCCAGCTTGGGTTTTAAGAAAAACCCATTTCAAATCTGTTGTCCATGGTTTTAAATAAAACCTTTTATTTTGTCTGCCTTGGTTTTCACAAAAAACCTTTCCGCTTCTTGACATCAATGACAACATCAACACTTGAGCAAAGGCAATGTACCCAATGTACCCAAAATTGCCAACAAAAATGTGGATACTAAGGATGTTGCTATACCGCCTGTAGCAGTAGAGTTGCTAAAAGAGTATGCATATGTTATACCAAAGGAGTTACCAGATGGACTACCCCCAAAAAAAGGTATATTCAACATCATATTGAATTGATCTAGTATTTGAAAGGTTGGGAAAATATTTATAGTAGAAAATTTTCAGGATTTTGATTAGAGGAACTTGCAAGAGCAGAGTTATTTTCAACCAGAGGAGAATGATATAGGAGCATCTTTTAGAGGGTGTTTTTTATAAGTTTTTAAATAATTTTTTATTTATGCATGATTAGGTGTTGAGATCTTCTAGGACACCTAATATGGGTGTTATGAAGTTGTGTGTCAATTTAAATGTCAATCCAGGTTTTTTTGTGAATTATTAAAAATGTCAATTTCTAATGAAACAACAATTTACCAAAAATAGTAATTACTAAAAATGACACATTTTTATGAAAAATAAATTTCCAAAAATAGTAATTACTAAAAATGACAATTTTTGACGAAAAAATAATTTGTCGAAAATAGTAATTACTAAAAATGGCAATTTTTGATTTAAAAACAATTTACCAAAAATTGTATTTTTGTTTTAAATCTTTAGGGCTTTAAAATTTATGGTTTCTTTATAGATATATATTCCCTTGGTATTGCATTGTAAAAGGGAGGTGAATCTAGGAATGAGAAAAAAAACATTTACCAATTTATTTCCATGTATTATTTTTTATATGTGATTGGGAGTTTTATCGCTTTATTTCTACTTATCACAGTTTTAAAGTTATTGGAGGATTTTATTTTGATCTCTTGCAGTTTGATTTACATCACTTGGTTAGAATATGAGGGTCTCAAATGGTCCATGCTATTGGGATGGGGATGAAGGTGAAGAACAAGTAGGCTACCTAGTAGGATAGGGGTGCCTCCTTTGGACAAGTTGGAGGAGTGGATAAAGGATGAGGGAGTTGCTTAGAAGAATCCATGAGAGGGCATTCTTGAGAATAGGATTAGATTTTAGGTGAGATCATAAATGGTTTAGGGCAAAAAAGAAGGTAGAGAAGTGGATAGGATAGAAAGGGGATACTACAATTTACCTCTAAATATGATCATCTAGGGTTAGACGACCATAATTATGAATTGTTTGGGCTTATATGGTGATGATTGTAAATCATATAGGATCAAAAAATTGGGTCCAAAGACAAGTTACAGGGGGATACAAATAGAAGCAAGTGATAGACAGGTGAAAAGACTATTTTTTTTGTTTTTTTTTATGATTTTTATGAATATTTTTTATGATTTTTTGTGATAAAATTCTAACTACATACACAAACAAACCAACATAAAACAATGATGATGTAGGTATTCAATTGGGCATTGTTTTGGTGCTTGGTGTTGTTGAAATTTTTATTTTTGGATGATTATTTTTTATGTTTTGGTTTGATTTGGTGTGGTTTGATTTGACCTACACCTGGGATCTACAAAACATTGGATGGGAAGTAGCTATAAGTTGTGTTTATGCACACTCCTTGATATAATCAAAAGTACGTGGGGAGAAGCAATATTGAAAAACTTCCTAGGGCAGGTTTGGCTTAAGGTAACCTAAGGGGCAAAAGACCTCCAATACCCTTTTTATGAGGTATAAGATGTGACACTATCTAAAACCTATGTATACCAAATGGGCTTCCATTTCAACCTCAATTAGGCTTGGTCAAGAATGATAGCTGCCCAACCACTAATTATTTAGCCCTATGATCAAGGGTGTCTATCCTAGACTACCCCAAGGTAATCCCTGTTGGAAATTTGAGCAAGTTTTGTTGTCATTGATGTCAAGAGGTTTGATGTCTAGTTTTGTTGTCATTAAGGTCAAAAGGCTGATTTCTCCAAAAGGCAAGGAAGATTTTAAAAGGAAAAGGGTATAATATTTATTTTAATATTATATGCCTAAAGAGGCTAAAAAGGTTGAATACCAAAGAAAAGAGAAGCAGGGTTAAAAAAGAAATAATAATATTGTAATATTTGGGCAAAAGGAAGAAATGAAAAATAAAAAGGTCCAAGGAATCATTAAAAAAAATATCCCCGAAAAAGTCCATTGATCAAGTTATAAATGTTGGAAAATGTTTTAATTTATTTAAATTAAAATATTTTAACCTAAGATTAACATTTTAATTTATAATTAATTGTGCCAAAATTCAAAGTTTCAATTCGAATTTAAAATTGAATTCGAAGGAGGGCTGACATGTTTTAATGCAAAGGAAAGAGAATTTAAGGAAATGTTTTTTCATTTCCAAAGTCTAAGTTTTTGAATTCCCAAGTGATAATAATTCATGCACTCTAGCTTCAAAGGGAGAAGACGTTCATGAGTTGTTTAAATAAAAGGAGACAGAGCTTTATTTAAATTCGATTGGTAGGATAGAAATATCCCATAGCATGAGCTAGCACATATGGAAGTCAAATGTGTGGCTAAGACATTTGTAAAGAGAAGGTCGTGGTTTCAAATCCCACATCGTTCACTTTTACTGAAGGAGGAAAGAGTTTTGGTTTTCGGTGATCCTTGTGAGGAGAAGATATTGTATAGGATTGAGTGTCCTTTGGTGTTCTCGTGGGTGTGTGGCCCAAGCAACAGCCTAGTATTGGTCTAAGGCAATGTGGTGGCATAGGTCATGGGTTTGAGTTTGGGCACTGGTCATTGAGACGTGCGCAATATTTTTGTAACATGGGCCAACAATTAAGGTATGCGATTTTGATTTAAAGTTGACAAAGTTTTTGGAATGCAGAAATTGGTTTGAGGCCATGTGTGTGTGAAATTGTTTAGGGAGTCATAAGGGTTTTTGATTAAATATTTTATTTTGGGTGCTTAGAAAATAAATAAAATATTGGATATTATAAGGTGTAAGCAAGGAACATTATTTTGATGTGTGCTGAATATTATTTTGAGAGCATTGGAGATTATAAGGTGTAAGCAAGGAACTTTATTTTGATGTGTGTTGAATATTATTTTGAGAGTATTGGAGATTATAAGGTGTAAAACAAGGAACTTTATTTTTGATATATGTTGAATATTATTTTGAAAGTGGAGTGATAAGGTGTATTTGTGACTTGAAATTTTATTGTATTTCTTGTATGGTGAAATATTTGTTGAGATAAATATTCTTGTGGAGATTTTGAGATAGATTGTTGCTATCTAACCTACAATTGGAAAAAGGATTTGGTTGTGAGTAAAACAGGTTTTGAAGACATATATCCATAAAATCAAAGAGGTATGGGCACATCATATTTTTTTTGAAATTTTGGAATAAATATTATGAAATATAAGGGGGCGTAAAAAGGATTGATGAGTATTGTTGGAAATGTATGATCAAGTTTAAGTGCACCTTGTTGATGGATGATTTAATTTGAGATAGAGATTGAGAAATATTTGAGTTAGGGTTTGAGACTCACATTGTGCTCTTTGTTTGAAGAAGTTTGAAAACACTTGTTTAGGGTTAGTGAGCAAGTTGTATTTCATTGATTGAATTATTGAGTGAAATTCTTGAGCATTAGATTTGAGTGATATTGAAAGTGAATGTGCAAACTTTAAAAACCAGATTTGTGAAAGTGATAAACTTAATGATTGAGTAGAATATATTGAATTTTTTATTGTGTGCATCATTCTCTACATGTTATAGAGGTTAAATGAATTCTGAATAGAATATTTATAAATTGCTTCAAGTTAAAGGAATTACCTTGAATATTAGACAAAGAATTTGATAATATTGTGTGCAATATTTGAGATTGATTAAGCATATTTTGTGAGTTGTTTTGAGCATGTATTGAGAGTAGATTGAGCAAGTTATTGAGAGGACTTGAAGGTAGATTTGAGGTAAGTCTTGGTGAAGACTTGAGAGCAGATTGAGCAAGTTCTTGAGAGAAATTGAAAGCAGATTTGAGGTAAGCATTGGTTAATACTTGAGAGCATATTGAGCAAGTTCTTGAGAGGACTTGAAGGCATATTTAAGGCAAGTCTTGGTGAAGACTTAAGAGCATATTGAACAAGTTATTGAGAGGACTTGAAGGTATATTTGAGACAAGTCTTGATGAAGACTTGAGAGTAGATTGAGCAAGTTCTTGAGAGGACTTGAAGGCAAATTTGAGGTAAGTCTTGATGAAGACTTGATAGTAGATTGAAAAAATTCTTAAGAGGACTTGAAGGCATATTTGAGGTAAGTATTTGTGAATAATTGAGAGTAGATTTTATTTATTTATTTGTTCAATATTTGTGTTAAGGATTGGGGTAAATCTAAACATATGTGATTTGTGATTGGAACAAGCTTTGTGTTAAGGCTTGAGGACAAATTTGAGGATAGATTTTGGCATAGATTTATGAGTATATTTGTGTTAGATATGAGATAGAGTTAGAGAATATTTATACTACACTTGGTATAGAGTTTGATGCAGATCTGAGATAGAGTTGAGAGCAAGATTTGGATTTGATAGAGTAGAGGACAACAATATCTAGTGGATAGAGATCCATTACCCAAAGCAGTGAGGACAAAGGTCTTCAATGGATAGAGATCCATTAGCCAAGGTAGTGAGGACAAAGGTATTCAGTGGATAGAGATCCATTAGATAAGGCAGTGAGGACAGAGGTCTTCAGTGGATAGAAATCCATTAGCTAGGGTAGTGAGGATAGAGGTCTTTAGTGGATAGAGATCCATTAGCCAAAGCAGTGGGGGTAGAAGTATTCTAGAATATCATTAGCCAGAGTAGAGGGGAAAGAGTTATCTTATGGATAAATATCCACAAACCATAGCAAGGGTAAAGAGTTCTCATGTGGAGTGTGATCTATGAACCAGCTAGAAATATAGAGTTCTTATGTGGAGAGAGATCCATAAACTAGTTGAGGAGATAGAGGTATCCTGGATCAAGTTCCAGGGAAAGAGTTCTCCTATGGAGAGAGATCCAAAAATTAGAGCATAGGGGATTGGTGTCTCCTTTGGAAAGATGTCCATAAATATTGTAATAGGGAATTGATTCCCAAGAATATTTGTTGAGAAAATTTAGAAGAAATATTTTCTCCGTGGAGTAGCCCACATTGGATGAACCACATTAAATTAGTGTCTCTATTGTGTGTGATGATTTATACATTGCTTTTATTATTTCTATTGACATTGCCATTGATAATACTGGATAATACTATTTGAGAAAGAAAAGTAAAAATCGATCTTATACTTTTCACCCCCTCTTAGTATAAGCTTGTATTCTTCAATTGGTATTAGAGTAGGTTCCTTCGGAAGAGTTTAACAACTTGAAGGAAAATTATACAAGAACATAGATGGCATATCAGAGTGGATCTTCAGTAAATAAGGCACCATTATTTAATGGGAATAATTATACTTTCTAGAACATAAGAATGAAGACTTATTTGATATCACAAGGATATGAGACATGATAGATAGTTGAGGATGGATACACACCTTCAGTTAGTCTTCCTACATATAGATATGGTAAGCTCCTACATCTATATAGTACAAAGGTAATGAATGTAATCTTAAGTGGTTTACGTGAAGTAGAGTTTGTAAAAATTATGCATTACACATTAGCAAAAGAGATTTGGGAAAAGTTGAAGAAAACATATGAGGGAGACAAAAAGGTCAATATGGAAAAATTACAAAATCATAAGAAAAAATTGGAAGACTTGAAGATGAAGGATGAGGAAGACATTGCTACATACTTACTTTGTATGGATGAGGTTGTTAACTCCATGTGAGGACTTGGGTTTAAAGTTGAAGAATCAGATGTTTATCAAAATGTTTTAAGGTCACTCCCTATGAGGTATAGTGAAAAGGTTTCAGCCATAGAAGAAACAAGAGATATTGAAACTTTGACTATGGATGAGTTATATGAAACTCTCATAGATTTTGAGATGAGTATAGGAAAGGATTATATCCCCAAGAAAGAGGTAACCTTCAAAGTAGAAAATAATACAAAATATAAGAAGTCAGATTCAAGTGATGAGTCATCCAGTGGTGAAGAAGCAAACTATGGTAGAAGGAACAAGGACTCAAGAAATCACAAAGGTGCAAAAATAGTTAAGTGTTTCAATTATAGTAAATATGATCACTATGCATCTAAATTTCCAGAAGCTAGAAGTAGAAGTGGTGAAGAGAAACAAGATCATAAAAATAGGGAAGTAGAAAAATCTAGGTATGAAAAGAAAAACTAGGGTAGACAAGGTAAGCATCGAAAGAATTTTTTCCAAAGGCATAAGAAGAGTTTCTATGTAGACAAGACAGGAAAAAGTTCAAGTGATAGTGATGGAAGATCCTCAGATAATGAAGAATAAATTCTCTTCTTGGCAATAGAGGAAGAAGGAAGTGCTTATATTGAAGATAAATTTGAAAGGTATGAAGATGCTCTTGAAGACAAAGAAGTAGAGAAATAATCATAAAATGGAGATGAAGGAGTAGTAGATCTAGAAGGTGAGTTTATTTTTAATCTTAAGGAATTAAGGTAAGAAAGTAGAATTTAAGATTCAAGGTTCAATTTCAAGAATGTGATGAAGAGAAAGGAAAGCTTATACAAGATCTGACAAACTCAATATCTAAGACAAGGAGATTTAAAGAAAATTTAGAAGCAAAAATATTAGAATGTGAAAGATTAGAGCATGAGGTAGTTTCACTAAGGAAAGAAGTGAAAGAGTCTAAAGACAAGCTACACAAGTTTGGGAGAAGTTTAGAGACCTTGGATAATATTATCATTGTACAAAGATCTTCATCAAAGAAGATAGGACTTGGTTTTAAAGAAGGAAAAAGAGAACAAAAAGAGGAGTCAATATCAAGCTCCAAAGAAGAAAAAGCTTCAGAAGAAGAGAGTGAACAAGAATGTGAGAATTATGAGGATAATTTGAAAAAAAAAAAGGTTCACTAGGGAAGGAAACAATGCATAAACAAGGAACAGGGAACATCACAGGGAAGAAAGGACTAAAAGACCAATGGGTCAAAGGAAATATTTCTTCAAAGGATGTTGCTTCTCATGTCATAGGTTTTGTCACAAGGCTATGTAGTGCAGGACACATGAAAAGAAGAAATATGGTTTCACCAAGAGAAATTTCAGAAATGGACATCTCTTTCAAGGGTATTATTACTATTGTAATAAGTTTGGTCATAAAGCAATTAATTACAGGGTTCATGACAAAAATGGGTATGGCTTCACCAGGAGGAACTTCAAGATATTTGCACCTTCAAGGAACCACAACATTAAGTGTTATAAGTGCAATAATTTTGGGCATATGACCAAGTGGTGTAGAATAGAATTTCTAGGGACAAGCAAGAATATGAACACTCAAAAGAATCAGAATGATCAGTTGAGGAAGAAGGTGGAAAAATAAAAAGATCATTGTATATTGGGAGTAGAGATACTCCCACCCCAAAATTAATCACCTCAATGAGAGGAGGTAGGGAGGGGGCTGAGTTAAGAATCTTATATTTAGCCCCAAAGGTGTCCCTTTGCCATTGATGTCAAAGGGGAGATATTTGGGTTAGGGGGAGAGAATTCAATCAGGGGGAGCAGTTTCTCAAGGGAGCAGAATTGAAAAATGTAAAAGGAATGCTTAAATAAAAAATGGTTGCCATCAATGATAAAGGGGAGATTGTTGGAAATTTGAGCAAGTTTTGTTGTCATTGATGTCAAGAGGTTTGATGTCTAGTTTTTTTGTCATTAAGGTCAAAAGGTTTATTTCTCCAAAAGGCAAGGAAGTTGTTAAAAGGAAAACGGTATAATATTTATTTTAATATTATATGCCTAAAGAGGATAAAAAGGTTGAAGACCCAAGAAAAGAGAAGCAGGATTAAAAGAAATAATAATATTATAATATTTGGGCAAAAGGAAGAAATGAAAAATAAAAATGTCCAAGGAATCATTAAAAAAAACACCCGCGACAAAGTCCATTGAGCAAGTTATAAAGGTTGGCAAAGGTTTTAATTTATTTAAATTAAAATATTTTAATCTAAGGTTAAAATTTTAATTTAAATACTTAATGGCACTAAAGTTTAAAGTTTTAATTCGAATTTAAAATCGAATTTGAAGGAGGCCTGACATATTTTAATGCAAAGGAAATGATTTTTCATTTCCAAAGTATAAGTTTTCGAATGCCCAAGTGATAATAATTCGTGCGCTCTAGCTTCGTAAGGAGAAGACGTTCATGAGTAAATAAAAGGAGGCAAATTTATGTTTAAATTCGATTGGCGGGATAGAAATATCTCATAGCATTGGATAGCATAGATGGCAGTCGAATGTGTAGCTAAGGCATTCGTGAAGGGAAAGTCATGGTTTTGAATCCCACACCGTTCGCTTTTTATGGAGGAAACAGTTTAGGTTTTCGACGATCCTTGTGAGCAACAAATATTGTATAGGAATGAGTGTCCTTTGGTGTTCGTGCGGGTGTGTAGCCCAAGCGACAGCCTAGCCTTGGGCTAAGGTGTTGTGGTGGCATAGGTCATGGGATAGATTTTGGGTGTTGGTCATTAAGACGTGCACAATATTTTTATAACATGGACCAAAAATTAAGGTATGTGATTTTGATTTTAAGTTACCAGAGTTTTTAGAATGCGAAAATTGGTTTGAGACCACATGATATTCAAAAGGGTATGTGTAAAATTGTTTAGGGAGTCATAAGGGTTGTTGATTAAATATTTTATTTTGGGTGCTTAGAAAATAAAGAAAATATTGGAGATTATAAGGTGTAAGCAAGGAACTTTATTTTGATGTGTGCTGAATATTATTTTGAGAGTATTGGATATTATAAGGTGTAAGAAAGGAACTTTTTTTTGATGTGTGTTTAATATTATTTTAAGAGTGGAGATTATAAGGTGTAAAACAAGGAACTTTATTTTTGATATATGTTGAATATTATTTTTAAAGTGAAGGAGTGATAAGGTGTATTTGTGACTTAACATTTTATTGTATTTCTTGTATGGTGAAATATTTTTTTAGATAAATATTCTTGTGGAGATTGTGAGATAGACTATTGCTATCTAACCTAGAATTGGCAAAAGGATTTGGTTGTGAGTAAAAAGGGTTTTGAAGAAATATCTCCATCAAAGAAAATAGGTATGGGCACATCATCTTTTGTTTGAAATATTGTAATAAATATTGTGAAATATAAGGTGGAGTAAAAAGGATTGATGAGTATTGTTGGAAATGTATGAGCAAGTTTAAGTGCACCTTGTTTATGGATGATTTAATTTGAGATAGATATTGAGAAATATTTGAGGTAGGGTTTGAGACCCACATTGTGCTCTTTGTTTGAACAAGTTTGAAAAAAATTGTTTAGGGTTAGTGAGAAAGTTGTTTTTCATTGATTGAATGATTGAGTGAAATTATTGAGCATTGGATTTGAGTGATATTGAAAGTGAATGTGCAAACATTAAAAACCAGATTTGTGATTGAGTAGAACATATTGAGTTTTTTATAGAGTGCATCATTCTCTATATGTTCCAAAGGTTAAACGAATTTTGAATAGAATATGTCTAAACTGATTCAAGTTAAAGGAATTACCTTGCATATTAGACAAAGCATTTGATAACATTATGCAAGATGTGAGATTGATTAAGCATGTTTTGTGAGTTATTTTGAGCATGTATTGAGAGAAAATTGAGAAAGTTCTTGAGAGGAATTGAAGGTATATTTGAGGTAAGTCTCGGTGAAGACTTGAAAACAGATTGAGCAAGTTATTAAGAGAACTTGAAAGCAGATTTGAGGTAAGTCTTGGTGAAGACTTGAGAGCAGATTGAGCAAGTTCTTGAGAGGACTTGAAGGTAGATTTGAGGTAAGTCTTGGTGAAGACTTGAGAGAAGATTGAGGAAGTTCTTGAGAGGACTTGAAGGTTGATTTGGGATAAGTCTTGGTGAAGAATTGAGAGTAGATTGAGAAAGTTATTTAGAGGACTTGAAGGTAAATTTGAGGTGAGTCTTAGTGAATACTTGAGAGTAGATTGAGAATGTTCTTGAGAGGAATTGAAGGTATATTTGAGGTAAGTATTTATGAAGACTTGAGAGAAGAGTTGATTTATTTATTCGTTTGAGCTTTGTGTTAAGGCTTGGGGTAAATCTAAGAAGAGGTGATTTGTGATTGGATAAAACTTTGTGTTAAGGCTTGAGGATAGATTTAAGGATATAATTTGTATAGATTTGTGAGTAGATTTGTGTTAGACCTAAGATAGAGTTAGAGAAGATTTTTACTACACTTGGGACAGAGTTTGGTGCAGATCTGAGATAGAGTGTAAAGAAATATTTGGAGGTGATAGATTAGAGGACAAAAATCTCTAGTAGATAGTGATCCATTAGTTAGGGTAGTGAGGACAAAGGTATTTAGTGGATAAAAATCTATTAGATATGGTAGTTAGGATAGAGGTCTTTAGTGTATAGAGATCCATTAGTCAAGGAAGTGAGGACAAAGGTATTCAGTGGATAGAGATCCATTAGCTAGGGCAGTGAGGATAGAGGTCTTTAGTGGATAGAGATCCATTAGTTATAGCAGTGAGGGCATAAGTCTTCTATAAGATCATCAAACAGATTGTAGGGGAAAGAGATATCTTGTGGATAGAGATACATGAACCAGAGCAATGGGAAAGAGTTATCCTATAGAGTGTGATCCATGAACCAGTTAGGAAGATAGAGTTCTTCTATGTAGAGAGATCTACAAACCAGTTGGGGAGATAGAGATATCCTGGATCAAGTTCCACGAACCATAGAAAAGGGAAAATATTTCTTCTATGGAGAGAGATCCACAAATTAGAGCATAGGGGATTGGTATCTCCTTTGGATAGAGGTCCCTAAACATTGTAATAGTGAATTGATTCCCAAGAAGATTTGTTGAGAAAATTTAGTAGAAATATTTTTTCCATTCAGTAGCCCACATTGGATGAACCATGTTAAATTGGTGTCTCTATTGTGTGTGATGATTTGTACATTGCTTTGATTACTACTATTCACATTGCCTTTGATAATATTGGATATAATATTGTTTGGGAAATAAAAGTAAAAATTGGTCTTATACTGTTCATCCCCCTCTCAGTATAATCTTGTGTTCTTCAATCCCAAGGGTAGTGAGTTTCCTAGTGATGAAGTCTAGGAAAATATATGAAGATTTCTATGGTGTCTAGGGGACAAGTCAATAGTTGGAGATGAAATCCAATATCATCGATTGCAACAAATGATTGATGATTAAATCCAACATCATTGATTTTTTTATTTGAAAAACATGCAAAATATTGTGCAATGTGTGTTGAATTTAGATTTTTATTTTATTTTATTTTATTTTATTTTATTTTAGAAATGTCTAAGTATGATGTACAAACAAGATGATCCTAGGGATGCAAAATGCAAAACTTTATCTATGATAAATGTGAAGAAAGAAAGCACTTATCTAAAATGATCTTTTACTATCTAATATGCAACGCAAGGGTTGAAAGTAAATGACTTAATTAAAGCAAATCCTATGCTAAAGAAGGTAAATGACAAAACATTAATGTAAATCTAGACTAAAGTAAGCAAAGTATGAGACATGACAAGAAAGCTATGATTATCAAAAGAAAATAACACTATAAGAAAATAAATATATTCCTACAAAAATAAATAGTAATGCAAGAAAATAGATTTATGCTAAAGAAAGCAAAGGAAAGTGTATGAAAGGGTGTGACCCTTTCTGGTGGTTCGAGAAGTAAGATTCATGGGGCCTCATTTAGAGGAGCGCCCTCCAGGAGAGGGGGTGAATGAAGGATTCTATTATGACAGTGATGAAGAATATGAGCTATAGAGGGCCTACCTAGCTCCTCCTTATTTGTGTTACCATCATCAACCCATCAACATCGATGAGGTCTATTGACAACTACATGTTGGTATGTGTCTGAGAGCAAGACAGTTAAAATTGGATCAAATCCATCGGTTGGTTAATCCCCTTATGTCAACTTACATGCATCTTCGTGAGCCAAATGATCCTATTTTGCATCCAATGCATAAGGAGGATCCAGTTATTCGTAGTTCTCACAAGGAAGACCCTTTTGTGCCACCATTAGAGCCAGATTGTGGGTATGAGGACTATGCAGATTTCATATAGGTCAGTCCATGTGGTCTTGGAGATCAATTCCATTCCATAAACATGGTATCCATTGATTTGACCACTCCACTTTGCAATCCAACAGATCCGTATAAACCATTGTATCTTAACAGAGATGTTATCGACTAGGATCATGCTGATTCACCTATAGAGCCTAAGTATTTCTTCCCCAATGAAGAAATATTGCAACCTTTCCATTTTGCACTAGGCTATGCATATGATTTTTATCATGCCAAAAATACTTCCATCGTAGAACCAATCAACCTAGCTGATGACATTCATCTGATTCCTATGCCTCACCAGCTTGAGGAGGGATTGCATATATCGGTAGAGGAAACATTTGAGGTGGATATCAGTGATGATCTTGCCAGTGTGAAGAAGGTTAAATTTGGAGAAAGTCTCACTCCATATGAGCAGACCACCCTCATCCCTTTACTAAAAGAGATACCAAATTTGTTTTCTTGGTCGTACAAGGATATGCCAGGTCTAGATCTAAAATTAGTTACTCATAACATTTTGCTATATTTGACGAAGAAGCCGGTCAAGCAAAATCTTAGGAAAATGCACCCAATAGTAGCCTTGATGGTAAAATATGAGCTACAAAAGCTTTTGGATGTGGAATTTGTGATTTCTATTGACTATCCAGAATGGGTGTTTAATATGGTACCCATGGGAAAACCTAATGGAAGAATCCGTATTTGCACAGATTTTAGAGACCTAAACAAGGAAACATCCAAATATTCATTTCCATTGCCCAATATTGATGATATCATAGATGCAACTGCAAGTCATGAAATGCTCTCCTTAATGGATGATTTTTTTGGTTACAATCAAATTCGGATTAAACCCTAAGACCAGCACAAAACCACGTTTATAACACCATGGGGGACATTTTACTATAAATTTATGCCATTCGACCTCAAAAATGCTGGTGCCACATATCAACGGGCCATGACATATATTTTTCATGACTATATGCACAAAATTCTTGAATATTATATCGATGAATTGCTATCCAAGTCATTGCTACGAGAATAGCATGCAAAGGTCTTAAGGAAAGTCTTCGATCGCTTGATAGAGCACGTCAGGATGAATCATAAGAAGTGCGTATTTGGCATAACTTCTAGAAAATTACTAGGGTTTTGTTAGTCAAAAAGTGACTAACTACAGAAAAATAGCTGATGCACCTTTTTGCATATTTTCCAAGAAGACCGAAGTGGCCCATATGCTAAAGATCAAAGAAAAAGCAAAACATCGCAAGGAGGAAAAAGTGTCACGATATCACGACATGTTGCATTTTCATGGTCCAAAGTGAAGAGAAAGAGCAAGGAGGAAAAGGTGTTGCGATATCGTGACATGTTGCATTTTTCAATCCAAATCAAAGAGAAAGAGCGAGGAGGAAAAAGTGTCGCGATATCACGACATGTTGCATTTTCATGGATAAGAGCAACAAAAGGGAGCAAGGAGGAAAAAGTGTCATGATATCGCAACATGTTGCATTTTCATGGCTAAGAGCAATAAAAGGGAAAAAGGAGGCAAAAGTGTCATGATATCGTGACATGTTGCATTTTCGTGGTCCAAAGCATAGAGAAAGAGCAAGGAGGAAAAGGTGTCGTGATATCATGACATGTTACATTTTCATGGTCAAAAGCAAAGAGAAAGAGTGAGGAGGAAAAAGTGTCATGATATCACGACATGTTGCATTTTCATGAGAAAAAGCAAAGAGAAAGAGCAAGGAGGAAAAAGTGTTGCCATATCGCGACATGTTGCTTTTTCATGGGAAAAAGCAAATAGAAATAGCAAGGAGGAAAAAGTGTCGCGATATCGAGACATGTTGCATTTTCGTGGCTAAGAGAAACAAAACGGAGCAAGGAGGCACAAGTGTCGTGATATCGCGACATGTTGCATTTTCATGGCTAAGAGCAACAAAAGGGAGCAAGGAGGAAAAAGTGTCTTGATATCGTGACATGTTGCATTTTCATGGCTAAGAGAAAAAAAAGAGAACAAAGAGGCAGAAGTGTCACGATATCGCGACATGTTGCATTTTTGCGGCCAAAAGAGAAGAGAAAGAACAAGAAAGAAAAAGTGTCATGATTTCGTGACATGTCTCATTTTCAGGGCTGAAGGTGGCAAAAGAGTCCAAGTGGGGAAATAATGTTGTGATTTCGTGACATGTCTCATTTTTGTGGTTGGAGGCGACAAAAGAGCAAAGCAAGGAAAGAATGTCAGGATTTCGTGACACGCCAGTTGTAAAGGAATAAAATGTATTTTTGGCAATCAAAGGCATGCACTGACACCAAGAAGTGATTTTTGACATGATTATCAGAAATCTAGGATAGAGCAGGCTTGCTAGATGATTGAAAATGTGACAGGCTCATATAGAATCTAATCTATAGAGAAGATATCTAATTCATAGAAGACTTGTTGTGTATTATTAGAAACTGTAGATGATTACTTGTAAAATAGTAAGATGTACTTAGAAAAAGATAATCTTTTAGGGTATATATAGGGGTGAGCGACTCCAAAAAAAAAGTCGGCTCTTGGACATTTACAAGCTTGATGTACATGTATTGGATTACAAGCAATAAAATATTTCTTCTGGCTTCTGAAACTTCTATGTGCAAGTGTATGTATCTAGTGTTTTAAATTTTATTCACTCTAAGTTTTATAATGTATCTATTCTGAAATTTGGACTGTGCACGTATAAATCTTGTTTCTAGAGTTGAACATTAAAATATAGTTACATGCTTTTAGATGAATATCTAAAAGTCACACTCAGGAATTCATGTTTTCTATAAGAAGATATAAAGAAAACTCTGAAAGTAGTAATCTGCATTATCAATGTTTGTTGTTGTCCAATCTATACCATGAGAAAAGTTCTAGCTTAGGCTATATTTCCCTTATCTCTTGTTCCCATTTTCTCTAAAAAACTCAAAGGAACCAGTCTTCTCTGGAGACTAGACAGATGATCTCAAGCAAGATCTGTCTATTCAATGTTGGCAAAGTCTAAGGTGCAACACTATTAACTGAAGGCAAATTTTGTTCCAACAGGTTCATCGTCTCCAATAGAGACATCAAAGTAGACCCAGCAAAGGTCAAGGCCATTTTGGAAATGTGTCCTCCCACAAATATTAATGAATTAAGGAGCCTTCAGGGTAAGGTAGCTTCGATAAAGTGATTTATTTCCCAACTATCAGATAAATGTTGACCCATGAATCGACTGCTACATAAGGGTGTCCCATTCAACTAGGATGAGGACTATAAGGAAACCTATGTTGAGATAAAGAAATACCTGGCAACGCTACCAGTGCTAGCTCCACCAAGTCCAGAGGTGCATTTTCTACTATATATATCAGCAACTGACTTTGTATTGGGAACCATGTTAGCCCAAAAGAACGTGCAAGGCAAAGAACATGCCATATATTACATTAGTCGAACCTTGGTGAGCTATGAGCTTGGGTATGCATACATGAAAAAATTGTGTTTAGTAGTAGTGTTCACTACAAAGAAATTGTGAAACTATATGTTAAGTCATACGACATATGTTATATCCAAAAAAATCCTTTATAGTACATGATGAGTAAGACTTATCACAATACACGTACTACAAAGTGGATCATACTTTTGAAAAAAATTGATATGGAATTTATAATCAAAAGTCAATTAAGGGATAGGTCATAGCAGATCAATTAGCTAAGGTGCCACTCTCAAACAGTAGGCCTCTAACAATTGAGCTTTCATACGATGCAGTCTTCATCATATCTGAAGCTCCTAAACCCAAAGAACTAGAGAACAATGCTGATATGACTCTGTTATTTGACGGTTCAAAGTGCAAACAAGGGGGTGGTGCTGGAATAGTGTTCTTCACATCGCAAGGAGCTCCAATACCCTTGTCATTCAAGTTGGATTTTCCATGCACCAACAACAATGCTGAGTATGAAGCCCTACTGTTGGACCTCCACACAAATATCGCCATGAATATTAAGAGATTTAACATATTTGGTGACTTCTTGCTCATATTAAATCAAGTCAAGGGGCTTTTTTAGTGTTGGTTTCCCGTATTGAAATCCTATAAATATCTAGTTGACACATATTTGGCCAAACTTGAATGGTATGACATTGAGGCAATCCCTTGATTGTAAAATAGGTTTGTAGATACCATGGATTCTTTGGGATCTTTAATCCCTCAAAATCCATCTACCAATTTCACTACCATCCATGTCAAGATGCTCTCGCATCCAACAATAGAGTGTGCAACCTATGATAACATAGAATCAGTCAACATGATCAGTGTAGAACCACAAGCTAAATGGTTCTGTAGAGCTAAAGACTTTCTTAAGAGGGCATCCTAGGGGTCATTAACCTATCAAAGTCCCATGGGGAGTGGTACTAACATTCACCATAGGGTTGTTTCCAAGTCTGCATTTGCAAAAGTAAATACGTAAGGGGAGCATGTCATATTGGCTGTCGAAGCTGAGATTTATCAAAATTGGATATCGTAAATTAAAGACTTCGTAAAGCTTAGTATAATCCTAGAGGGATTGTTGTGTGCTACAAAGCACACATTTAAATAGAAATTAGCCAAATATGTATTAATAGGAGACATCTTATACCGATGGATCTACGATGGAGTTTTTCTTCATTTCTTAGAGCCACAAGAGGTATCATGGGCAATTGCACAAGCCCATGATGGTACATGCAGTGGCCATTTCAGCGACATGGCCATCGCCAAGAGCATCATTCAAATGGGTTACTATTGGCCCACTATGGAGAAGTATTGCAATGTGTATGTCAGGAAATGCGTTAAATGCCAACATTATGCTAATCGTATGCACTTGCCATCACAGGCCTTACAGCCCATTCAAGCGGCTTGGCCATTTTCTCAGTAGGGATTGGATATTATAGGCAAGATCTCTCCTCCATCATTGGGCTGACATACATTCATAATCATGGCTACTAAGTATTTTACAAAATGGGTGGAAGCAATACCCTTAACTACGACAACTGGAGATCATATAACAGAGTTTATACTTGAGCATATCATAAGTCATTTTGGGATTCCATCCAAAATAATATCGGATAATGAAATGTATTTAAAGAACAAAATTGTGAGAGCTTTGACATCTAAATATAGAATCAAACATAGTTTTGTGACTCCATACTATCCACAAGCAAACGGGCAGACTAAAGCTTTAAATAAGACAGTGATGGTCATCTTGAAAAATATGGTACAAGAGCACCACAAAGACTGGAACATCCAATTTCCCCTTGCACTATGGGCTTACAAGACCAATATTTGGATTCCCACTGGGGCAACACCATTATTACTAGTATATAGCACTGATGCCATTATGCCCTTGGAATTAGAAATTCCAATGCTGCATGTTGCATTGAAAGAGTTCATCGATGATGACACCGCACGGTAAGCTCAACTGGATAAACTGATGCTACTCGATGAACGTCACATGAATGCCCTAGAACATCTCCACATTTATTAGGAGTGACTAAAATGAGCTTACAATGTCAAAGTCCACCAGAGAGACTTTGAAGTTTGGGATCTTGCCTTGAAAGAAAACCAATAGAAGTCTAATTTACTGTTAGATATGCGAGACAAATTCATGGCTAATTGGCTAGGACCCTACATCATATCTAAAAATATTAGTCTAGGTACCTATTGCCTAAGATTGCTAGGGGATGTTGAAGAGCCTGAACCTCTCAACATAATCCATATTAAGGTGTTTTATGCTTGAAGAGCATAGTAAAAGGATCTGAGAGTTGCTTGTAACTGCTCAATCATTCTAAAATGCTCCAAACACTCTCATAAGTGGTTTGGTCAAGTAAAAAGCTCCAAAGGCATCTTTAAACCCTTTGGTCAACATCAAAAGCTACGAGGTTTTGGTCAAAATCTCTTGATCATCCCAAAAGGCTCCAAGGGTACCTAAAACTGCTTGGTCGTGTCAACTAAAAGCCCCAAGGATTTGCATATAGTCATTGAGTCATATTAAAATCTCCAAACACTCTAATTAGTGGTTTGGTCAAGTAAAAAGCTCCAAAGGCATCTATAAGCCCTTTGGTCAACCCTAAAGGCTCCAAGGATTCTCAAAATTGCTTGGTCATCCCAAAATGCCCCAAAGGTACACATAATCCCTTTGGTCAATCCTAAAAGCTCCAAGGATTCCTAAAAATTGCTTGGTCAATTTAAAGGCTCCAGAGGCATGTACTCGCCATTTGGTCAATTATGAGGCTTAAAACCCATAAAAATTATAAAATCAATAAAATCCAAAAAAAATTGGTAAAGCATAAAATCCAAAAACATTTGCATTTGCATTTAAATTTTGTATTTTTATTTTGCATTTACACATGCATTCGCTGCATTACTGCATTACATAGAGGCATTCATCATCTGTTGCATTCCATAATAGAAGGCATTGTGTTTGTCAATATTGCAAACGACACCATGTTTGTGTTTAAATCATGCATCTCTGCATTTATCATGTTCCATCATTCATGTGAGAAATTGTATTTTCAACACAACTTGTAATATTGCTATGGAGGTATACTATGGTTTTTTTTTCACTCAGCTATACCTAGTAGTCTTATTAAGAGTTGGTAGAAAGCTTGCTTTACTTTTGTAGCTAAGGTTCATCTAGTATAGCCCGTAGCATATCATAAGCCTATCACTAATCAAAAAATTAAACAATCCTAACAAGGACTAGGGGAAGATGAAATCCGTGAAGTAGGACCAGGTATCCTAAAGTGAAAAGAGTTATTCTTGCTTATCCCTCTGTGTGAACGATATGGGAAATGTTGGTAGTTGGAAAAAGGACAGGTTAGTTACCTATTTAGAATCCCTTTCTTATGCTAAAATGGGTAATATACCATATCAATCTTCATTATTTATACCCTAGATCGATATCATAGATCGACTCCCAAGAGTGATATCCCCTATTGATATCATAAGATCGATATTCTCAATCAATATACCAGAAATAGTTTTTCCAAGTAAATATCCCCAAAGGAAAGTTTTTGAAGAAAATTATCAAGTGTAAATGCCAAAAAGTGAAGATCAAGTGAAGATCAGAAAACAAGCTTAAATCAAAGTTCAAAGTGAAGATCGAATGAAGATCAAAAATAAAAGTTCACATCAAGATCGAGTGAAGATCATAAAGCAAAATTTTGAGCGAAGATCAAATGAAGATCCAAAATCCAGTTCGAAGAAAGATCAAATGAAGATCCAAGATAGTTCAAAATGAAGATGGAATCGACTCCCTTTCTTCACTACATATGATCAAGTATCCCAAAAATTGAAGGATATAAAGAAATGATCCTGAATCCCTATAATTTTCAACAGTACTATACCTTATGCATGATGATATATCTGATGCATTAGCATCTCTCTTATGAATATGAATAATGTTTGAATGTGGAAGAGCTAGCTTTAGGTGTCCTGCATTTCCTAGTGGATTAGTCCAACTAAAATCTAAACTTGAGATTGGATAAGACATTTGTGGAAACCCTATCTTAGCAATGGGCTAAAATAATCCCACCTGACATTAGGGAACGCTTGTGTTTTATCTTAAAATAATAATTTGCACACATAGAGATAATATACAGTTATGGCCTATCCTAGCAAAATCCTTCTATCTCAAAAGTCTAGTATGGTTAGTATACAACTTTTGATAAGTCTATTAGGGTGTTTGAGTCTCATGGAAAACCTCAAAATCTCTCTAAAAAGCAACAAATGCTAAAAAGAAAAGCATAAACCATCAAATTATAAAAGTCATTGCAAATTATCAAATTGAAAAGTATCCAAGAAGCAATACATCATTACATAAAGCACAATCAAGATATAGGATAGATATCGGATGAATATCAACAACGATGTTTAGACGG
Source organism: Wollemia nobilis (assembly GCA_028583015.1). Lineage (NCBI taxonomy): Eukaryota > Viridiplantae > Streptophyta > Pinopsida > Araucariales > Araucariaceae > Wollemia > Wollemia nobilis. The sequence continues at coordinate 829,294 of JAQPPZ010000032.1, forward strand.
TGACTAACTATATTATGCATATCATTCAAAGTGCAAAAGAAAATAGAGTGATATATTATATCATTCACATCATACAACTTCATACCATTACATTTCATAAATGGGTGATTAATTGATTACATTCTTATTTTAAGGATTTTCAATTATATTCATGATTTTTATACATTTTGTGGTGTCATCCATTATATTGATAAACATATTTGCATTCATTCCTTATGTTTTAAGTGATTAAAGCATACAAGTTCATTTACATTAGATTACCATCGTGTAAATAAATTATTACATACATTAATGCATGAGAAAAAAGCAATATCAAATATACGTTAAAGAAAGGAACATCGCATCCATATGCATCCATCAAAAAAAGCACATCTAAGCATCTAGATCACTACATATCATCATCATAAATCAAATAGCTATCTAGTGCATGTCATCCATACATCACATCATATAGCATCAACATAACATAAGCATTGCATCCATGTGCATCACATAAACATAAAATAAAAAATAAATGAGTACACAATAATGAGCCATAATAATGATCAGTCATATCATATATAAATATGTGTCTCAGAGTACATCAAAAGTACAAAAATGCTTGCAGGATACAAATATGTAGGTCCTCGACCTTACACCAAAAACTATATGTATCAAAAAGGTATCCTATATACAGTAGAGCTCTAGCTCTGATATGATCCCCCTATACCAGAGCTCTCGTCACCTCCCTTAGTACTATGCTCAGGAGCCTACTCTGCCTGCTACCCTGATGTTTGTTGTGGATCCTACTGAGAGCCTTGGCTACTACCTAGCCTGAAGAGGGCTAGTACTCTCCCAACTACCACCTATGTAATGGGAACCTCTGTGCATCAGGACCTATGGATGGATGCTATAGTAGACTACATTTCCTCCCTCGTCTTGGTATGACTATTGTTGCCATGTGTACTAGAGGACCTATGTGTCCTCTCGCTCTGATGGGTGTACTGACTCAAGCTAGTAGTAGACTATCTTATAGTCCAAGATTTGGTCTGCTAAGACTCTACAACATATGAATCCTTGGGAACCTCTGCATCTAGCATCTAAATATACCCAACTAGCTAGTCTACTTGAGCAACCCTAGATATGTTCCTATCATTAGCACTCATCAGCAAACCCTGCAATCATTGAATATCTACCATAGGATCTCAAACACCTGGTAGTACTATTGCTAGTTTCGTTGAAGGCACCATAATTGCCTAAGAGGATTAGGGATACCCCCTCTATACCTTGAGTAGATCTTGCTCTGCTATTGCGGTATCCCTATGTACTTGTTATAAGTAATGAGCATGTGTGAGCTCACCAACCTAGGTCTCTACTATGGTAGCCCATGCTATCAAGATAGTAATATACTATTGTGCCTATGTCAATCAATGATCTCTCTCTATCAATTGTGCCTACAGAGTAGTGATGGTAGTGTCCCACTCCGTCTACTACATCTAGAATTTCCCTAGATGACTTTGCAAGTCAACCACCTATATCAAGAGTAGCCCCTCTACACTGTTAGGAGGGACCTCACCCTCCTTAGGAGCCTCCTCATCAGGATCTATATCAGGAGCCTCCTTAGTGGTAGCCTCTACACCCCAACAACCCTCTATTTGTTGGTGCATGTTGCACCCATCAGGATCCACCTCTACCCCTACCTAATCTGTAGTGCAGCCCAGAGGTCCTATCCCATACCAATGGAACATAGACCACCATCTATCATACTCGGGTGTGGTCAAAACTCTATCAACTCTCGTATCCTAGAAATCATTGAGAGCATCCCCTAGAGTTGAAGGTTGAATCCATGTGAGATTCATATCCAATGCTAGGTGCCTATAGATGAACTAGATATCTGGGATGTCTTGAACCATGCCAAATTGATGCAGGACACGAGAGAAAAATTGGTACTCTCAAATCTCAACCTTCCAAATGAGTAACAATCTATCCCAATGAGACTATCAAAGTCACTCATCGACTTTAGGCCAGTGAAGACTCTCCATGTAGGGCTTCCACTCAACATCATTTAGACCAAGTCCTCAAAATCATGTGATGTAATGTTGGATGTCACCAATGTGAGTCCTACTATGGAAGCCCTCCTCCTCTCTAGGCCAATAGGAGCATAGCACTGACGATCATCGTCGATCTCTATGATGTGTATGGGAAGCTCCCCAAGATTCTCTATCTTGATATGTTTCCAACCCCAAATATGTAAGAGAAGACTATAGCTGATCCCCCAGTGGCTTTGGTCGATGATTTGATATAAATCTTGATATAGATGAGCCATTAGAGTGCTCACCCAGACTAGGAGCAGTGACTGGCAAATAGAGCTCTGTATAACTCTATGCATTGTATCTAAGAGGTTCTAGATAATCCTCACACCTGAGGAGTCTGGAAGTACATATTGCACCACTAGGTGCATGAAAATGGCCTCGTACATGAAGAAGACATTCTACCCCTGCCAATAGCCGATGTGGACCCCTCCGTGGTCAATATCCCATTGAGCCTCCTCGCTATGAGCATCGAAGATGGAATCCTTAGCACCAAAAGTCAATGAGATGATGGAATCATCATCAATAGGGATCCTAAAGATCCTATAAACATCCTCTAGTGTAACTATCATTTCACTTGTAGGTAGGTGAAACGTGTTGGTCCACACATTCCAACATCGGGCCAACACAGTTAGATAGGATTGATCTACCTGGATAGTGGGTAGATCCAAAAAATAGCTGAAGTTGACAGATCCAAACCACTCTTACTCCTCGAGAGTGAGCTCTCCATGGAGAGTCTTAATAAGGTCAGGCTCTCATGCTCTAGAGGTCAGTCTCTTCAAAAATAGCATAATATAAGGAAAAATCTAACTAAAACATGCAAAAACATTTAAAAATGACCTAAAAATCATAGAAAATAGTACAAAATTGATCAAATTGCAAAAACATGTCATCATGCAGGCCTACAAATTAAATTTGTCAATAAGATAGGTCAAAAATGCATTAAATGATATTAATTGCCTTAAAAACTTAGAAAAATTAATATTTTTTAAATTTTTTCCTAAAGTTGGCGAACCGTGGGTCAACCCTATGGTCCGCATGCGGTCAAAAATTGACCATTGGGATTTTGAATGTTGATCGTAGCTGGAAGCTACAGTCCCCAATTAACCAATTGGGAACCATAGCTAGTACCTATGGTCTCCGATTGAGATCTGGTTGGGTGTGATACTATGGCCAAAAATGCAAAAAAATTAAAATCTAAGCTATCCTAGCCTAAGATGAGGTTCATTGCTAGTAATTTAGTTTAATTGATTTACCAATTACTTAATTGGGTTCATTTTTAACTGTTATTGGATAAGAGGTCTTGGTTTTTGAGTTACATTACCCTCACCTCGTTCACCGTGGCTAGAATATGCTTTCCCGTGCCTGAACATCGTCCTGTGAGTAGGTGTGTGGGTAAAGTGTGGTAGGTTGTAGGTTAGTTTTATCATCTATCACTATCAAAGCTCTAGTTTGCAAGTCTCTATCAATGTATAATGAGAGACATTTGAAAATTGAGCATTTTATAGGCTTCTCATATTTTGCGTAGACTGTAGTCCCTAGCCGTGGTTCCCAAATTTGCAAATGAGAATCGCAAACCCTAGTTGTGGTTTGCAAATGGTAGGAAATTTTGTAAAATCCCACCATGGGAAGGGCAAAAAATATAAATTAATGCCTCCCATTAGGTTAGAACTCAATAAAAGCAAACTAATTGGGAAATTTTGTGATAATCAAGCACCGAGATCTAATTAAAAATCAAAAAATCTGGATGCGATTATAAAGTACATTCAACAGAGGTTGTCACTATGAAAAATCCTATCATGGAGTGACACACCTCCCAACAAAATAAATAATATCAATGCATAAGTCAAAATATTCAAAAAAATCAAATAAATTAAAACACCAAATGCGCCTCGTATTCAGTAATTTACTCTATACACTTGGCGATTGCAGTGACTTGTGATCCATGCAATATGACAAGATGATTAAATTACCATAAGGACATTTGGGGAAAAAATTATCATCGTTGATTTAATATGCTTCTTTTAAATCCCTAAGAAGGCCTTCGTGACTGGACTGCTCCATAGGAATGAGGCATTGCATTTCATTTCCTCTATGACCTCTTTTTCAGCAAATCATCGATCAATTTGATTCAACACAAATATGATTGGATTTGTATTAACTAGATTACCTAATATGGATATTGTAGCCCAATTCTCCATGGGATAGAAGTGTGCAAATACTATTAACAGTTGGAATCAAAAGCTGAACTAGGCCTAGCCAGTGAATTAATATGCTCAAATCTAATTTTGTTTAGATCATCCATGGTGGTCAAGCGACATCGTCGCTTCATACATTGTAATTAACCTCATCGATTCATCACTTGAGAGGGTAGTCATAATATCAAATTGTAATCAAAATAAATAGAAGATCCTGAAGATTGTAGATCCCTTAATCTTGTTAAAACTACGTTCACCTTGTGAATCATTGTCAATAGCTATCATAAGCTTACCCCTTTGCTTGAAGAAAATAGAAAATATGATAATTTATTTGTATCTCATCTCCTTTTGGTTATATAGGCCACTCCTATTGTACCATCAAATGCTACCTAAATTATTGATGGTGAGTGTAAGCTTTTCAAGTTTAAGCCTCCAAAGAGTTGGAAGCAATGATTCCAGGATGCGTGTCCTTTTGTAGGACCTGGGACATATAATGTTGATATGACTAATGATCATCATAGAACCTTCAACATCATTTTAGAAGGCCTATTTTTGCTCAACATTGTTTGATATCACAACACATCTCAAAAGGGGTATATGTAGAAACCTAAAATGTGTCATGTCGAGGGCAACTACTCATATGGACATGCTACAAGACCATATAGAAGATCTTGGATAGAATACAAGATAGAGTAGTTGTTCTAACCACTCAATAGGATCCTTGGAATAATCAGTCCGAACCATAGCCCAAACCTATGGTTTACAAGTTGAACCATGGTTGAGACCTACGGTTTGTAGTCTAGACCGTAGCTGTGACCTGCGGCCTTAACTAAATTTTAGTTGGCCTTCAATTCGAGCCAAATCAGTTTGAATGGCCATTTGATCTAGAAGAAGGTGGTTAGAGGGTGTAAGTTTCCATTACAACTGTCCTAACCACCCCTTCTTGCTCTTGGATTCTCCCGAAAGCCACCCCCAGTCCTAGGGCATCCTATAAATACCCCCTCCAAATGGGGAGAAGATATAGATGATTTGTATAGCGAAGCACTGATGAATTATCAAGTGAGTGTGAATTGATCAAGTGAGCAATGAAGCCCTATCAAATTGCATATTGAATTTGTGCATTCAAAGGCCATTTTGTTATTCATCCAACAATCAGTTGCCATGGAAGTTCTAGGAGCCTAGGAGGATCAAGAAACACAAATCTGGGCAAATGAAGGCCCATCACAGTGATTCAATCACCAAACCTGTCAGAAGGACACCGAAGGTGAACCTTGAACATCAATTGGACAAGGAGGTCAAGCCCACTACCCTTGGAATTGAGGGTAAGTCTATCAGAGTGCTAACAATGGTTGTCAATCATAATTTATAGTGTAAACCATGCACCAGAGCTATGATTTGCAATAGAGGTATAATATCCTTACTATTTTCATTCCTATCCATCTAATTAGGTTAGATTAGTTGTTTTCATATTTTAATGGCAGTTTAGCAGACTTCTGACCGTAGAATTAGGTTAGTTTAGCTTCTTTGTGTTTATGCTTCAATTAGGACTTAAATGCTTTCTTTATGCATGTTTATGCTTCATTTTTCATATCTGATCCATGCATAGTGTAGCTGCTACTTTCCTTTACGCTATTACATGAATCTTGATTCACTTTGCATAGCTTAGAAGCATTCTTTATGTTTTCTTTATTATGCATGTTTAATGGTGTCATTATGCAATTTATCTAAAAGGGCCTCATCATGAGAGGCTACCTATATTTTTTACATTCTTGTGTTGTTTATTGACCATAGGGAACAATTTCAAAGGAGAACCAACCATCAAGTTCCTTCCCCATCATGAAGAAGAGGGCATCTCCACCCTAGAGCAGTTCGTGCCATCTTGAAAGGCACTTGGAAATCACACCTACCCTTAAGAGGGAAATAATTGTGCACTCCTATTGTAATATTGTATCAAAATGGATGTCCCTAAGAGAGACGTACTTGTAATTGGATTTTTACTTTGAATATAATGGAATAAAGCATTTTTCTTCTTGTTTTATTTTTTGTCAATTTTGTTTCCTTGTATGCATGCTATATTTTATCATTCATCACAATAAGATGTGCCATCGGGTGTGATCCTTTCTAGTGGTTACATAATCAAATAAAGCTAAATGAGGCTTGAAATAAAAAGTAGCCTAATAAAGTGATGACAAGACATAAATAGACAACTAAGCTAAGAAAACAAAGATCATGACAGGAAATAAAAACTAACCTAAAAAGGAAAGAACATGACATGAAAATAAAAACTAACCTTAGAAAGGAAAGAACATGACATGAAAATAAAAACTAATCTAAGAAAGGAAAGAACATAACATGAAAATAAAAACTAACTTAAGAAAGGAAAGAACATGACATGAAAATAAAAACTAACCTATGAAAGGAAAGAATATAACATAAAATAAAAACTAACCTATGAAAGCAAGAAATAAACATACATGAAATTAAATTTACTCTAGAAAGCAATAAATTACATGAAAATAAACCTATTTTAAGAAAGCATGAAAACACCTAAAATAAAAATAATCTATGAAAGTGGGAAAGTGTATGAAAAGAAACCTAAGCTAAGAAAGCAAAGGACATGTCATTAAAAAAACCTAATCTAGAAAGCGAGAATATATATGGAAAGAAACCTAATATAGGAAAGCATGCCATAAAATTAATTCTAATCTATGAAAGTAAGAAAGTAAATAAAATTAAATCTAATCGAAAAAAAATTAAAGTACATGAAATTAAATATATTCTATGAAAACATTAAGATACATTAAATAAAGCCTACTCTAGGAAAACAAGGAAATGCATGAAATGAAAGCTAAGTTACGAGAGCAAGAAAAGGCATGAAATAAAATATATTCTATGATAGTGGGCAAAATACATGAAAAAAATATATAGAAAAGTATGAAAAGACATGAAAATAAATCTAAACTAGGAAAGCAGGAAAGACACAGACTTAAGTCTAAGCTAAGAAAGCATGAAATAAAATCTAAACTAGGAAAGTAATAAATGACATAAAATAAAGCTATTCTAGAAATGAAATAAAAGGACATAAAATTAAATTCTAACCTAAAAAATCATGAAAGGATGATGATATTGTTCATTGATCTGAGACGACCTACCCACTTTTGATTCTCAAGTTTGCATAAAGCGTAAGGGAAGAACATACATGGAATAGGGTCCCTTTTAATGTAAAATATTGTGCAAGAGAGTGTTTTTTTTAGCCTAGAATAAGATACACTCTTTTGATCTCTAATATTACCCTAAGGAACAAGGAGATAGCATATAAGATCTTCCTTCTCTTAATGTGAAGTGTGAAGTGAAGTTCATTTTCTTATAAGAAATGCAAACAAATAAAGCAAAAGAAACTAAAAGGGGAAGGTGATATACCTTGGATACCCTTGAATTCAATTAATGACAATGTGGTAAGGACTCATACACACCTAGATGTTGTTGTGATGTGTCGTAGAAGGACAAAATCTAACTATTGGGTCTAACTTAGAGTGATAGTAGGCTAGAATGAAATTTCCAAGGGTATGGTGGTCAGGACTGTCAACCACTAGGGGTCTGGTGATTAAAACTATTAAACACTAGGGGTGTAGTAGTTAAGTTATAGGAACCACTAGGTGTGTGAAAATCAATATCTAGGAACCGCTAAGGTTGCGGTGATCAAGTTCTAGGATGTAAACATTTAGAGACTGATTAGGGTGATTCTTAGTCAGGTTTCAAGGTCCCACCATGATTTCCAAAATGTAGAGAAAAAAATATGCTATTTGCATTGATTCAAAAGATATTACAAATTGATTGAAATATTTTACAAAACTACCACTGGGGGATTATAAAACTAGGATTTCCAAAGAGGAAAGATCCATATTTACAAGATATAATAAATAGTGCCTTAAGTGTCTTCCAAACCACCTTTGATTACAAATGGGTTTCTTAATTTGCTTGAAGGCTGGACCATCCTTGACTGCATATGCTCTTGGGAGTTCATACACACAATTAGAAATATAAAATTAGTAGCATCTAAAATACATAGCTAGGTTAGCCATGAATTTTACAAAATATGCAAATAAATCACCAAAGCATTCAAAATAGAACCAAAACGATGGTTTGACATATAAAATACTATAAAACATAATCAAAGCTTACCTTATTAATATTTTGTCATATTTATACTATTTTTGTGGCCAATTTTGTGCTTGTTGTAGGTCTTGAAGTGCAACCACCAAGGGTATGGCGATCTTGACTACTAACTAACAGGGGTATGATAGTCTCTACTATTGATCATTAGGGGTCTGGCAGTCTCAATTCTTGACTACCAAGGGTCTAGCGATCTTGAATTTTTATGATAAGATCCTAATGAAACTTGTTGCAATGATTTGATAACGTGTAAATTACCTCTAGTAGTGATCCAAAGCCAATTGGACTCCCCAACTATGGATATTTGTGTAAATGAGATGTATGCTTAAAGAAGGTTTAAGTGATTTCCATGGCTGATCTCATGTATGGAAAGGGATGACAGTAAAATGGAATAGATATGTACAGGAGGCTTCTATCTAGATCTAAGTAGAATTTTGGTATAGGTTCTAAATATCTCTCATACCCATGGAGGAATAAATATGGGGTTTATAGACTTGGTGAATGGTTGGTGAGGAGATATGACTTGGAAAAAGAGGAAAACCAAGTGGGAAGGGTAAGTAAGATGACAAATTTGGAGATTTACCACTTGGAGTAATGAGAGGAGAGGTGACAAATAGGTAGGTGTGACTAGGATGAGGTGTGGGATTGAGGTGGTATGAGTAGGTGTGACTAGGTGTGAGGTGTGAGAGTGATATAGAATGAGTAGGTGTGACTAGGGTGAGGTGTGGGAGTGATGTGGCAAGGGTAGATGTGACTTGGTGAGGTGTTGGAGTGATGTGGCAAGTAGGTGGGTGCAACTTGGTGAGGTTTTGGAGTGATATGGTAAGTAGGTTGATAACATAAGTGATGAGTTTTATGCTTAGGATGAAGCCACATGGAGGTGCATAAAAACTTTAGTGGGTCTAGGATGAATTAATATTAATTTTTATAATGTTTTATGATATAATTATAGGATTTTGGATATTTTGGAAATTATTTGGTAGGTTAGCAAATGTAATTAAAATGGTTTTAGGGCAACAAAACTTTGAAACTTTTTTAGGTGTGTACATTTGGAAATGGATACCTTAATACATTATAATATTACTAGGTATGGCCTTTATTTACTTTTTTAAGGCTATTAACTTTGAATTTGCTATGATGGTCAATTTTAAAGGAGGAAACACCTTGCTCCAAGCCTATGGTCTTGCTATTTAGGTTGATAATGACTTGATTCAAATAGGTATACTTTCTACTAGGCCTTCCTTGCCTTTGTTTCTAAATGTCTAACCTCCCAAGAATCCCCCTCCTAGGGTTCAACCTACTACTTTTTAGCCTACCCTTATTTATGACTAGATGGATGAATGGGATTTTGAGATGTTGGATTTAAACCCTTGTGAAATCCTTGAATCTATTATATGGGGTACTTGCCTAAATTAGTATGAGGACCCATTCTTATGTGAGGTCACTAAGACTTCAAAAAAATTGATCAAAATATAGACACTATACTTTGATGAAGTCAAACACAAAACCATAGTAGAATTTGGCATCTACTTAGGCTCACATATAGGAGAGAAGATCTTGTAGTATTATATATTACCATTAAATTACTCCATAAGTGTTGTAGAATACTAAGCATTGGTACATGGTCTATAGCTTGTAGCAAAAAGGAGGATCAAAATCCTATAGATATATGATGATACTGAGCTTATTATCTAGTAAGAGACTAGTGTTTAGCCAATAATAGACTAATGAAATCATATTGGCACTAGAAATGGTATCTACTATAAGCATTTAAAGTAGTTAATCTATATATTGTACCCCAAAATTAGAATAAATATATAGATTGCATGATGATAGTGAGTGCACAATTCAATCTAGAAGACCCACTACACAATCATGAATATGTCAAGACTGTTATTAGTCTGATAGTTTTGGATAATTAAACACACTAGAATTTTTTTACAAATGACAAACATATCATCCACTTCATCCTATAAGAGGCTAGATTTGTTAAAGATCTGGCACCAAAATTATAGAAAGCTTATGGGGACTAGATCATCTAGCTCAAGAGCAATAAGCTTCCTATAATTGGTCATGATTGAATTCCTATTAAACCTAGATGATGGGTTTAAGGGTCAAAAAGGAATTATAGGAGACAAATATGATTATTGGGAAGAAAAGATAGCATTTAGTCGAACCTTATGAATAGGAAAGATAATGACCATTGAAGAAAGCAAAGTTCTAGTTAGCCTATGTTCGAGATATACTGGAGTGATAACTTGGAGTTATGAGGACCTTCAAGGGTATGACAAAAATATGATCCAATATATAATATAATTAGGTCTATATTTCAATCCCATAGTAAAAAATAGAGGCTAATCAACCCAAATATTGAGCCACTTATGAAAAGAGAGCTAGTCAAGCTAATAAAAGAAAAAATCATATACCTATTGGAATACACTAGATGGATTTCCAATATGGTGATGGTGATAAAGAAGAATGGAGAAATTGATTATGTATGGACTTTCAAGAAATCAATCAGGCATCACTCAAATATCACTATCCACTTCCATCCATGGATAAAATATTACAAATAGTAGCCAATTCCAAAAGGTTCTCCTTGTTGGAAATTTTTTTGGGTACAACTAAGTGTGGATAAAATATGAGGATCAACATAAAATGACATTCAAAACGAAGTGGGGAACCTTTAACTACCAGTGAATGCTAATAGGCTATGGATATTGCATTCAATGAACTTCTCAACAATGTAATATTAGTCTACCTAGATGACCTTATTATTTTCTCAAAGAAGGAAGAGGACCATTTGACACATCTGGAAAAGATGTTTTAGTGCTATCAAGAATTTGAGATATGTATTAACTTGAAGAAATGTATTTTTTTCATACCATAAGGTAAACTATTGCGACACATTGTGTCAAAATAAGGGGTAGCCATAGATCCAAACTAGATCAAGGTCATTATCAATATGTCACTGCCACATCATGAGAAAGACCTTCAATCCTTTTTGGGTTAGATTAATTTTGTCTGAAGGTTCATGCTATATTTTGCCATTATTTTCCAACCAATAAATTTCATGTTAAAAAGAGTCCAGGTATTCATGTGGATTAAATAAGACAAGATTTTTTTTAGGAAATCAAGCAAGCCATGATATAGGATCTAGTGTTGACCAACCTAGACTTTGATAAACATTTCATCCTCTAGGTGAACTTAGCATAATGACCATGTTGACTCAAAAATATAATGAAAAGAGTAAACATACCATAGCCTTCTTCAATCATAATATTAATGGGTATGAAGAATGCTACATATTTATGGAGAAACAAGTATATTCTTTGATCTAAAGATTAAAAAAGTTTTAAAAGTAAAATTACTGCCAACGTTAGTCATTAAAGTATAAACTATTACATCATGAATGGATATATTAGTGATAAAAGGACATGATCGATCACTAGGATCCTTGAATATAACATTATAATCAAGACGAAAAAGTTGATAAAGGGAAATTCCCTTTGCTAGAAGCTTTCTCAATACATTGCTAACACTAAACACAAGGAATGAAAATGCTTTTTCACCTCAATTGGGAAAGATTGTCACTAAGTGCAAAAGTGGATTTCATTCATAAAGAAATGAAAATGTCTACCAAAACTGAATAAAACACAAAGGAGATTCTATATATTACAAAATTCACATGTAACCCTCATTGAAGGAACTTGTTTAGGAGAAAGTTTGATGACATCATCCTAAGATGTGTCAAGATAGATCAAGTTGCCTAATTGCTATGAAAATTCTACCAAGGATTATTTGATGGACACTATTTGACTAACCTCACTCTCATGAAAATCATGTGAGTTGAGCACTACTGACCAACCATATAAAAAAATGCACACCAATGGGTTAGAGGATGCTGCAATTGTAAGTTTTTTGATGAAAAAAGTGAAGCACCCGATGTCTCTAAATTCTATTATTGATAATGAACCATTCTCGTAATGGGGACCAGACTTCATTGGCATGATTGATTTTTCCTCTAGTAAATTCCACCAATGGATCCTCATATTTATAGAATACTTCCCAAGGTGGATAGGGGTGGTCATGCTTAAGAAGGCCATAGGAAGGGTCATTGCCTAGTTTCTAGAGGAAAACATCACCTAGTTTAGTGCATGTGATATGATCAACATGGACAATGCCAAGGAATTCATTAGAACTATGGTAACCTAGTTTACACTACATCATGGCATCTATGTGAATAATTTCTCCAATTATTATACTCAAGGTAACAATCTGGTTGAGTCATCAAACAAGAATTTACTTTGCATATTAAAGAGAATTGGCTTTGACAATAAAAAATAATGGCACCTGCACATTTAAAAATATCTATAGGTATATAGGATAACTCCAAATAAATACTTGGGATTCTTCCCATACTCCTTAATCTATGGACGAGAAGCCAAGTTGCTCATCTTAGTGGAGCTCTACACTATAGTTACTATATCAACTAGAGCTCCAAGAAAATGATGTCGTATCATTGAGAATAGGATAACTATTAAATATTGAAGAGCAAAAGGAAAAGGTAGGAAGAACTTAATAAAGCACTAGAAAATCATCAAGGGGTGGTTTAACTAAAATTCCATAGCTCAAGAATTCTAGGTAGGCAATTAGATGTTGAAGTTGGAAAAAAACACAACAAATCAAAAAAATATGCAAATTTTGAAGCCATTTGGAGTGGCCCCTATGTTTTCACTAGTTGCAAAGTAAAAAATGCATTCGAACTATCCTATTCATAAGGGAAATAGATTCTAATCCTAGTTAATGAGTTTTATCTAAAGAGATATTCGTAGTTACAAAAAAAAATTATTAGTGGACTTCTTGTGTTGGAAAAGGATATTTCGTATGACGGGCCTTTTTGAACTTCCCTCAAATGCATGAGCTCAAAACTCATTCAAGAATAGCTAAATGAGGTGTAGTGCTAAATATAGTGTAACAAACCTCCTTGGGAGAGCTCATTAATTACAATCAATTATGTATTGGGCTTCATTTTATGATGTCAATGTAACAAACCTCCTTGGGAGAGCTCATTATTGACAATGAATTATGTATTGGTGTGAATGCTAAATAAAATGGTTTTATTTAATGATATCAATATGTTTGGAAAAATTACACTTTGTGCTTGGAATATGGTACTACTAATGTAACTGTGGGTGCAGGACCAGGTGCTCTCACTAGTGGGATTATATGGGTGAACCACCTAAATTGAGAGATATTTTACAAAATGATGGTGATGACTTGCTCATCGATAGCTCAAGGTAAAAAAATACCCTTTATGTAGATGCATTACATTTTTCTTATTTCATGTTACACCATTGGACCAAGAATTTGCTTATGCAATGAGTCTTCTTAATAGGTTGGTGATAGCATTAGACCATCTTAAAAGGGACCACCTAATTAGGGATAAAAAAATGGTGTTGGTGTAAATCTATGTTTATATTTGGTATGCATAGATTTTTGGATAAAATAAACCATTGAAGTATTAAATTTTTGGTAACTATAATACTTGAGAATATTAGAATCAATGCTAGTAATTAATATTAGCAGTTGACACTAATAAAACGAGTTATTAGATTAAATCATGAGGATGATTTAATTATTGCATGATTTTTCTAATGTTGAAAACATTTAGGAAATTAACTTCAAGGTTTTAAACATCATTAAAAATTAATTAATACTCCATGTTTTAATATTCATAAGTGTTTTAAATGGGAAACATTCATAAAAAGAATATTAGGAGTTGGAGGTGGCTACCTCAGGTAGAAGTTCTTCATGGGAGAATGTTAGCTTCTTAAATATGCACTTCTAGGTATTAGTAGGAAGCTTGGGATACATTTTGGGGGATCCTTTGGGAGTGGAAAGAGACATTCAAGAGCTAGAAGGAAGGCATGCTTCAAAAGAGTTTTCCAAGTCTAGTGTGAGGAGGTAAGTTTTGATGGCATTGAATCTTTCTCCTTTGTAGAATAAATCTACCAAATGTTCTTTATTTCTTGGCTCTTTGGTTGTATGATTTGATCCCCCACTTTGAATTATGGAACTTTTTTTTGAAAGTTGCTTTTGAGTCTTATCTAATAAGTAATTCTTTCTTGGTTTTACATTCAGTTTTTGGTATTGGGCATACCCCTTTTGATCATCTAGATATTTTGTTGTGTTGTTATTCGAGGGTAGTATTTATCCATTTTGTGTTGAGGTTGTATTACCTTTTGAGTGCAAGTTTTTTTGGATCACTGACCATGGTTCATACATCCTATAATTGGTTCTTAGGAGTTGTACATTAGGAGGTGGCCTAGTAGAACTCGAGCAATTCATTTTGTCCCTCCTCTTATCTTGGGTGCTATGTTGGTATTGATATTAGTCAGCCAAAATGTTCATGTATTGTTAAGCTATAGAATGGATTTCTTCCTTGATCATTACTTTGAAGAACACAAGATTATACTGAGAGGGGGGGGTGAACAGTATAAGACCTCTTTTTACTTTCTCTATTTAACTTCAACTTCGCAAAGCAATGAACCAATAGCAATATCAAAGCAATGCATAAAGCAACACACAATGAGACACCAATTTTAACGTGGTTCACCCAACATGGGCTACCTCCACAAAACTTTTCTCTAAAAAGCTTTCTCAAAGTTCTTTGGAAATCCTTCCCAATTACAATGTTTATGAGCCTCAGCCCAAAGGAGAAACCTTCCCCTACTCAAGTATTTATGAGCCTCTGCCCAAAGGAGAATCCTTCCCCTCCTCACAAATTTATAAGCCTCTTGCCCAAAGGAGAATCCTTCCCCTCCTCACAAATTTATGAGCCTCCTGCCCAAAGGAGAATCCTTCCCCTCAGCTCTGGAAATGATACTTCAGAAGATCACCTGCCTCTTATTCTACTAGCACGTGGAACTCCTTTCCACAGAAGACCTCTTGTCCTCAATGCTTAGCCTCAAGAGACCTCTATCCTCACTGATCACCTCCACAACAACTCATCAACCTGTACTAAACACAGTCAGTCGATCTAGCACAAGTCTTCCTAACTCTGTTAGATCTGTCCCAAGCTCAACTCATAAAGCTTGAACAAATCAATCTCTGCTTCACACAAGCCTTCTCAAATACTTGTCAAAAATGTCCTAAGGTTCTTCTCAAAGAACCACTTCAACTCTGTCCTCAAGTCCTCTACTAGGACCTATCCAAATCAGCTCACAAGTCCTCCCTAGAACTTGTCCAAATCAGCTCACAAGTCCTCACTAGAACCTGTCCAAATCAGCTCACAAGTCCTCACTAGAACCCATCCAATTCAGCTCACAAGTCCTCACTAGAATCTATCCAAATCAACTCACAAGTCTTCACTAGAACCTGTCAAAATCAGCTCACAAGTCCTCACTAGAACCTGTCTAAATCAGCTCACAAGTCTTCACTAGAACCTGTCCAAATCAGCTCACAAGTCTTCACTAGAACCTGTCCAAATCATCTCACAAGTCCTCAAGAAAAAACTTGCTTAGCATGAACCCACAAAGAGAATTATTAGATACTCAATGTGATTCATCAACCTCATAGAAGCATAAAGAGAATTGTTAGAGACTCAATATGTTCTATACTTAACTCCCAATATCAATCTCAAATCTCATAGAAACATAAAGAGAATTGTTAGAGACTCAATATGTTCTATACTTAACTCCCAATCTCAATCTCAACTCAATCTCAATATCAAAAGAATAAGATAGATGTAGTATGCTTTTCTCAAGAACATGAAACATAACCCAACAATTGCCAACCATGCAATATCTCATATAACAATGATACTCATGTTATTTCCACAACCAATATATTTTTTCAACCAATTAGGGCTTTAACAACAATGCTTATAGACAAGGTTTAACCAACATCATTCAACTCAAAATTAACTTTGAAGCATTCAACCAATCACTACATGAAAAGGAAACTAGTAGAAATCCTTTTCCCTCCAAAGGTATTTGAACAAAACAACCACCAACATAAATCACCAATGCAAAGAATAACTTTCTCAAATCAATCTCAATGGAGTAAGCTCAAATCATGTATCAAGTAAAGCATTAACTTGATCAAAACAACCTCTATGGAAGCAACTCAACCATCAATCTCAAAATAGCCAACTAAGGGTTTCACCATCTCAATGCAAGTAGCAAGACTTACTAACATAAAACCTAGTGCAAAATGGTTCCTCTTCCTCAACTTGAATTATGCATTCACCCAAAAACTCATCAATGATTTTTATGCATAAACAATCTTCAATATCCAGAAAAAAGGATTTACACCAACAAGAATACCTAGTAGACAACATTTTCACTCCAAAATCAATTTTAGAAAATACACCATCAACAATATACATGGAAGAAGTTGCCCATACCTTTGTTTGAGGAAGAAGAGAATAGTTCTTCAACCTATTACCAATACCATCCTCAACTTTGCCACCAAGTTAGGGTTAGATCATAAAAGTAACCACAAACATATTTATTCCATAAAACACCTTATGACTCCAATCCTTAGAAGTCAACTACCAAAAATATAAAGCATACAAACAATATATCCTTTTACACCTTATTTCTCCAAATTAATAAAACCATGCTCAAGGAATGATAGCTTCTAAGCAAATCTCACTCAACAATCAAGCCAAAAATCTCAACCACACACTATCAACCTTATATCTCCAAAGAAGCATTTAACCTTAAAAATAATTTTAAATAAATCTGCCCAACCACTTCTTCTTTAGCAAAATGCAGATTTTATTTAAAAAACCTTACCAAAAAAATGCTTCCAAAATTGTGGGTCAACAGTGCCTCCGAAAAAATTGGAGCACAAAAACTCTTCTCACACTCCACGATGGGAGTCGAACGCTTGACCTCACTTCAAGCACCTTCGTAGAATAGTCATTGCCACTAGGCCAACGGTGCTAGCTTGAAGGCTAGCAAGAGTATCCTTCTCCTTAACCCTTTGGCGACGGATAAACATGGCGAAAAAATGATAACCGTAGCTTTTACTTCCCAACCTTTGCACAATACGAATTTCTCTCACCCCATTGCTTTGGACTATAGGTTATGGCTTATATAGCCAAAATTCCATTCTATACATGACATCGGCAGGAGGATAATTCGAATTTTTCGAATTAATATTACTTTGGCACCTTCGAAACAAATTTTAGGGTTTATGAAACCCTTTTGATTATTAAAAAATAATCACAGGTCTTTTAGACCTTAGACCTTAGGTGGAGAACCCATTAAATTATTAAAACAATTTAATCACTAAATCAAATAAATAATTAATTAAAAACCTTAAAAAGGTTTTATTAATTAATTTATTTAATTAGTAAGTGTCTCTAGCCTTTGCATTAAGCTGAGAGTGGTTTTGAGAAAAACCCTTAATGCATCCACTTGGTTTTAATAAAAACCCTTAAACCTGCCATGGTTTTGATAAAAACCTTTTCATCTACCACATGGAATCTCTCCGAAATATTCTAGAAAATATTCTTTGGAATCTTCAACCTTTGAAGCCAATAAATCCTCTTGACATTAATGCCAGTTCATTTTGACATCAATGACAACTCATAGACAAGAAGCTAGGATCTCAAATTGAAAATTTCCAACAATCTCCCCCTTTGTCATTGATGGCAAACCATGATTCTCAACAACACTGAAGCTCAAAAGTGCTATATAGAAATCAGCTCCCCCTGACTTGAGGCTCTGCCCCTTACTCATATCTCTCCCCCTTTGTCATCAATGGCAAAGGGTCACCTTTGGGGCTTGGGACTAAGAATGAGCCTCTTAGCTTAGTACCTCCCCCACCTCCTGTTGAGGTGATTAATTCCATGGTGGGAGTAAAACTCCCATTAGACACTGATCTTCATCAGTGTCTATAGCTGCATTACCATGTCTTCTCTTGTTCTCCTTGTCCACATTCCTTTTCCTATTCATGTCACTATTGTTGTTCTTGTTATCATTCCTATTCTTATCCATGTCTTGATTCTATTGCCTATTCATACCCATGTTCCTGTTCTTGTACCTTGGAATTTCAGCTCTACAATGTCTAGCTATGTGACCTTCATTGTTGCACTTATAACAACTAACAATGTTATTTCTTTGAGGCATACCTGATCTTTGACTCCATCTGTTCTGACCAACCCTGTTCCTGTTATTAGCCTTGCAATAAATAGCCTTGTGTCCAACCTGTTTACAATATTAGCAATACCCTTGAAAGAAATTACCACTTCTGAATCTGTCATATACCTTCCTCACTTAAGTCATGCAATGTGAAGCCATGTGACCAAACTAGTGACAAGCAAAACATCTGCCATTAAACTTTCCTTGATTTGACCTCTTAGGTCCTGTAAACTTTCTCCCCTTTTTTGGATTTCTATTTTCTGGTTCTGTGCATCTATCACTCAAGGAATCTTTTTCTAAAGTACTTTCCTCATCAGAACTCTCTTCCTTTCGAAATCTCTTACTAGATTCCCCAGCAGAGTCACCAACCTGTTCCATGTGTTTCTTACCGAAACCAAGACCTATTTTATCTATTGTCCTTATTTGATCTTTGATGATTGACTTTACCTTTTTGGTGCTATCTTCAAACCTATAAAGCTTCTCCTTGTACTCTTTAGTTTCCTCTTTCAAGGAAGCCACTTTCTATTCCAACTCTCTACACTCAAGAACCTTAGACTCTAACTTATCCTTAAGTTTCTTTGTCTTAGCTATAAATAAGTCAAGACTTTCTATAAGCTCATCTCTCTCAATACAACATTCATCCAATTTATCATTGAGTCTAGCATTCTTCTTTCTTTCATTTTTCAAAGCACTAAGAGCACTAATAAGTTCTGCTTCAAGATCTACTTCACCATCCTCTATAACTTCCACTATTTGTTTGCCTTTTGAAACATCAATGAATTTTTTAGATTTCTTATCACTAGAGGTGCTACCCTTTTCTAAAGCCATACAAAGATCTTCCTTACAATTTTTCGAAGCATCCTCATACATAGTATAACTAGAAATCAATCCATCATTTGTGCAATCATCCTCAAGATGTCCAAAATTTCCACATCTAAAACATTTCATAAGGACAAATCTATGTTTCTTTTCTTCTTTTTTTGTTAGGAACAACATCTCATTTCCAACATCACTTGAAGAACTTTCACTATCACTACTAGAACACTTACTTGCCTTGTCTAGGTAGAAAATTTTCTTGTGTTTGTGAGAGTACCTCTTTCCTTGATTTCTTTGCTCATATTTATTCTTCCTTTGATGCATGTGCCTTTCATAATCCTTGCTCTTATAATCTTGTTTATCTTCATCACTTTCATCCTTGGTAGTAGTACAATTAGTAGCATAATGACCAAACTTTCCACAATTGAAACACTTGAAATATTTCATACCTTTGTGCTTTCTTGAGAACTTTCCCTTCTCTTTGTAATATGCCTCTTCATCACTATAAGACTCATCACTATGTTGAAGCTCTTTACCCTTGGATTCCTTGGTAGCCTTGAAAGCTGCCTCCTTAACATCAACCTTCACTTGAGTTCTCAACTCAAATGCTGCAAGTATACTATGAAGCTCATCCTTTTTCAACTTATCCAAATCCTTAGCTTCCTCAATAGTAGAAATATTTTCACTAAATCTATTTGGAAGAGACCTCAAAATCTTATCACAAATATCATTTTCAGCAAGCTCAAGACCTAGTTCCTTCATAGAGTTAACAATATCATCCATACGAAGCATATAGTCACTAATATTTTCTTGATAATTCATCTTGAGTTGTTCAAACATACCTTTGAAGTGTCTCAACTTGGCCTTTCGGACATTTGCATCACCTGTATGAACCACCTTCAACTGTTTCCACATTTCACTAGCTGTCTTGCAGTGAATCACCTTGGTAAGATCTGATTTCTGTAAACCCTTCAGGATTGCATTCATTGCATTTGAATTGCTATGATGTAGGAGCCTCTCTTCCTTAGTAGAAGGACCATGCTCAGGAATGGCATACTCATCCTCAATCACCTCCCAAACTTCATTTCCAAGAGCCATAAGATGAACCTTCATCCTAGCACTCCAAAGCCCAAAATCTGCCCCATCAAGAATAGGTGCTGCATTACCACTTGTAGATTCCATTGTGTTCTTTACAATATTTTCCTTCAAGCTATTAAAATTTTTGAAGGAACCCGCTTTGATACCAATTGAAGAACACAATCTTATACTGAGAGGAGGGGTGTGAATAGTATAAGACCTCTTTTTACTTTCTCTATTTAACTTCAACTTCGCAAAGCAATGAACCAATAGCAATATCAAAGAAATGCATAAAGCAACACATAATGAGACACCAATTTTAACGTGGTTCACCCAACATGGGCTACCTCCACAAAACTTTTCTCTAAAAAGCTTTCTCAAAGTTCTTTGGGAATCCTTCCCAATTACAATGTTTATGAGCCTCAACCAAAAGGAGAAACCTTCCCCTACTCAAGTATTTATGAGCCTATGCCCAAAGGAGAATCCTTCCCCTCATGAATTTATGATACTCCTGCCCAAAGGAGAATCCTTCCCCTCCTCATAAATTTATGAGCCTCCTACCCAAAGGAGAATCCTTCCCCTCAGCTCTGGAAATGATACTTCAGAAGATCACCTACCTCTTATTCTGCTGGCATGTGGAACTCCTTTCCACGTAAGACCTCCTGTCATCAATGCTCAGCCTCAAGAGACCTTTGTCCTCACTGATCACCTCCACAACAACTCATCAACCTATACTAAACATAGTCAGTCAGTCCAGCACAAGTCTTCCTCACTCTGTCAGATCTGTCCCAAGCTCAACTCAAAAAGCTTGAACAAATCAATCTCTACTGCACACAAGCCTTCTCAAAGACTTGTCAAAACTATCCTCAGGTTCTTCTCAAATAACCACTTCAACTCTATCCTCAAGTCCTCTTCTAGGACCGATCAAAATTAGATCACAAGTCCTCCCTAGAACATGTCCAAATCAGCTCACAAGTCCTCACTAGAACTTGTCCAAATCAGCTCATAAGTCCTCACTAGAAACCGTCCAATTCAGATCAGTAGTCCTCACTAGAACTTGTCCAAATCAGCTCACAAGTCTTCACTAGAACCTATCCAAATCAGCTCACAAGTCCTCACTAGAACCTGTCCAAATCAGCTCACAAGTCTTCACTAGAACCTGTCCAAATCAGCTCACAAGTCTTCACTAGAACCTGTCCAAATCAGCTCACAAGTCCTCAAGAAAAAACTTGCTTAGCATGAACCCACAAAGAGAATTGTTAGAGACTCAATGTGATTCATCAACCTCATATAAGCATAAAGAGAATTGTTAGAGACTCAATATTTTCTATACTTAACTCCCAATCTCAATCTCAAATCTCATAGAAACATAAAGAGAATTGTTAGAGACTCAATATGTTCTATACTTAACTCCCAATATCAATCTCAACTCAATCTCAATCTCAAAAGAATAAGATAGATGTAGTATTCTTTTCTCAAGAACATGAAACATAACCCAAAAATTGCCAACCATGCAATATCTCATATAACAATGATACTCATGTTCTTTCCACAACCAATATCTTTTCTCAACCAATTAGGGCTTTAACAACAATGCTTATAGACAAGGTTTAACCAACATCATTCAACTCAACATTAACTTTGAAGCACTCAACCAATCACTACATGAAAAGGAAACTAGTAGACATCCTTTTCCCTCCAAAGGTATTTGAACAAAATAGCCACCAACATAAATCACCAATGCAAAGAATAACTTGCTCAAATCAATCTCAATGGAGTAAGCCCAAATCATGTATCAAGTAAAGCATTAACTTGATCAAAAAAACCTCTATGGAAGAAACTCAACCATCAATCTCAAAACCATCCTCAACTTTGCCACCAAGTTAGGGTTAGATCATAAAAGTAACCACAAACATATTTATTCCATAAAACACCTTACGACTCCAATCCTTAGAAGTCAACTACCAAAAATATAAAGCATACAAACAATATATCCTTTTAAACCTTATTTCTCCAAATTAATTAAACCATGCTCAAGGAATGATAGCTTCTAAGCAAATGTCACTCAACAATCAAGCCAAAAATCTCAACCACACACTATCAACCTTATATCTCCAAAGAAGCATTTAACCTTAAAAATAATTTTAAATAAATATGCCCAACCACTTCTTCTTTAGCAAAATGCAGATTTCATTTAAAAAACCTTACCAAAAAAATTCTTCCAAAAATCGTGGGTCAACAGTGCCTCCGAAAAAATCGGAGCGCAAAAAATCTTCTCACAGTCCACAGTGGGAGTCGAACGTTTGACCTCCCTTCAAGCGCCTTCATAGAAAAGTCATTACCACTAGGCCAACGGTGCTAGTTTGAAGGCTAGAAAGAGTCTCCTTCTCCTTAAACCTTTGGCGGCGGATAAACATGGCAAAAAAATGATAACCGTAGCTTTTACTTCCCAACCTTTGCGCAATTCAAATTTCTTTCACCCCATTGCTTTGGACTATAGGTTATGGCTTATATAGCCAAAATTCCATGCTATACATGACGTCGGCGGGAGGATAATTCAAAATTTTTGAATTAATATTACTTTTGTGCCTTCAAAACAAATTTTAGGGTTTATGAAACCCTTTTGATTATTAAAAAATAATCACAGGTCTTTTAGACCTTAGACCTTAGGTGGAGAACCCATTAAATTATTAAAATAATTTAATCACTAAATCAAATAAATAATTAATTAAAAAACCTTAAAAAGGTTTTATTAATTAAGTTATTTAATTAATAAGTGTCTCCAACCTTTGCATTAAGCTGAGAGTGGTTTTGAGAAAAACCCTTAATGCATCCACTTGGTTTTAATAAAAACCCTTAAACCTGCCATGGTTTTGATAAAAACCTTTTCATTTGCCACATGGAATCTCTTCGAAATCTTCTAGAAAAGATTCTTTGGAATATTCAACCTTTGAAGCCAATAAATCCTCTTGACATTAATGCCAATTCCTTTTGACATCAATGACAACTCATAGACAAGAAGCTAGGATCTCAAACCCAAAATTGCCAACATACTTGAGTTCATTGTTGCATGCTAGTTTGTATCGTGTTATCCTTGTAAGCCATGCGTTGGAGGTATGTTTGTGAGGATGATTATTGCTTTCTTGTTGTCTAAGTTTCATGTTCATGTTGTGATATTTGATGCCTTAATCTAGTGAATGTATACATAGCATTCAATAATTTTAGATGGAAAAATAAGGCTTAAATGCATGGAAATGTAGACCTTTGTAGAAAACGTACTTTCATTTTCTAGATAACTTTAAGGTAAGTTATTTTGAAAATAGGATGAGAATGATAATGATGTTGCCCATGGTTTTCCAAAAATAAATGGTTTAAAATGAAATGCAAGTAGGGAAGATATTATGCTTTTACTTGTTAATGTTTCTTTATGAAATGCAAGTAGGAAAAAGATTGTGCTTTTACTTGTTAATGTTTCTTATGAAATGCAAGTAGAGAAAATATTGTGCCCTTGCTTCCTAGTGTTGTCTTTATGGAAAAGTTAGTAGAGAAAAGTTATGTTTATCTTTATGTTGTTTAAATATTGGGAAGATAATTATAATGGTTTCCTAAGACTTGAGTAGGTAGGGAAACCATTATAGAGAGAAGTATGGGATTCTCTCATCGGTTGCTTTTATTACTTGTATTGTGCATGGATGTTTACAAATACATAGTGTAAATTAGTTGCATTGCATATTGACTTGTCCTAATCCCTAGGTGTCCCTAATGATCATGGGTAATTCCCTTCATGAAGAGGATCATGGAAGGAATATGGTATAAGGAATAGGAAAGAGGCTTGATGTACCTTAGAATGAAAAAAGGATTTGAAAATAATCATTTGCATCATATGGTTTAAATAGATATTCCAAATGTTGTTATAAATTAGCATCTTTTGTAAAATGATATGGCTTGCTTTGAAATGATAAGGCAAGGAAAGTTTTGTAATATGATAGTGATCATGCCAAAGTATTGTATAATTTATGGTAGACAAATGATATTGCGATATAGGTTCAAATGAAATTCTACACGTTCTCCAAGAAAAGTATTGAGATGCATTTATGATTACATGGTTGTATCCTTTAAATTTTTTCCTTTTTTAAGGCAAATGAATCTTGGAATTGTACTTTTATGTTGAAGTTTGTAATATGTAATGTTTCAATCTATTTTTCCCATATTTAAGATAGGACTATAGCTTAATCATGTTTTGAAGCATTTGAGATATTTATATTATGTGTTGATCATGGGTTAGTGTGAAAGGGGTTCTTGGTTAAAACTAGAATATCCATTAAAACTAGTGTTAAGGAAACTATCCAAACCTGGTGTTATTATAACCTAGTAAAAGTGAGACCTAGAAGGAGTTGTGAGAATTCAATAGCTATGCATTAAAAAATCTGGAAGGAGTTCAGAGAATGCAATAGCTAAATTTCTTGTGATTTTATTCACCTTGAATGGTGAGGATTTAGTGATTTGATAACCATCGAGTTAGCTAAATAAATCATAAGTCAACAATGGTGGTACCTCAAATGTATAGGTTTAGGTGACCATGATCATAGCCTATTGAAAGAGGTAATGATCTTAGTCATCCCACAAAGGTGTGGTGACTAAGAATTAAGGATTATGCTTGAATAACCTACCTAGAAGGACTTAGGTTGAGGTTAGAGAATAAACATTCCTCTTTAAGTGATATGGGACTTAAAGGATAATCCCTATTTTGTGGTCAAACTTTCCTATACCGGTGATGGTATAGGAAATGTGAGGGGACCACTTTGGAATCCTTCTATACAAGGAGATTTAGTAAGGTGAACCCTAGAGACTATAGGAGATTGACCACTCTTGTCCATTGAGTTTTGTCTACAATGACATTGAACTCAAATGTGGTGAAGCCTTAAATGCTAAAAAGAAAAATATTGGGACATCAATAAAACTTGCATTATATATATATATATATATATATATATATATATATTGGGTTGAGTTTTTGGGGTGTTATAGTTTATATTAGAGCTCTAGGTTGTAAGTCTTGAAGCTTTCAGTGAGTGTTCTTAGGTTAAGCCTTGATTTTCTGTGCTACTTTTGGAAAGGCACCTTGCAAGAATATAAGCATAACCTTGATCATTATTGATTGAGTGATAATGGTCTATGATAGGTCATTAGGAGAATGAAACTAATAAATTGTAAGTAAAATTAAGAAAATTGTGACTTACCCAACTCATTTGTATGAATAGGATATGAAAATTGTATCAAAAGGGAGTTCATCTAAGAAAACCAACATGGTTTTACAAGAGGGGAATGTAGTGCAAAAGACCAGATGAACTATAGACTCTATTAAGAAAACTGGGAGAGCAGTGGCTTCTAACAAGAGGGCTAAGAGGACAACAAACCTTGATAGGGAAACCAAGGGAACAACAAGATTAGAATATCTCTCCTCCATGGTGAATTTGATTCAAGAACGATTGGAGAAACAATAAAAACTAATAAAAACCTTGATCACTAAAGAAGCCAACACTATAAATGTAGAGGGTAGACAAGAAGAGAATCATATTAGAAGAATCCAAGAGGGCAAGGCTTGAATAGAGGTTGAGATAGCTAGAGACCTTAATAATACTAAAAGTAACCAATTTTAATGGGAAATAAGGAGGAGATGTGGCTGAGTCATGACTGAAAGAGTTGGAAATATTCTTTTCCATGAAATGTTACTCCTTTGATACTCAGACTGTGTGGGCTATCCTTCATATTTTGGATATAGCCCTAGAATGGTGGGACATGTTTAGTACAAACAAGAAGATCCAAGCCATAAAACTTAAGTGGGATGATTTTTTTTGGGCTATTAAAAATTATTTATTTTTAACCAATTTATATAGAGAAATTTGAAGAATTGTCTACACTTCAACAAGGATCACTATCGATAGAGGTGTATTTTTAGAGATATGTGAAACTTTTGAAGTATGTTCTAGAGTACGAGAGCAATGATCATCTAAAGGTGCATATTCTTATCTTAAGGGTAGACCCTAAGATTAGGATAATAATTAATTTGCTCAAATATAAAATTTTGCAAGAAGCTTATGACTTGGCTAGACAATAAGAAACTAATATCCAAACTAAAAAGCATTTCTTCAATTATTCAGGATTGACAGATTCAGAGAGATATGAGCTTAAGAAAAAAATAGTGTAGGATTTATAAAGTAGAATAAGGAACAACAAAAGAGAAACAAAGAAAATCCAAAGTGAAGTAACAAGAACAATGGGAATCAAGGGTAAAATAAGAAGAAATTTTAGAAGGATAGTTCCAATCCTCATTGTCCAAAGTAAAATGAATTAGTACAAAAATAAGAAATGGAGTGAAGGAATGAGATATCCAAAGAACCCAGGATAGGTTGCTACATATATGTGGATACACATTATACCAAAAAATATCCTTAAAAGTTAGAGTCAAGTCACTGAGTATAGGAGTAGTCACAATGAATATATGTCACTACTAAGAGTCAAAACCTAGATGGAAAAGCTACAACAATGTTACTAAATGGTAAGATATTTGATAAAGATATTTTAATAGATAGTGGGGCTACAAATATTTTTATTTCCACAAGCATTACCAAGGATATGTTGAAAAGACCTGGATTTTTGGCACAAAAGTGGAAAGTCGAGTATGGTTCTAGGCATACATACTTAATGGATCAATGTTTACCTACAACTAAGATAACTATATCCAATGGGTCCACTATATGGTACTTATATGTGGAACCCCTCCATGATTTTGATATTATCCTAGGGATGGATTGGTTGAAGTATCATGGAGCCTTAATCAATTTTTATGATAGATGGATGGATTACATTTACAAGGATAAGAGGAGAGTAAGGGTTTATAGTAGGTAAGGTTCTTTTAAAACCCACCTATTTTTAGCTATGTAGTTAAATAAGGCCATTAAAATATGTGGTATGCTATATATAGTCAATTTTAATGGAAAGTTGGGAGAATAGGAGATGAGGAAATTTTTAAGAAACATTCAATATTACAAGAATTAAAGGATATATTTCTATAAAATCCCCCAGGGCTTCCACCTCTATGGTAATTTGACCTCACTATTGAGTTAATGCCAAGGTATGAAAATTTTTCAAGAACACCTTATAGAATGATCCCAATTGAGTTGTAAGAATTGAAGATGCAACCTCAAGACTTGTTAGAAAATGGGATGATAAATCCTAGTGTGTTACCTTAGGGCGCTTTGGTATTTTTTATGAAAAATAATATGATTCCTTAATGTTATGCATAGATTATAGAATGCTAAATAATGTAACCATTAAGAATAAGTATCCTTTTCTAAGTATTGATGACCTCTTCGATCAACTAAAGGATGCTACTATATTTTTGAAAATATATCTAATATATAGATATCATTAGTTGAGGATTCGAGAAGAGGATACGCATAAGAAAACATTTAAAACCTAATATGGGAACTATGAATTCATGGTATTATCATTTTGGCTGATAAATGCATCAAATTTTATTAATTTTATGAAGAAATTGTTTCAAAAGTATTTGGTTCGATTTGTCTTGGTATTCTTAGATGATGTCTTGATATATTATTGCACCAAATAAGAACATGACCATCAGTTGAGATTAGTGTTAGAGGTATTGAGGAAAAACCAACTATACAAAAAGTTGTCCAAGTATGACTTTTATACCTCATAGGTACAATATTTGGTATACACCATCTTGGTAGAAGGAATTACAGTGGACCCAAAGACAATTGAGGCTATATTAAGTTGGCCTTCATAGAAAAATATGATAGAAGTTAGGAGTTTCATTGGAATTATTATAAGAGTTTTCTGAGAGATTACTCTAAGGTTACCTATTCAATCACCAATATTCAAAATAAGGAGAAATATTTCAAATGGATGGATAAGTGTGAGGACACATTTGAGGTTATAAAAAATAAGTTAATGACACTGATTCTAAAGATACCATATCCTCTTGGGAATTATACCATGTGTAAAAATACTTTCCTAGAAGGTTTGGATGGGGTATTATCTTAGGAATATGTCTTATTAGCCTATGAGTCTAGAAAAATCAAGAAGCATGAGGTAAAATATGTTACACATGACCTAGAATTGGTAGCAGTTGTGCATGCCCTAAATGTTTGGAGATATTATTTATTGGGAAAATAATTTGAGCCAAGGAAAAACCATCAGAGTCTAAGGTATATTTTTACCCAACCTATGATGAACAAAAGACAAAAAAAATGGATAAATTTCTTAGTAGAAGACAACTTTGATATTAAGTATATCAAAGGGAAAGAAAATAAGGTTGTAGATGCCTTGAGTATGAGAAGGCACATATCCGCATTGACCTGGAGTCATATAGACTTGATGGATAGGGTCAAGGAGATATGGCTACAAGAACTATGTTGCATAGAAATCTAGGATCAAACCAAGAGAAATATTGAAGAGAATAAGGGTTTCAATAAAATTGATGAACTTTTATATTTCAAGGATAGGGTATTTATACCCAAAACTAGTGATCTAAGGAGATTTATTATACAAGAGGCACATAATTCTCCCTATTTTGCTCATCCAAGAGGGTCAAAAATAAAGAAAAACATGAAAATACCTTCTATTGGGTAGGAATGAAGCAAGATATCACTAGTTTCATTGCAATATATATATATATATATAATACCAAAAGGTGAAGGTAGAACATCGACATCCAATAGGGAAATTTTACCCATATGATGTATCTATGTAGAAGTGGTAGATAATTTCTATGGATTTTATTGTGGTTTTACCTAAGACTAGGTACCAACATGATGCAATCCTAGTAGTGGTTGATAAGTTGACCAATGTTGCACACTTCATACCAAATAATATCAAGGATGATGCAATAGCGGTGGTAAACAAGATTTCCAAATAATTCTTCAAGCTACATGGGTTTCTTAAGGTGATCATATCAGACAAGGATTCTAGGTTCACATCAAAATTGTGGTAAGCTCTATACCATGCAATGGGTACTAAGTTGTATGTTCTACATATCATCCAAACACAAATGGTCAAACAGAGAGGGTAAACCAAGTTTTAGAGGACATGCTCCACATGTACTGCATGGACCAAAAGTCTAAATGGGAGGACTTTTTGCATCTTGTGGAATTTGCATATAATAATGGTCACCATGCATATTTGGAAATGGCCTTGTTTGAAGCCTTATATGGTAGAAGATGTAGAATACCTCTATTGTGGGACAATCTAGAGGATCGAGTGATGATCAAAGAATTACTATAGGAGATAAAGTCTTCTTGAGTGTTAGACCCATGAAAAGTACCATCAAGTTGACTATGTTGGATCCTCTCTATGTTGGACCCTTTTAAATTATTGATAGTATTAGTCTTGTAGCCTATAGTCTTGCCTTGCCACCTAACCTGTCAATGATCCATGATAATTTCCACATATCCCTACTTAGAAAATATGTTGTTGATCCTACTCACATGTGGAATGTTTCTAAATTGTAGATAGAAAATACCTCAACCATTGAGGTGATACCAATAAATATTTTAGGTTTTTATTCAAATATGTTGAGGAAAAAACCCTATATCAATGTAAGGTCCAGTAGGACCAATATTCTGAGAATTGTACCACATGGAAAAGTGCTAAAGAAATAAGACAACAATTTCCATTCTTATTTAAATGAAATATTTGTTTAATCACTAGAAAAAAACACAATGGACTATGTTTAGCCCAGGGGGAGTATATAACAACCCTCCTTGAGAGAACTAATTATTGACAATGAATTATGTATTGGTGTGAATGTTTTATTGCATAGCTTCATTTTATTATGTCAATAGGATTAAGAAATTTCACCTTGTGCTTGGAATATGGTATTGTTGATGTATTTGTGGATGCAAGACCAGGTTCTCTCACTAGTGGGATCATATGGGTGAACCATCTAAATTGGAAGATACTTTAGGAAATGATGGTGATGACTTGCTCATTGATAGCTTAGGTAACGAAACACCCTTCATGTATATGCATTACATTTTACTTATTTTATGTTCACACTAGTGGGCCAGAAAGTTGCTTATGTAATGAGTCTCCTTAATTGGATGGCAATATCATTAGACTATCTTAAAAGATACCACCTACTTAGGGATAAAACAATGGTTTGTAATATTATTGGTGTGAATCTATGTTTTTATGTGGTATGCATAGATTTTTAGATAAAATAAACCATTGAAGTATTAAATTGTTGGTAACTATAATACTTTAGAACATTCGTATCAATGCTAGCAATTAATATTAGCAATTGAAACTAATAAAATAAGTTATTAGATTAATTCATGAGGATGCTTTAATTATTGCATGATTTTTCTAATGTTGAAAACATTAAGGAAATTAACTTTAAGGTTTTAAAAATCATTAAAAATTAATTAATACCCCATGCTTTAATAATCATAAGCATTTTAAATGGGTAACTTTCATAAAGAGAACATTACGAGTTGGAGGTGGCTAGATCGGATGGAAGTTCTTTGTGGATGAATGTTAGCTTCTCGAAGAGCCACTTTCAAGTAATAGTAGGAATATTGGGATGAATTTTTGGGGATCCTTTAGAAATGGAAAGATATGATCAAGATCTGGAAGGAAGGCATGCTTTAGAATTATTCTCCAAGTCTAGCATGAAGAGGTAAGTTTCAGTGGTGTTGAAGCTTTCTCCTCTATAGAATCAATCTACCAAATATTATTTTTTTCTTGGCTCTTTGGTTGAGTGATTTGAGCTTCCCATTTTAATTATGGAATCTATTTTTGAAAGTTGTTTTTTAGTCTTCTCTAGTAAGTTCTTTATTAGTTTTGTGTTTAGTTTTGTGATAGTAGGTGTACCTCTTTTGATTGTCTGGATATTTTTTTGTGTTATCATTTGAAGGAAGTTTGTATCCATCTTGTGTTGAGGTTGTATTGTATTATAAGTGTAAGTTTTTTGGATCGCTGATCATGGATCAAATGTCCTCCGATTGGTTATATTTATGTTTTTAAATATTGGGAAGATAATTTTAATGTTTCCTGAGACTTGATTAGGTAGGGAAACCATTATGGAGATAAGTATGGGATTATATTATCGGTTTCTTTTATTACTTGTATTGTGCATGGATATTTGTAAATACATAGTGTAAATTAGTTGCATTGCATATTGAGCTATCCTAATCCCTAAGTGTCCCTCAAGATTGTGGGTAATTCCCTTCATGAATAGGATCATGGAAGGAATATGGTGCAAGGACTACTTAGAAGAAATGGATTGATGTACCTTGGAATAAAAAGAGGATTTGTAAATGAGCATTTGCATAGTATGGTTTAAATAGAGATTTCCAATGTTGTTAGAAATTGGAAACTTTTATAAATTGGATGGTTTGATTTGAAATGATAAGGTAAGAAAAGTGTTGTAATATGATAGTGATCATGCCAAAGTATTGTACAATTTGTGGTAGACAAATGATATTGTGATCTAGGTTCAAATGGAATTCTACATGTTCTCTAAGAAAAGTTTTGAGAAGCTTTTATGATTACATGGTTGTATATTTTGAAGAGTTTTCCTTTTTTAAAGAAAATGAATCTTGGAATGGTACTTTTATGTTAAAGTTTGTAGGATGTAATTTTTTAATCTATTTTTCCACATTTAAGATAAGACTATAGCATAATAATATTTTGAAGCATTTGAGATATTTATGTCATGTGTTGATCATGGGTTAGTGTGAAAGGGGTACTTGATTAAAATTAGAGCATCCATTAAGACCAGTGTCAAATAAATTACCCAATCTCGTTGTTACCATAACCTAGTATAAGTGAGACCTAGGAGTTGCGAGAATGCAATATCTAGGAACTCACAAATATGGAAGGAGTTGCAAGAATGCAATAGCTAGATTTCTTATGATTTGATTCACCTTGAATGATGACGATCGGGTGTTTTTTTAACCATGGAGTTACCAAAATTAGTCACAAGTCAGTAGTGGTGTTACCTCAAATATGTAGGTTCAGGTGACCATGATCAATGCCTATTGAAAGAGGTAATGATCTTAGTCAGCCCATAGATGTATGGTTACTTAGAACTAAGGATTATGCCTGAAGAACCTACCTAAATGGACTTAGGTGTTAGCTTTTGATGAATGAGCCATGAGAGATAACAATCACAAGATGTAGAATAACATGAAAGAAAGTAAATATTCTAGATGACTAAATTATGCTAAAATATAAATCATATAAAATATTAAAATGTAGCAATAGAGGAATTGAGCAATCCATTAACAAAGCTACATGTCTACATCATATCCATCATCAATAAATTATGTGGAACACAGAACTACACTATCCACTAACCTACGCTATCTAACTATGTCTCTCAACTGTCTTGTCAATATATCTAAGAGGCCATCATTATATAAGAAAAATAGTATGCTTAGGCAACACTCTATCTAGTTGTGCATAGGACAACTTGCAAATATACAAATTGCACATTGAAACTTGTCCACTTATTACATTACATGAAGTAACTAGATAACTTGCATAAGAAGTAATCTAGATATGTATCTTGGAGGATACATTTACATAACTCAAATGATGGAATAGAAACTATTTACAACACCCACATATATTACATTATTTGGATATTGAAGGCTTTAGTCTTCAATATGGATTTTATTCATCTTATTTTGATTGATCTTCATGGTCTTCTTCCTTTGTATTATTTGTATTCAGGTTTAGTAGGTAGTTTATGTCTTCATATGATGCATAGTAGGCTATAGCTAGGCATTATATTCTAATTGGATAATATTTGACATGTTCTGGTTCATATTCTATCTAGACACCTTTGTAGTCCTCCTTGCAAGTATCTTCATTTGATTCTTATTGTTTATGAATATGTAGGGCATGATGTAATTGTCCTTTCTTTGTTCTGTGCTTTCCTTCTTGGTGTGTTGGTTAGTCTATCATCACAAAAGTATTTTTCTTGAACACAAACTTGTTTCTTGTGTTGAGGTTGAGTAAGTAAAAATATAATTAATGATAGATAAATCATCAGACATTCTTCTAGAGAAAAAATAACCAATATTTGTGAGTTCCACCATGTTGTGAAGAGAATTTCAAGAAGATAATTAATTAAGGCTGTAAATATGCCTTCTTTGGCTTCCTTAATAAATAAGGATAATTTCATCTTGTCATTAGAAGATATATACTTGTATCCTCTTAAAGTATCTATTAGGTTTTGGGAGTAGTGTTCCACTTCATGGAATAGTTATACATTTTTTAAAGCTTTTCTCAAAATCGCATCCATAATGTTTCTTTGGAATTGAACTTTGATAGGACCTTAGTAGTATTATATTATGGATCCCTAGTGATAAGAGTATGATGCAGTGATTTTTGTAAAAATGTAGTTCAATTTTGGTTAATTTTGTACAAGTTTTACAATAATCAAAAATCAACTTTTTAACACCTTATTACTCCTAATTGAACTAAGCACTTTTTCAATTTTGAAGAGGTTTTGATGTTGGAATTATTTCACCCATTTTTTAAAATTTGAGAAGTAAAAATATGTTTATCCAGTATTAATAAAAACCCTTAATAACCTCTTTTATATCCCTTGGATTATTTCTAATTTCCAAATAAAATAAATTTTATGGAGTAATCCTTGTGACTTCCAAGTTTAGAATTTGCAATATAGTTTAATCCAAGTTGAATTCTTTATTCCTCCTATGTAATATTGTAAATATTAAATTAATAAGATAAGTCACCCTTTAGCTTTCAAAATCAAAGTTTTAACCTTAGTTTATAACTCCAAATTATAAAAGTAATAATAAATGAGACTTAGACCTTACCTTATGGATGCAATATATCCTCAATATTCGATGCTTTCTATGACTGAGTATAACAACATATAAGAGGTACCTTGGGAACTCGGTTTAATGGATATTCCTTGGAGTGGTAGGACTTGAATGTTGTACGTATGGTGCTAAATATTAACCTTCAAAAATGGAGAGCTTTTAATGCTCCTTCCCATTGTCTTCCGCATTGCACTTAAAATATTTTTGCTACGCTTCTCTCATGCCTTGACTATGCTATGTTCCTCCTTCGGACATCTTTGACTACGATTCACTCATGCATGTTGATCTTAGACTTAAGATGCATTTTAAGCACTATTGATCATAGGCATTATGACAAGTGTCATATCCGTTACATGTGAGCACTCCCTTCTTTACGTAATGCTCCAAAACCTTTGTTCAATGCTCTTGGAGAAATTAGAAAATGTATGGGCACTTGTGTGAAGCTAGTGGAGAATACCAAGTGTCACGTATTTGCTTGTAACTACATCATGGGAGTTTCTATAATGTTGAGAGGAATGATGACCAAAATATCGAGTTTTATTTCTGCATGGAGTTCGTTCTTGTAACACCTTCAAAGATGGATATTATAACTCCATGACCCTTTTTATTTGCAATGTTGCTTGGGCAAAAAGTAAGATTTTTCTTTGTAGGTGGATGGATGATGTGCTATGGAGCTTGGACAATGATTTGAGGCTTCCCTTGGTGAGTGGTCTTCTCCAAGTTAGAGACCATGAATATAACACCTTCCCTATTTCTTTTATACCTTTGAATATATTTATTTTATTGTAGATATGTTGAGTGGTGTTTTCACCCAATTGTGAAAGCACACTCTCCGGTAGGATTTGAGTCCCAAAATCCTCTGCTTGTAAAGAAATTATGACAGAATAATTTCTCCAAGGTTCCTGTTATGCTGGTTCTTTGTTTACCAATGATGTTGTTCAATTGAAATGCTAGGAATACCTTAGGGTTACAAGTGGATGTTAACAAGGGGCCTGGTGATTTATTTTATTTTGAAATACAATGGACTCACAGTAAGTTAATATAAAAAGATGAATCTATTTGGATTTCAGGCTCTGGTAGATTTTCAATTATTTATTTGAATGATAGTGAAAAAATGCAAGAAAAAATAAAGGATTGAAAATAAAGAAATGCAAATAAAAATGAATGAAACTAAACTACGGCCAGAGTGCTATCATCTTGATTGACAAAACCGAAGATAATGAGGTTTCTGCATGCAACCCAACCTATTGAACCTGCAAATTTGCACAGTCTAGATAAGCTAGGTGCGGGTTTCTAGGGTTTTTACTATAATTCCAGATTTAGACATTCGCATGAAGCAACCAAGAACACTTGCATTAAACTTCACCTAAAAGCCTAGAAATCTGAAAGGGAAAGATAAAACATTAAATATTGCATGCAAAATGACTCCTTTCTTATCAATGAGATGCCAACTCTCTGTGTTTCTGTATTAAATAATATATCAGTTACAATGATAGAATGTTCTAGGTTAAACAAATCCAGAACAAATGAAGGAAATTGCTCCAAGTGTAGGTCCATAATAGCTTGCAGCCTTTGTCTCTGCAACTCTGCTAGCAACAATTTCCAACCCCTGTATCGATCTATGCTTTTGATTTTATACTAACTGATACGACTCTTCGATTCACCCTACGTCGCTTCGTTTCACTTCCCAGAATGCGTCGTTTCAAATTCCTTGCCTTTTTATTGCTTTTGATTTTATGCACGCTGCCAAAACGTTCGATATTCTCTGTTACATGAAACGCTTCTGTAATCCTGACACCTGTATGCCATGTGTTCTACGTTTCTAGCATGTTTCATAATGGCCCCATGTAAATCGCGACATCTTTAGGCATGCAGCTTCGTTCCTTTGCCTTCACCGTGAAAACGTGACATGTCGTGATATCGCGACGCTTTCCTGTCAACAGCCTTCTTGCCTTCTTGCCCAGCAAAAACACGACATGTCACGAAATCGTGATGCTTTTTGTCTCTGTACACCTTTGGCTGCAACCTGTCATGAAATTGTGACATTTTTCACTCGACACGCCTTTGGCTGCAACCTATCGTGAAATCATGACATTTTTCACTTCCGTACACTTTGCCAACTTTTCGTCACGAAATCGCTATGCTTTTTTGCTTCGGGCTGCTCTTCTTTGTATTTGGCAGCGAAAACGCGAGTACCACTTCGCTGCTTTGGAGCTGTGAAACTATGACCTATCGCGATATCGTGATGCTTTTCTGTTTCGAGCCTCTTTACCATTTTCTGTCATGATATCACGACATTTTTCCACTTCGTTCCCTTTTGCCGCTTTCTATCATGATATCACGACGTTTTTCCTCTTCGTGCCCCTTTGCTAATTTTTGTCGCAATATCACTACGCTTTTAATGCCTTGCCCTGTTTGACTGGTTTGACCCATGATTTTGTGACATGTGATTTCGCTATGCCCTTCCATTTTGCCTTTATCTCTTCTCTCTGGGCCGCAATGGAGCAACATGTCATGATTTCATGACACTTTTTCATTTTCTTTTTCTCTCTCCTCTTTCAGCCGCGACGGAGCAACATGTCACAATTTCGCAACACTTTTTCATTTTCTTTTTCTCTCTCTTATTTCGGCCGCGACGGAGCAACATGTCGTGATTTTGTGACACTTTTTCATTTTATTTTTCTCTCTCTTCTTTCGGCCGTGACAGAGCAACATGTTGCAATTTCGTGACACTTTTTTGCTTTCTTTTTCTCTCTTCTTTCGGCCGCGACGGAGCAACATGTCACGATTTCGCGACACTTTTCTACTTTCGGC
Source organism: Wollemia nobilis (assembly GCA_028583015.1). Taxonomy (NCBI): domain Eukaryota; kingdom Viridiplantae; phylum Streptophyta; class Pinopsida; order Araucariales; family Araucariaceae; genus Wollemia; species Wollemia nobilis. Next base: position 866,484 of record JAQPPZ010000032.1, read on the forward strand.
CGTGACGGAGCAACATGTCATGATTTCGCTACACTTTTTCATTTTCGGCCTCGACAGCGCAACATGTCGCGATTTTGTGACACTTTTCATTTTTTGGCAGCGATGGCGCGACATGTCGCGATATCGCAACACTTTTCATCCTTGTGCAATTTTGCCCCTTTTCTTGATTTTTAGCATCTGGGTCACTGATATTTTCTTTGAAAGCCTGCAAAAAGGTGGGTCCCCAATTTTGGGGTGTGTTGTGGATCAGCCACAACAAATGGTGACTTTGCTGTCAAATGCTCTTGAGCATTTTAGTGAGAACCCAACCTGAAACATATACAAACTCGAAAACATGTGTTAGCACATAAGAAATATAAACCAATGCCCAAAGATCAGAAGTACATGAATCATCAGAATCATCAAGTATTAGCTCAGTGTGTGCAATGAATTTATTTCCCTATCATTTGAAATTGATCAACATTCCATTGTCAGTTTTGCATGAATGCATATGTGAGATTGTGAATGATTTGTGTAACCTAATGAATATGCTAGGAGATTTTGCTTTTATAAAAGGCATAGTATTTCTTCTAGTATCATGTACAAACATTCAATATTGTCAAACCCCCTTAGGATCCACCAATTAATTGTTTTATTATATCCCAAAGTTGGTTATGAGTCCCTACTATCTTGAACCCATGTGCAAGTGAATGTGAAATCAGAACTTTGGGGAATCAGACTCCCAACCTAACCAAGATGGGAGTTTAAACCTATCCTTACTATTCTGATTTAGAGTTCATTATATCACTTTGAGCAAAATAATTTAACCAATTATGGAAGAAATGGTCATGCTAGTCTAACCCTTTGGACAATCAGTGGTCTTGTTTTTTAGATAAGACATGTTGCCATGCATGGGCATACCTAACCCCATAATCCAAGACTTATCTTCATTTATTTGGACCTTGGGGATGACTACCCATCCTTTGCAGAGGACAAGTAGTACGATCCTTCCAATCCAATATAAATATGAGATGGGAAAAATTAATTTTTTAACTTCTTGGACCTTGGGGCTGACTACCTATCCTTGCCAGGGACATGTAGTACGATCCTTTGAATCCAAGCTTTGGATAAAAATGGAAAATATTAATTTATTACTTAGACCTTGGGGATGACTACCCATCCTTTGTAGAGGACAAGTAGTACGATCCTTCCAATCCAAGATTTATCATGAAATGAGACATAAGAGCTTTGGGGAATCATATTCTCAACCTAAGCGAGATGAGAATTTATGCCCTATCCTTACTACTCCATGTAGGTCAAATCAAAGCTTTGGGGAATTGGATCCTCAACCTAAGTTCGATGAGGACTTAACCCTATCCTTACTACTCTGATTTTAGGCTTTAAGCTTTATGGAAGTGGTCAAAACCACTATTTTAAGGATCATGTTGCATAATAGGATAGACATGAAAAACTTCTTTCGCCCAACCTTTTCTTCCAAGTTAGGTTTTGATCATTTTGCTCAAGATCCTTTTTAATGTATAAGACGTGCTTGGTTCTAGATATCTCAAGACTCAGTTTCCAACCTTAGTATTTTCTTACATTTATGTCATAACACAACCCTAAGAGGATTTGACATACTTTAATGATTTGTACCTAAGATGCATATGCAACTAAGATGGAATGTATATGTAAAGTGAGATGTAACATGAATGCATTATCTCTTGAATTGCAAATGAAATATTTGCCATACAAAATTGACTACTTCATGCATCACAAGTTTCAAATGATATAACTTAAAATGTTTGTGTTACTTGTGGAGCTTTTACAAGACAATTCCAATATTTCATACTCTCCTAATCTTAAGCATAAGTTGACATCTCAATTTTATTTATTTTTATTATTATTATTATTATTTTCTCTTTTTTTTTATAAAAAACAAACAAAGCATGTCAATTGAAATCAAACACACAACTTAAATCATTATTAAACTAAGAATCCAAAAATAAAACTTGAAAAACACAAACCAAAACCAAAACCAAAACCCAAAAACAAAACTTGAAATCCCACACCAAAAAACCAAAAATTATATACATTATTGTACAAGATGATGCCAAACTTGGACTATTACTTTCCTGGATCCCAAACATTATTAGAACACATCAAAAAACATATGACACAATACACATGCCAAATTTTGTAGGAATCCAACAACAATAAGATCAAACCAAGCAATGCAACAAATTTCAACTTGCCATGCTCACCATTCCACTTTGATTTAGTTCTATTACCAACATCATAGGTGAGATTCAAATAAAATTGATTAGACAATGGTTGATATTCAATTTTATCTTGTCTATTATTTAAAGTGCAAGTTTCATCATTCCATTCATGATTTAGAAGTAGGTTTTCCTTTTCAAATGTGAGATGTTGCAAACAAGAGCCTATTTCTAAAAATCTTGAATTCAAATCATTTTCCAAGATTTTAAAGCAACCAAAATCATTCAAAACTTGACAAGCATCAACAAAATTTGGCATTTCCTCATTAATGATGTTAGCATCCAAAGGGACATCATGTAACCTATCACTTGAAATTTTTGTAGCTACTACCAAAGGTAAAGATTTCCCCTTGTCATCCATACTCAACCCATCATGATTAAAATTTATCATAACTTGATGAGTATTAGTAGCCTTTTCTTTTTTCTTGTTGTCTTCTTCATCGTCCAATACCTGTTCAAAAACACCAAAGTTAGGCACCCAATCAAACATGCGTCCATATTTTTCAAAACAAGAGCCTAATTTTTCAAGATATGTGTCACGTGACACCTTTCCACAATCAATGGCTTGAGTTGCCCCAAAATCCATATTTTCATTAAGATCATCAATAGCATCCAACCCACACCACCTAGGTTTTGTAATTTCATCATTTTGAGATGGCATAGATATTGTAAAAACAATAGGTGGATCAATATTTTTGATTTCTTGCCCCCCAAGGGGAACAAAAACAATTGATTCTCCTTCTTCATCCATGGTAGTAGAATCATTATCTGTCTCCAAAATTTGATGAGATTTGAAACCCTCTTCCAAAACATCCTCAAATCGTACAGGAGTTGTAATATCTTCCTTTGAGTAGGCAATTATGTTGTCCTGTATATCAATAGGCACACGAGTTTCATTAGTAGTTTTGGAATGAGTGAAATCTTCCCACTTCTTCCAAGCATCATAATAATCATCTTTCAAAATCAAGTGGTGACGTTCAACTACTTCTTCAACATCTTCCAATTCATCAATATGTTTCTTATCAAACTCATCTTCACCTTCCTTAGATGGTTCAATTATTTCCAAAAGTGGGTTATTTCTTGAATTCAAATTTATAAGGCTATCATTGTCCAAATTAGTAACCCATGATTCATTATCATAATTTGGAGGGTGAAGAATTTCTTGATCCTTAATTTTACACATCTCATCAATAGTATCTTCCATGAACAAGTGGTGAAACTCTATCATGTCTTCAAATTTATTTATTGATTTTCTTTCCATTTAATTTTCAACCACTTCATTCAATTCTATGGTGGGTTCCATCCATTCACATATATCAAACATTGTTGAATTTAGAACCCCTTCATCCGGATAATCATGTATCTCTACATGATCCTCACTAGTGGATGTTGTCTTAGAAATTTGCACCTCCTCTTGGACTACATCTAAGGTGGTCATAAAATTTGGGTATTCAAATTCATCCCCTTGATCATTCACCTTAGGTATCATTGGAGTGGAGGGTGCTATGTTTGATGGTTGGTGTAGGTTGGCATCAAAAGAACAATTTCTCATGTGAACATGTTGTGCCTTTTCTTCTTCAAGACCTTGTTGTTCTATCTCTTCTAAGACCTCATGGATTTTCTCTAGGGATAAACCATTCAACTTTTCCTCAATGAGTGAAGCAAGTGTGGGGTGTATGGCTCCTAGGTATACTTCCATGGCTTCCTCTTCTAATGTGTTAAAATTTTCCCACATTTGGGAGTGCAACTCATGAAATATTTCATTGAATTGACTCAAGGATTCATTAGGCTCCTTACACATGGAGGTAAACTAATTTTTCAAGATTTCTAAGTCAACCTGATTACCAAAATGATAAAGATAGGCTGCTTCTAATTGTATCCAAGAAGTCCTAACCTCCATGGGTAGTTGGCTGTACCAAAAGAATGGTTTGTCATCCAAAATGTATGCAAATAACTTACAAGCCACCTCCTCATAGAAAATCTGGAATTTACATAATGTATCCTTGTAGACATGCAATTTTTGCAAGTATCCTAGTGGCACCTCTTGATTAAAACACCATAAGAAATCCAATAACATTGTAGGAATTTGATAGGGTACCATAGGTATAGATAAACTCTCATAATGATCCTCTATCATTGATACCATTCTCTCTCTTAGAGACACTATTTCAGCTCTCAGGGATACCATTTGCTCCTCAAGTGTTGCCATTAGTGAACTCAGAATGTAATTTTAGAACCAAATCTGTTGAATATTCAACTTTAAATATATAAAAAAATCAAGTTAGCATCAACCAAGAGATGTAATTATTAAAATCAAATGTCAAGTAATTGCATGAGACCAAAATTTTCTAAATTAAATCAAATCACATATTTCTGTATGAACAATCAAAAAAGTGTTAGAATAATATACAACATACCTAAATTGCTTAAAATAGAACAAGTAAATAAATTCAGGCCATCCTTTTTACAATCGGCTGAGTGTTAGAGGACAAGCATAAAAAATTTAAATTTAAATAACACTAAAATAAACCCGTTCGGCCCTCCTAGCACCAATCCGTTGAGTGGTGTTAGAGGCCGAAGATGCTAATCAAATGGAAATGAAATATTTAGCAATGTAAATCTCTCAAACAATTAAAAACCCGTAGCATCTAAAATCATGATAAAATAAACTTTTCATGCCCTCCTTCTAGCACCAATCTGTTGAGTGGTGTTTTCACCCAATTGTGAAAGCACACTCTTCGATAGGATCTGAGTCCCAAAATCCTCTGCTTGTAAAGAAATTATGACAAAATAATTTCTCCAAGGTTCCTGTTATGCTGGTTCTTTGTTTACCAATGATGTTGTTCAATTGAAATGCTAGGAATACCTTAGGGTTACAAGTGGATGTTAACAAGGGGCCTGGTGATTTATTTTATTTTGAAATACAATGGACTCACAGTAAGTTAATATAAAAAGATGAATCTATTTGGATTTCAGGCTCTGGTAGATTTTCAATTATTTATTTGAATGATAGTGAAAAAATGCAGGAAAAAATAAAGGATTGAAAATAAAGAAATGCAAATAAAAATGAATGAAACTAAACTACGGCCAGAGTGCTATCATCTTGATTGACAAAACCAAAGATAATGAGGTTTCTGCATGCAACCCAACCTATTGAACCTACAAATTCGCATAGTCCAGATAAGCTAGGTGCGGGTTTCTGGGGTTTTTACTGTAATTCTAGATTTAGACATTCGCATGAAGCAACCAAGAACACTTGCATTAAACTTCACCTAAAAGCCTAGAAATCTGAAAGGGAAAGATAAAACATTAAATCTTGCATGCAAAATGACTCCTTCTTTCTTATCAATGAGATGCCAACTCTCTGTGTTTCTGTATTAAATAATATATCAGTTACAATGACAGAATGTTCCAGGTTAAACAAATCCAGAACAAATGAAGGAAATTGCTCCAAGTGCAGGTCTAGAATGGCTTGCAGCCTTTGTCTCTGCAACTCTGCTAGCAGCAATTTCCAACCCCTATATTGATTTGTGCTTCTAATTTTATACTAACTGATACGGCTCTTCGATTCATCCTACGTCGCTTCGTTTCACTTCCCAGAATGCGTCGTTTCAAATTCCCCACATTTTCGTTGCTTTTGATTTTATGCGCGCTATCGAAACATTCGATATTCTCTGTTACATGAAATGCTTCTGTAATCCTGACACCTATATGCCACGTGTTCTATGTTTCTAGCATGTTTCGTAATGGCCCCATGTAAATCATGATGTCATTAGGCATGCAGCTTCATTCCTTTGCCTTCACCGCGAAAACGTGACATGTCGCGATATCTTGACGCTTTCCTATCAACAGCCTTCTTGCCTTCTTGCCCAGCGAAAATGTGACATGTTGCGAAATCATGACATGTCACAAAATCATGATGCTTTTCATCTCCATACACCTTTGGCTACAACCTGTCGTGAAATCGTGACGTTTTTCACTCGACACGCCTTTGGCTACGACCTGTCGTGAAATCACGACGTTTTTCACTTTCATACACTTTGCCAAATTTTTGTCGCAAAATTGCTATGCTTTTTTGCTTCAGGCTACTCTTGCTGTATTTGGCAGCAAAAACACGACATGTCATGAAATTGTGACATTTTCATCCGTACCACTTTGTTGCTTTGGAGCCGTGAAACTGCGACTTGTCGCGATATCGTGATGCTTTTCTATTTTGAGCCTCTTTGCCATTTTCTGTCGTGATATCACGATGTTTTTCCACTTTGTGCCCTTTTGCCACTTTCTATCGTGATATCGCGACGTTTTTTCTCTTCGTGCCCCTTTGCTGATTTTTGTCGTGATATCGCTATGCTTTTCGTGCCTTGCCCTGTTTGACTGGTTTGACCCACAATTTTGCGACATGTTGCGATTTCGCTATGCCCTTCCATTTTCCCTTTCTCTCTCCTCTCTGGGCCGTGACGGAGCAACATGTCACGATTTCATGACACTTTTTCATTTTCTTTTTCTCTCTCTTCTTTCGGCCGTGACGGAGCAACATGTCGTGATTTCGCGACACTTTTTCATTTTCTTTTTCTCTCTCTTCTTTCGGCCGCGACGGAGCAACATGTCACAATTTCGTGACACTTTTTCATTTTATTTTTCTCTCTCTTCTTTCGGCCGTGACGGAGCAACATGTCGTGATTTCGTGACACTTTCCTACTTTCTTTTTCTCTCTCTTCTTTTGACCGTGACGGAGCAACATGTCACGATTTTGCAACACTTTTCTACTTTCGGCCACGACGCAGCAACATGTCGCGATTTCGCTACACTTTTTTGTTTTTGGCCTCGACAGCGCAACATGTCACGATTTCATGAAACTTTTCATTTTTTGGCAGCGATGGCGCGACATGTCACGATATCGCGACACTTTTCATCCTTATGCAATTTTTCCCCTTTTCTTGATTTTTAGCATCTGGGTCACTGAGATTTTCTTTGAAAGCCTGCAAAAAAGGTGGGTCCCCAATTTTGGGGTGTGTTGTGGATCAGCCACAACAAGATATTTTTATGTCTTTTTGAGATCTATAAGCACTCATTTTTCTACATAAATGTGGCTCATTAATGATATGAAATGAGCTTTGATTCTACAAGTATGTACATCCAAGATGAGCCCTTGAATGGATCCTTATAGCTTAGGAGGAAGAGTGTTGATGCCCAAAATTTGATGGATGTTATTTCCCTGTATAAAATATGCCCTAATGTGGCACTTCCAAATCTTCTCTTATGCTATCAAAAACCAAATTAGAGTAGTGCAAGATAATGTATTATAATTTTGTAAAATAAGGTTTTTTAATATACCTTCTTTTGCACTCTATTTCCAAAATTTAAATTTTGGTTTTGTAGAATATTTCTTGCAATAAAAGGGTTTGAGGTTGTATTTAAAGAGCAGACATACCTTTCAATTTTTTCTTGGACACTTTTGATAATAAGTCCAAACTTCAATAACAGTAGATAGAAGCTTTTTTAATTGATGCAAATTTTTTGCATTTTTTGTTGCATTCAACTTGTAATGCTTTTGATTTTGAGACTCACCAAGTCTCACTTTCATAAGCTTATATTTCTATTTTTGGTTAGTTAAGTTATTCTCCAAATTTTGGAGGATTCTAACCCTTTCTGGTGGCTTCTATTGGCCACTTCAAGTTGCAAATTTTTGTGCTTCAATAGTGTCTTTAGACACTTGATACAAATCAAACTTTGTACCTTTCAAGAAACACAAAACTAATTTTTTTTAGAGTGGTATAATAGTACAAGTTATTTACTTTTAATGCACTAATATTACACTTTATCACTCCAATCAAATCTCAAATTCATGCACTAATAATCTACTGCAACTAATCAAGAATAACCTAAAATGAATCTTGAGGAGTTATTTTGCAATTTCACTACAATCAATGTTTGTAGGACTTAGTATTATTTTTCAAAAATAGATAATAGGTAGTTGATAGAAGCTAATATAAAATATAATAAAATCCTAATAAATGTGCAATTGAATCCTTAAAAATAATCTATTTTCTTTTGCACTTTAGAATACTGTAATCTAATTTCCTTTTTGCAACTTTAATCCAAATTTAGGTGCTCTAATAAATCTGATAAATAATTCAATTAATGAATATTTTTGCACCATAAGTTGCATACCTTTTTTGTAGATATTATCCTACCTTTTTAGAGGATTTACACCTTGGTATCTAAAAATACCAAGTTGCTACTTCAAGTAGGATGTCCTGAACAACTTCTTCTTCACCAAATTATGGTCTTGAAAATAATTTCATGAACCTAGTATTTGGTGGTTTATTTTCCTCACTATGCTATATATTTGGAGAAGTTTATGTCTCTAGAGTAGTTCCTTCTTACTTTGAGAGATAATATTCATATCTCCAAAATTTGGTAAGCTTATTTTATCTTCAAGTCTTCTTGTCGAATTTTGACTTCAATCAGGATCTTCTTCTAGGGTTTGGCTCTCCTTGCCAAATTCTCCTTCATAGATTTGGCACTCCTTTCCAAATTCTCCTTTATATATTCGACACTCCTTGCCAAATTCTCATCTTGGACTTGTTTTCAGATGACAATAATTATCCCAAGTCCTTCACTATTAGGGAATTCACATATAGTGGATTTCTTCAATGTATTCTCAAATAACTCTCTTGATCTTCAACAAGGATCTCCAAGTCTTTCTTGGATGCTCGATGAGACCTTCACAAGGTATTTAATCTAGCAACTTTTTATGGTCTTCCTTGAGATATTTTCTTAAACCTTCTACTCCTAGAAGTGTTGGTGGTGAGATCTTCTCCTAGATCTTCTTATTTTTCTGCTCTTGGCTTCAAGCAAGACTCTCTTAGTCCTTTTTATTCTTCAAATACTAGAAGTTTTTCAATGTAATCTTCTCTTGATATATTATATTTTTCTTCAATATTAAGCTAATTCTGAAGAAGATACTCTTCCTAACTTTCTAGTAGTAAGTCTCCCAACTCACTAAATTTTCTATTCCTGTAAAAAAGATATTAGTAATAAAATATTTAGTGTACTTTTAAATCAAATATTCTTCTTTGGAATCAAGGCTTATGTGGCCTATTTCAATGTCAATGCCCCTGTAGCCTTTTTTAGTACCAAGGATTCTATGGCATTTTCAATATCAAGGCTTCTATGGCATTTTTAATGTCAAGGTTTATATGGAATTTTCAATATCAAGACTTCTATGGATTCTTCTTCAAGGATTCTATGGCATTTCTATATCAAGGCTCTTTTGGCCTGTTATTCAATTGTGAAATTTTGTAATCTAGCAATGGATATTGTAAGTATCCTATCTTCATCATGATCCTTCACTAGAAGTCTTCTTCCACAATATTATTCTCTCACATGATAAACTAACCTTTGCACTATGAGGGCATGTCGATCGTTAGGAAACAAAGTTGGAGTCTCCTATATTTCTATTGTAGGAGTCCCAATCCTATAAGAATTAATTTTATGCAACAAAAGAAACTTTAGGGACCAGTTAGAAAATTCTAGATAACTTGGATGATATTCACTAGATGATTTATCAATCTAGTGGATTGAAATGATGAGTTCTAGTCTTCACGAGATTTCATAAAAACTCCATGGAAAAGACTCTAGACAAAAATTATCTTAATATTTTTTGAAATTGAGATTCCCTTTAGTCCTATCTTTATGGATTTCTCAAGATCTACCACCTATATACTCTTGAGATATTTTTCCAGTGGCTTTTCCAATGGTGTGTCAGTTTGAAAAACTCTTAGGCTAACCAACAATGGTGGTTTCTCAATTGACATGCATAGATTAGATATGCCATGGCTCTAATACCACTTTTAGCTTTTGATGAAAGAGCCATGAGAGATAACAATCATAAGATATAAAATAACATGAAAGAAATTAAATATGCTAGATGACTAAAGTATATAAATCATATAAAATATTACAATGAAGCTATGGAGGAAATGAGCACTCCATTAACAAAGCTATAAATATACATTATATCCATCACCAATAAATAGTGCGGAACACAAAAATACACTATCCACTAACCTACACTATCTGATTATGTCCCCTGAATGTATTTTAAATATATCTAATAGGTCATCCTTATATAAGAAAAATAGGATGCTTGGCCAAAACTCTATCTAGCTATGCATAGGACAACTTGCACATGTACAACTTGCACATTGACACTTGTCCACTTATTACATTGCATGAAGTAACTAGATAACTTGCATAGGAAGTAATCTAGATATGTATCTTGGGGGATACATTTACATAACCTAAATTTTGGAATAGACACTATTTCAAACATTAGGTTGTGGTTATGGAATAGATATCTCTGTTTAAGTGATATGGGTATTAAAGGATAATCCCTACATCGTGGTCAAATTGTCCTATGTCGATGAGGGTATAGAAAATATGGGGGACCACTTTGGCATCCTTCTAAATGAGGAGGTTTAGTAAGGTGAATCCTAGATACTATGAGAGGTTGGCCACTCCTATCCATTGAGTGTCATCTATAGCAACATTGAACTCAAATGTGGTGAAGCCTTGAATGCTGAAAAGAAAAATATTGGGACATCAATGAACCTTGAATATATATATATATATATATATATATATATATATATATATATATCTTGGGTTGAGTTTTTGGGGTGTTACATATAGGTAAGGAGATATTTAGACAAAAGTCAACCTACCAAGTCATATTCTTCTACTTTGAAGAGAGTTTTAGATGCCAATATTTAACTAATATTTCCTAAATTGTACCAACTTCCACCTCGCATAGGCATAGCTAAATGAGGTATGGAGATAATGTAGTTAGGTAAGGACTTGATTAAAGTTTGACCAAGCTAGATCATGCATTTCACAATCAATAGAGAAAAAAATTAATATCACCAACCAAGTTCTCCATTAGAAAAACTGGGTGTGACCCCCCACTTCCTGCTAAACTATGCTTGACAACTAAATAAGTGGTGAGATTATCACATGAAATTATTATTACTAGGGATTTTTATTGGGGAGATTACAATTACATCACCAAATTCCTCTATGGATCATCTACACCAATTCTATGAGGTGAATAGAGCACCCAAGTGCCTTGGGGAGGAAAGTACTTAATAATAATACTTGAAGCAAACTACCTTTCTTATAGGAAATCCAAGGGAGCTTGGCATGCTATGGGAAAGTTATAAGGTGGCATTGACTTGAGTCTCAACAATGATGCATGTGTGACTAGGGGTTAGTCTATACTAGAAACATTATACATAGATTGAATCCCATAAGCAAATATAATTTCCATGAGATCCTAATAGAAAAATGTCATTCTAACCTCACAATGCAATTTTCATTGGTCAAAGTCATGTGACCAATATGACATCAGGAAATGAGATATTGAGAAGTCATTTTTTAGGGTTTCAAAATAGGCACACACTCAAACCAAGAACAAAAAATATCTCTAAAATTAGATTTTTGGGAAAAGACAGCCCCATGCATATCATAATACACTCTAGTCTATCTAGGGATGAAGAGTCACACTTAGGAGAAATAATTGAGCTCTTCCCCTATGAAGTTCCATGGTATCAACCTCTTAAGGAGAGACACCTAGTGCCTAGCATGTATCGTCAAGAGCAATCTACGGGAAAGATAAATATATACCATCTTATTAGGATTCCAATAGATAATATTAAAAACTCCACTAGCACGATGAAATCACAATAAGGGCCAACTGTATTTTGATAATAAAGTTTATAATTGACGAACAAAAAGGAGAGGGAACTCAGGCCAAGTGGCCTTTAATACCTAGAAGAACGTTTTAGCCATCCTTACCAACCATAATGAAGAAAGAGCGCATGTCTAAGGATTTATAATGGTTAGAAGGAATCCAAGATTATTAATACCTCCCTCAAATGTTCCTCATTACACCATAAGTAGTCAAGCTTGCTAAGATATTTGAAGTGTATAAGAACATTAAGCTAGTGCAAAAGGAGAAGAGAGTTGCAACATAGTTCATAACAGCCATGGATTCTAAAAGGAAGACCTTAGTCATCACTTCATCCTCTAGGAAAACATGTTTCAATGCCAAAATAAGTAGTCACACTTAGTTTAAGCATATTCAGCTCTTTCACCTTGTCATTGATGTAGCCAAAAAAGTAATAGATCCTAAGCTATTGAGAAGCACTAATAGATTGAAGGATGAAAGATATCAAAGAAACATAAACAAAAATACCAAATATTTTATGTCAAGGATTTAGAAAAGCTGCTTGGCCTAATACATGGTGCCTCAAGTGCACAACTATTATTATTTTTTGGTGGTGTGTGTTTCATGTTATGACTCCCAACATAGGTAAGTTAAAGGTTGTGATGATTGTTTTAAGATAATCAATTTATCAAAGACCATGTGACAAATGTTAATGGTGCCTAAAGGGCTTTAAGTAAACCCAACAACTAAAAACTTTTACTACTCTTAGATTTAGGTCAAATTGGATTGTTTGGACTTTGAGCTTGATAAAAAGGAAGTCTCTATGTCAAAATTTTCCTTATGGTAGAAAAATAAAAAAATTGATGCCCAAGACATTCTCAATGTGGCAACTTTATTTTTGACAATGAAGATGACAAGAGAGTATCTCTATTGGAGCTAGGTGTCTTGCACATGCTAAGGTATACCCCAAGAGACAAAATGCTAATTTTTTTATTTTAGAACCTTCATAGATGACCAGATCCATAACAATTACAAAATTTTAGTGACATCCCTGCATTTAGGTAACACTTATTTATGACATGCCTAATATTATTTCAAAACCCTTGGTTGTACAAGCATTTAGGATTGAATATGGAAGGTAGGGATAACAAAACTCAACCTACATCCTCCTAGACCAAAGCCCTTGATCAGAATTCCTCGTATTACACCTTCATGGATGAATTATTAATGCAAACTCTAAGTGCAATTGAAGGAGATAAACTCTAATGTATTCTAGAGACTAGGGTTAGGGACCTAGATTTTCAATACAAAGGAGACTAGTTTCTCCTCGAAGATGCCATTATTATCCATCTATATATATATATATTTTCTAAGCCTATCTACCTACTACCAAGATACATGAATAAGAGGGCAATCTCTCTTGAGATGTTGAGGTGGTTGGATATGATTGATACTACCTATGGAAATGGGAAAATTAAAGCAATATTCTACAATCCTTTGGTAAACCTAGGATAGGTGTCTATACTCAAGATAAAAGTGACCCCCATCCTAGAATAAATGTTGAAAGAACTAGGTCTTGAAAAATTAAATGTTTCCTAGCATTATGACCTAGAAGGAAAAATGGTAGATTGGTTATCAGGTATGAAATACCAAATAATTATAGCAATAATCCTAGGCCATGGATGGAAGTATATTGAAGTGCCAAAGAGGGAACCTTCCAAATCCTCCAAAGATCACACTTATTGGAATCTAGGGTGTAACAATTTTTTTAATTTTTCTTTCTATGAAATTACTAGTAAGGTAAACCCAAAATCCCATATTTCCAATAACAAAAAGAATATTTTGTAGGAGCAGGGTTATAAGGATGACAAAATTGATAATTCGTGAAAATTATATAAAGAAGTGGGTGATATAATAACAATGATTAGGGAACAAAAGGAATATGAAATATGTTTCTAGAAGTATTATGAATAGCATGAAAAGGAATCCCATGATTCTTATGAAGAAATCCAAAGAGAAGCTCCAATAAAGTATTCACATTGATTGGTAAGAACAAGAGGGTGCCAACAAGTTAGAATCCACATCCTTTCAAACACATCATTGGAACTAGAAATGTTTCCCATGAAGGCTTCCATTCTATATACACCCATCTCAACTACATGAACTCAACTAACACCTTCACCAAAAATGCAAACACTAGAAATATCAATCTAGAACAAAATTTATAAAAGGAAGCAAAGGCCATCCCTTGACATAAATATGCCCATAAAGTAAAATAGGAGCAAGGACTAGTCTAAGGACACCCTTTAAATACCCTTAGAGGTATCCCTCAAAGTTATTCCATAGGTACTAGAAGAAGCTACCCCACTAGATGAAATACTATCCACCTCACTACCTATCACTTCTATTCTAGTAGCATCCTCCCTAAGCACCCCTTCTATCACTACCCCCATCTTGGCCATCACATCCACTTCTCCACAACTTATCACATCCCAACCTATCCATTCCATAGTATCCTCTAACCCACCTCTACAACCCTCTACCTCATAGGATAACTTGTATTTCTTTCCCTTTTGAAACCCTTATCCCTATCCCTAGATGACCAAATCTAGTTATCTAGTACTCAAGCCATCACTTCTATCTTTTACCTACTTCTCCAATTCCAAATTTTTTTTGAGAAAACACATCAAGAACAACAAGAAGCATTAAGGTAAGAAAATAAACCCATGACCACATAGTTGAGAACCACATATCATCCCCAAAATGCTATGACTTGTATAGTCCATTTTATGTCCACTATCTCCAAATTGGAAGGGAATATGCAAGTTTATTATCATTCGATGGATACGATTAAACTTAGCCTCAAGGATGCCAACCTAGAGGATGAAGTACAAATTTTTAAACATGTAATAAAGTTATGAGCCATGAGTATTTGAATCGTGAAAGGAATCTAGCCAAGAAAGAGGAGTTAAAAAATACTAAGCCAGTGCTCAAGGCCTCCCAAGCTAAAGTTTAAGCATTAAATAATTATATGGTGCATATCATGGCACAATTATAAGAGGAAGGGGTAGCAAAAGGAGAATTAAAAGAGTAGAAGAAGAAATTATTTGAGCTAGAGTAAAGGGTAGGTGGATTAAAGCAAATATATGAGATAAGCCAAGTAATTTGGAATGGATTTTCCAAAGTATATGAGGGCCTAATACTAGTACTTGAATACATATAGACAATATTCACATAGAATGCTAAGGTAAATAAAGTGCTTGACCATGTCTTGATGACTATGAGTCCCTTATTTTTCAAAGAACAGACATTCAAAGCTTGAATAACCTAGTAAATCAATCAATAATGGGTAGGAGTAGGGATTACTAATTGAGAAGCAGTAACATATAATTATCATATTGATACTCTATCTTGGGTGATGAGGTAATGGAAAGAATGCATCACCTTTTTTGCACAAAAGGGTCTTTTTTCTCCTTGAACTCCAAATAGCAAACCCCTTTCTAAAAAAGAGTTCTAACAAACGTTAAAGCAATAGAGGAGGATTGAGATATCAAAAAATTTACCCATCATTTACAGGGTAGTGTGGGCCATGGAATCAATAATTGATCTCAAGATGTGACTCTAGGAATTTGTGGGAAAAATTTCCCACATTAATAAAGATGACCAATGGGAACTCAAGAAAAATTACCTTCAACTCACCCAAATGAGGCTACCATCAAAAAATTAATGGGAGAGGTTCTAATAGAAATGAATAAAATTAAATAACATACCCAAATTATTGTTAGGTACTCCATCATGAATTTTTCTCAAGGAATAAGGTTACTGTGCTTTAGATCCTTCATCATTAGCAGGTTGGAATTCCCTGGTGAGTTGCCATAACTGTAGTGAATTTTTACTACATGCAATATACAACTGACATTTATTAAAGGGAAGAAAGTGAGAAAGTTCACCTACAAGGCCAAAATGCTAAAAAAATAGCCCAAATCAAAGTTATGGAGTAAGGACAAAGGGGTAAAAGTGAAAAAAAGGAAAACTAAACTCCTAGGAAAATTTTTGATTAAGAACTAATGCAAAAGTGTAATAGCTAGATAATAAAAAAAAAATACAACCATAAAATGGTAGAAAATAGAGTTTCAATAAAATTATAGGGCCAAATAACACATACAAAAATGGTCATTAAGATTGTCAACAAAGGATTGATGCGAATAAGCACCAACTAGATTTAATAGGAGATGACATTCCAAAATCAATGGAGGTGAAGAGTGCGGTCCACATGATCAACACAAGCCTTGGTAATGGAAAGAGACTTCCATAAAAAGTATGATATGCCTCAATGATCATCATGAAATTCTATATTTAAAAAAAAATATAATTCTCATAAATGTAGTATTTGAAAGGAACTACCAGTTTGTAGAGCATTCAATGTTAAAGGGTTCCAAACCACCCTCAAACATACTAGGCATAATTATAGAATGGCACCTGATCCAAGGAAAAATATAAGTTGTAGGTTCTTTCCTATCTTATGGTGGAAGGAATTCTAAATTTTAAAATTTGGATTTATTGTATAAATGCCTAGAATTGAGCCTAGGAAAAAGGAGGGATAATTATATGTTCATGCCTAGTATATGGCCATGTGTATAATTATTCTCTCAATTTTCTTGTGTATTAGTCTAGAATTGAACCTTGAGTCATTTTATTAGTAGGAATTAGTCCTCTTTATTTTTGACATGAGTGTATTAAGGATTTCACATATATAAGGAGTTGTGGCTCATATCTACCTTGGTTCTTATGTAGGTTTCTTATGGATAAATGATAATTATAGATTGATATTGTGTTCATATTTACTATCTATAAATGTTTCATGTGTTTATTCATTTCATTAATACTTAAAATATTTTGTAATTTTTGTGCATCACCATCCATAGGTTAGGATTTTTCATTTTCTTGTTTACTCTCTTCCATTTTTCTTTGATGAGATATAGTAGACTAGACATACCTTAGGAATGTGAGTTCCAAGATCATATCGAATAAGGATTTGATATTGTAAAAAATTCCAAAGGTTATCCTTTGAGCCACAACTTGAGCTCCTAATACTATTGTACTCCATGAAAGGCATGAGTGTTGGGTGCATCTAGCTATTGCAACAGGTAACCATGGTATTCAAAAATGACAATAAAAACTATGATAAACATGAGGCATGACATTCATTTTATGATATATGATTTAACCATTGAGCCAAAAAATTTATGAATCAAATTTCATGATATGTATGTCAAGGTGTCAATAAATAAGATCTATTATTTTTTCAAAGAGCTTGCATATTTAAGATCATAAGATTTTGGATCTATGGATGGTCTATTTAATAATTTTGTCACTTAAAATCCTTAACTAAATTTTACAATAGGATAGATATTCCATAGAAGAAAGTGGTTGAGAACATCCTTTATAATTTATCTTCTAATCTTGAACACTTGGCATCATTGTTGCAAATAATTTTGAAGATCAAATCTTTTAAAGAGTTTCTAGAGTGAGGAAATTGCATGAAATTATTCAAGATGAAGTATATAGAGAAAATATTTATCTTGGTGATAAACTATCCCTAGAATCTAAGGAAGACAGAAATATCAAACTAAATGCAGAGACACATACATGGGAAAATTCATATATAGAGAATACGATAAGCAAGAGAATAAAGAAAATGCACCTAAAGATAGTTGAACTGTGGATATTGTAGTAAAGCCAAACATATGGAGAAGTTGTGCTTCAAGAAATTGAAAAATTTAGAATCTAAGTTGAAGGTAATCCAACAAGGAGTGATTGGAACTTGGAAGTGATAATCTCCTAATTCAAGTAACTTGTTTCTTATACTTCACATGGAAATGCACTCTCTTATGTTGTTGATTGTTTACTTACTAGTGGTTATTGTTATATACCATTACGTAGCTATGTGAAATATTCAAAATGTGACTATGAGGATGGAAATAATGGTGGATTGATAATTAGGGCAACAAATTATGAGTATTTTGAAGTAAAGGGAACCAACAATGTGAAGCATAAATGAGGGTTCAATCATGAAGACTATTATATTTTGGGCATGGATGTCAACTTACTCTCCATGTACTAGTTATCTTGACAAAAAAAAGTTCAATGTAGCATTTGATGATGATAAAATATTCATCAAGGACAATAAGAACAACTTAAAGGTTATTTATACTAACATTATGGATTATGAGACTATACTCTACAATTTTGTTAAGTTTATTTAGTATTATGATGTATATGACCATAGTCCTATTGCTATTAAAATTGCTTTTGACTTTTTTATGACACATGATGTGGATCTTAGGCCTACATAGGGAAATAAAACTTCTTGAGTCTACCTCTAGGAAAGTATTAGATCTATATGAAGTGGGTGGGAAGAATCATGGATAAAAGAGCATAGCATTTTTTGCACTTGTGTCAAAGGTTAAGAGAGGGGGTGATAATACTACTATAAAAGAAGTACAAGGAAAAATTGAATGGGATGCAACAATGGAAGAGGGGTTTGGAATATTGATGAAGAACCATACATAGAAGTTGGTTCCTAGAACTCAATGATAAAATATTGTGAGGTGTAAATGGGTCTACAATACCAACTACACTTTGGAGTGAGAGGTGGAAGTTCCTCACAATGTCGAAAGTAATTATAATAAAACCTTTGCTCCTACAAATAAAATAGATTCAAATAGACTTGTTCTAGATATGGCTTGTTAATTTGGTTAGGAGGTGTATTATATGGATGTGGAGAGTATATTTATTAATGGTGATATGGAGGAAGATATCAAAACAACCACTCAAGTTTGTGAAATATGGCTGCACTTTGTAGATACCTAAAATCCGACCATCCAACTTACGCCAATTCTTGATATAAATAGACAAAAATATAAATCAACCATAACAACTGTAACAACCCTAGAGTTTGCAATAAATCCCCAACAATAGAAAATTTACTACCTTAGAGTGAATTTTCCAGATAGCAAATACACTTTCTAGTTAACGTATTCACAACTAGTCCAAATTTTCTAGCTCCCTACCAGATTTAACCTCTAACGATCAAATTCATGAATATAATGACAACATATTTGTATAGCTAACGAATTCACATTTGACATACAAACAATTTAATCTTGCTACCACTTAGGGTGAAAATCACTCCTACCTACCCCTCTACCACCACAAGCAATCAATAAGTAGGGATTAAGGTGGCTAAATTTCCTCCACCTGCCCAAATATGCCCCAATAAAGGGAATATTTGATTATAGGAAATCTTGTGAGACAATTAACCTAACCAGTCAATCTAATCAATAAGCTAAAACACCACCAAACAAGCCATATCACCTCTCCATTTTGGGAAACCCCTAAGAGTGAAAATTTATACAAATTGGCCCCTTAGATGGTACTTAGAAGGATATTCTTGTGCACTAAAACTTTGTCAAAATCTATTTGTAAAGTTACATAATGAAGTGCTATCAAGATCTGGCCATGGAGGTATATTCAAGCAAGGGGGCACCTTTGTATCTTTGAACAAGTTTCAATGATATAATTTCTTTTTATCTGATTTAAATAATTGTTTATGGCTAATATTTTTATCATTTAACTAGTTTGTATGCATTTGTACTTATTTTTTATCCATCTAACATATTGCATGGTCAACTGGCTTTGTTTGTTTTGTAGATATATTAAGAATTCTATAGGGTAGTAAATCACCTTTAGGTTCTCAAAACACTAGTGGAAAAGCACCTATAATTTTTATCAATATGTCATTTTATTTTTTTGTCATATTACATAAATTTGCCATATATACTTGAACTAGGTGGTATATTTTCTATAGGCACCCAAAACCCTACTTTATTACATTGTATGCTTTTGTCTTTTTTAGTCTCTAAAATGAATATGCCACCCTGATTTTAATAGATAACATATTCACTATCCACCTAAGAGATTTTGCATTATCATATTTGTCTAGCATCTGGTTCAAATATCTTCACTTATTTACATCCTTCTATCAATCTTGATAAGCCCTAACTTATGCTCCTACCTTTAGACAATTTGATCTAAGCATTGTAACAAATTTATCATCCATAGGGTCTCTAGGTGGTGAATTTGACATAAACATATCAACATAAATTTCTAAGGTTTCTCAATTCCAATTTTTTATATAAATAGGGGATCTAACTATGACAATTAAGAAGTTGCATGATTCTTGATATTTGGAAGACCCCCAAACTCTAAATAATTTATTTTTATATTTATTTTGTAGGTGTTTAGAAAATTCACCAGGAGTAGGAT
Organism: Wollemia nobilis; assembly: GCA_028583015.1. Classification (NCBI taxonomy): domain Eukaryota; kingdom Viridiplantae; phylum Streptophyta; class Pinopsida; order Araucariales; family Araucariaceae; genus Wollemia; species Wollemia nobilis. The sequence continues at coordinate 886,797 of JAQPPZ010000032.1, forward strand.
TTCTAGGTGGCATATTTTGCCAAGAGGTATATTCATGCAAAGACAATATATTCACATAAAGCATTAAAATAGGTAGGTACCATGGATCCTCTAGTTTTTAATCATTAGTATAGTCTATCTACTGATTATCTATTTGTATATATTCTAATTTCTTTTTTTTAACAATTATAAAAGGAAAAATCAAAGAACCTTAGCATAATAATTTACTTCATTTTCTTAGGCATTAAATTAAAATCACATATAGTTTGAATTAGGATAAGTTGTTTGTTTGCATCTTCCTTGCACCCTTGTCTTTAAAAGGAAAATAAAAATCTATTTCCATAGCATATATAGCACTCATTAAAATAAAAATCACATATAGGATAATATATTATCTTTTGCATTTTATCTTCATATTGCATTACATTATCATATCATGCATTAGTTCTTAGGATAGAACAAAACTTAGGTGTTTGTTAAATTATACACATCAAACTAGATTAGTAAAATCTATAAGCCCTTGGTGAACCCAAATATCTCCTTACCAAAGATAAAATCCTACACAAAAGCATAGTCCCAATAACGAGTTAGCAACAATGCTCTCCCACTTGAGTGTGGAAGAAGTTTGAGGGAACAAATCCAAGGACAATGCCCCCATGCACCTTTTGGCATCTCACATGCTTCTATTGTGTGCAGGTTACAAAATTCATAATATCATATTATGTAAGATCTTAGAGCATGGTATTAGGAGATAATGATAATTGTTTTTTTTGATATGGTATTAAAACAATGGATTTTTGAAAGGAACCCCAAAACCTTATTATAAAATATGGAGCATAGGGTGGCCAAGGAAGAATCCATTGGTTCCCCAAAAAAAATAGTAGACCTCATAGCCCAACAACACTAACCAACAATACAACATCCAACCTAGAGGATATCCAATATCAAACAAGATATAACTCCTCAAGACCATCCCAAAAACTAACCGAAAATATAGAGACTAGAAGACCACCACAATGGCCAAAAACATAACACAGGTAGGGAAAGAGCACCCACCATTACGAATACCTCAGGGGGATTATCTTCTACAACCCTTGGGGTTGACTTGGAAGTCCCAAGCTACTCTGACATCATTGAATCATCACCTAGGTATATTCAGTGTCGACTATAATGACCTTTAGGGTTCCTATCATCACATTCTAGTTTTCTTCTAAAGTTTTTAGGACTAACTCTAGAAGGATGTTTGACTGAGCATGGGAAGACTTACCCAAAACACCAAGAAGCTCCACATATAAAATTTATTTTCTTCTTCATAGGGCCTACTCCTCTGAATCTGACATAGTCATGGAAGGAGGAGATATATCGATATTGAAAAACTTTTTTAGAGAGGCATTTGGACCTCTTTGTTTTCCCCCCTATGATTCCTTTAGGATAAAGTGAAACTCCCTTAAGAGTCTTAAAATAATTTTCCTCTATATTTCTAGATATTATGGGACTTAGTAAGTCATCTAACATCTTTGAATTATTGGAATTAAAGTGGGTGGACCTTGGAGAAAATATGGTAACCAAAGCCTCCTTCTGAAGCACCACCTAATTCAGAGTATTATCCCATGAGAGTCCTTTGGATTAAACTACATACTCAAAAATTAATAGAGCTAATCCCTAATGGATTATGTTAGAGCCTTTCCTTTTCTTCACATCAAGCATAGATTTCTCCATGGAATGGAATAAGAAATAAGGGATGTTCATCAACCTCTACCAACACAACTAATTTATAAACATCGCATGATAACTTTGGAGGACATCTCTATTTTAATCAAGAGTAAAGTAGTCCATAATAACTAAAACTACCATATTCCATATGGCCTTCAATGTGTTTACTTGATATCCATTTTGAATCTTTGGTAGATATTCATTTTCATCCAAGAAGTAGCCCAACTATCTAATTAGGGAGTTCTTTTTAAGGTTATGCATAACGATGAATTTTTGTTAATTCATGAATATTAGCATTTTTAAAAATGGAAATTGGTGAATTTGGGGATCCTGGATGTCGGCCCATTCACCAATTTATTTTTGGTAAAAATAGTTTTAGAAGTCGTCTTGCCACACATTGAAAATAATATTACCATTTTTTTTAAATTGCTAGCACTCCCACCCAAATCGAGGACCCTTTTCACCTTGAAATTATAAATTTTTAAAATTATCCTACCAAATTCACCTCTTATACCAATTGTATATTTCTTTGAGGGGGCAACCTCCTTAGAAGTATATATCCATTAAAATATTAGAAAATAACTTGGTACATTTCAATTTGGCTCCTATATTTTTATAGACTATTATCAAACATAAACCTAATGCTCAAGGGTTAGTCCATGTGCAAGTGAGGGCCCAAGCTAGTAACTCCTAATAAATAAATAAATAAATATTTTATTAAATTCTCGTAAACTTATATCACATAGGCCCATATACAATAGGTTCCCAATATTCCACATATATTTTTACATAATAATGTTATGATAGAGTCCTAACATACCCTTCCCATTTAAAATGCTTTGTCCTTAAATCTTAAACTGAGGAACTACTACTAGAACTAATGGAGAAAATTTTTATGGAACCTCTTCAAAAATGTACATGTCTATCACTTCACAATACCTTCAAGCTCCCAGATGATGAGCATTTAAAGGAAGGTGGCTTGCAGATCATGGGTTAAATCTATTATGATGCCTTAATATCATGCTCTAAATGGTATTGATTAGGTTGATACCACATGCAATTTGGTGTGATCATCAAATTACCTTTGAGATATTATAAAAATCATGTACCTCCACTAAAAGGGGACTCTACTATTAGAACCTTGGAACTAGCCATGTATGATTAACATGATGGAGTGTATCTATAGGACCATTCCAAGTACTTACTGTCAATTCCTTGTTGCTTACATGTTTGGAAGTGATAAGTGAAATTTTGATATTTGTGCCCTATAGTTTGAATAGTCTCTACCATATTGACTAGTGATGGTGGATTTATGGTAAAAATTTAGGGAGTGGGGCATATCATTAATAGAATCAAGAAATATTTGGTAAACTATGGAAGTCCTATAAGGGTGAGTGGTAGGGTAGAAATGAGCGTACTAAAAGAGACAATTCGACTCATCATAATTAATTATGTACTTTGGTGGTGATTTGGCAAGCACAAATGAATCATTTTCAATTAATAGTTGTAAATATTTTAATTCAGTGATAGTCAAAACTTGTATTGCACACAATTATGTCCCTACCATTTTTGATGAATTATTTAAAAAAATTTATATCTGATGGGTGTTGATAGGATGGATAGAACTAGTAACATACTATGGAAGGTGTATTGCTTCTCTTGATGGTTGAATTTCATCCAAAATCTAGAAAAATACCAAACTCTAGGACCCAAAACATGAATACATTGGGTGCCCAACACTATATCACAACCTCCTAAAGGAATATAAAACATGTATTCATTAATATTATAGTCACCCATTCTCACCTTTACATTAGTGCCTTTCCCTTTACAAGGTGGGACTCCTCTATTGACTATCATGACCTCAAACGTATTGCAACCATGTATGTAGCAATCCACTCTTTTAGCCACCTAAGGAATAATAAAGTTGTGTGTACTCTTAGAATAAATAAGGATTATGATATTTTGACCATTAAGTTATCCATCCACATTCAAGGTTTAGGGAATATAAACTCTCATTATAGCATGCATAGAATTTTTTGGAAATTTGTCCTTAGTCAGTTCAACTTCTCTAATTTGATCCTTTGTCGTATCGTCCTTCTCTTTGTCATGATATTTCTAAGTGGAAGTTTCACCCATATCTAGTAAATACAATTTATATTGTACACACTTATGTCCTAGGGAATATATATCATCACAATTATAGCATAGAAATTATGCCCTTTATGTCTTCATTTTATCTCTAGTCAAATATTTTATCAGGGGTGATTGTTGGTAGGGGTCGATGTTGGCATAGATGGAGGTGATGGTTGAGCTTGTACAAATTTGGATGTGCAAATGGGAGAAACAAAATTATTTTTTTCTAATACGACAAAACCAACTGCTTGTATCATGGAATTTGGTTTTAACATTTGCACCTCAACTTAAATATCTTCCTTGAGGCCACTTTTGAAACAAATTTTGAAAAATTCATCATTTAAGCCTTTTGTGAAGGTTGTTAATTTCTCAAACTACATGTAATAGTATTAGACTATAGTGGTCTATTTCAATTTGGTAAGGGATCCTATGAAATCCTCATATTCACTAGGTCCAAATTGAGTGAGAAAATAGTATTCAAATTCCTCCCAAGAAATATCTAGATGCATCTTTTTCCCACTAATACCATTGAAGCATGTTATCTTCAAAGTTAAAGGACACTATTATGAGTTGTAGGACTAGGGGAACTTCATGAAGAATAAAATATTTTTATGCCTAGCATAACAAACCATTGGGGTCCTATCCATAAAGTTCTAAGAAATCTATTTTAGGAATCTTATAGGTACTACTTTTGGTAAAGAGAATGTGTATTCTTCCTTCTGAACCACCTACCTTGGAATATAATCCCTTTTTTCCCAATTGGTTATATATGATCTATGAATTTTAGGTGACCATCAATCTCATTTAGTCCTTTTGTAGTTATGTGTTGCTATTGCAACAAATATTGCATATATTCATTTAATTACTATAATTGTGTAGTTGACTCAATTGGTTACTCATGTTAATTGTTTGGTTAATTACATCCTCCATATGGTCTTCTCTAGTAGCTCTAGCCATTTTTTGGTATCTTAAATGTCCTAAAATAATTATGGGTTTTATATACCTAAATGATCATCTCAAAAATATTATTAGAATGGGCTTTATCCTAAAATTTTAACTTTTGAGTTAAAAAAATTACAGGTGCCATATACCAAAACAATCAATTCAAAAGCATGGTCATAATAGGATATACCTATAAATAATATTTTTTGGTACCCTATAATTTTTACTAAGTGTTTTAATGGCCAAACAAGGTGTTTTATACACTTACAATATTTTGATGGTTACACAGATTGTTTCTACACACATAGACTATCGCCTAAAAATTACCTATCTGATAATTGCCAATGATTGTTACTACACCTTACTATTAATTACTATTTAGACTATACTATTATACTACCACCCTCACAATTGCATGTCTAACAATTTCCACTATTTCTTATTGTAATATCAATCTATGATGGAAACTACCTTCTCGGTATGCTCAAGTCTAGGTTTTGATTTAGATAGGATTGAAATGCCACTAACTATTTTTAACAAGGACAATCTAATATAGGGTGTGTTTGGTTCCATTTGCTCTCTAATATACTCTCTCAATCATGAGTAGTGGTTAACACAATATCTTAGAGCTCTAATTATAGAGGGGTCCAGCATACCCATAGACACACTATTTGTTTTTCATATGTTTTGAGAATAAATTTATGGTATGATGTTTACTAGAGCACCATAAAAATCAAAGGGTTCATATATTCCTAAGGTTGATGGTTTCTTCTAATCCTAGGATGGTCACCTTATATACCCGAGGGCACATGAGAGCTCACCACTATATACAAGTGATGTCTAAGGCTTGGGTATTGGAGTTTAATCACCCTCACTTAACTTGATACTTAATAAAAAATATAGCTTATCCAATAAAAAATTGTGATATTTTAAAACCCTTGACATAGGGTTTCTAAACTATTCCACTAAAAATGAAAACACATTATGCTATTTTTGTAAGGTATTTTAGCAAAAAAGAGAAAAATAAAGGAAAAAGTATACCTAACAAGGATTGGACAATAGATAATAATTGTTGTGATTACATTGGAACATGACCCTAGAAATTTGTTTGTTACCAATTTTTAGGGGCCTTCCAATTAAAATAAGCATATCCACACAAATAGAGATATTGCAATAAGAATGGAAATGTAGTAGCCTTATTGATCATAAAAAAAAATCACAATACAAAATTGTAGGATTCTTTGAAGGGGAAACCTCCTTGGAAGAAAAAAACCATTATAATATTATAAAATGACTTGATACATTTCAATTTGGCTCCTACATTTTTATAGACTATTATCAATTCTAACCTTAATGCTCAAGGGTTGATCCACATGCAAGTGAAGGGCCCAAGCTAGTAACTCTTAATAAAGAAATAGTTACATATTGTATTAACTTCTTGTGAAAAGTAATGCTTACATCATATGGGGCCATATGCAATAGGCACCCAAGGTGCTAAATACACTTTTACATAATAATATTAGGATAGGGTCTTAACATTATTATGTAAATATTGCAAACATTGGTTGAGTCAAAGACATTTGCCCTTGGACAAAGTACCTTTTCAAACAAAATAATATTCACCATATGAATAAATGACTCACCCTACCACTTCACACAATATCAAGTTAAATAGAAATGACCACTACACACAATATCAAGATACTTGACCATATACTATTATAGTAACATATCTCAATTACAACTCTACTATAAACAATTAATGCTTCTCCATAAATTCTTACACATATGATGCATTAATGTGAAAGAGAGAAAAATTACACTTATGGGATGAGATGTCAATAACGTCACCCACCAAAAGTAGTTAGAGAACTTAATTATTTACAAAATAGATGTAGAGATCTAGAATTTATAAACTGGACTCAAATATCCAAGATGGATGAATTGGATGCAGAGATCTAGGATTATGAACTAAAATTTCTAATAAATTTATCTCTCTCATTTTTTTCATTTTCTCTATTCTTTCACATTTTTTTCTAAATATTGGAAAATATTATCAACCCTATACAAGCAAAAAAGAGATTAAAAAATATATCTATAAAAGGCAAGACTATAGAGGAATACTTGTGTCTCCTCCAATATAGGTCTTCCTTGCACCATATATAGGAGTATCTCTTAGTGAAAATTTATAAAACATGAACATGTGGAGAAAACAAATATCCCTCCGTATTCTATGTGTCAAAATCAAGATAAGTTTCCCTTTGATTTCAATGGATTAGGTTCTAGAATGACCACTTTGCCTATGATAGAGGAGCATAATGAGAAGGCATAGGAGGTGAATCCCTACACTAAGGATAATTTATGGTTAAAGAAAAATAAAAACAAGATAAATAATTACATCATACCTAAAAAGCTTTTGACTTAAATATATGAATAGGGTGCTGAAGTGATGCAATATGACAAACTAATATATGTAAAAAATTAAATTACTAAACTTTCAAGCATTGAGGTATTATATCTATAATTATTTTGTACTAATGTAACAACCATCCAAAACCAACACAAGAGAGAGATATTATTTTTTTTCCAAGTTTCTCCCAATATATTTCTTTCCTACATTCTCAAGGCTTTACCACATTTGAGTTTAATGTCGTTGTAAATGACACTTAGTGGATAGGAGTGGTTAACATCCTATAGTTTCTAGGGTTCACCTTACTAAACCTCATTGTTTATAAGGACACCAAAGTGGTTCCACCACCTTTCCTATACCCTCCATAGTATAGGATAATATGACCACAATGTAGGAATTATCCTTTAAGGCCCATAACATTTAAAGGGGGATGTCTATTCACAAACCTTACCCTAAGTCCATCTAGGTAGGTTAATCAAGCGTAAGTTTTGGTGCTTAGTTACTATACCTTCATGATCTAATTAAGGTCATTACCACTCAACTAGAAACTAAAATGGTCACCTAAACCTCCACATTCAAGGTACCACCACTGATGTCTTGTGAATGACCCCTACAACTTTCCTAGTTGTGGAACACCTGATCCTCAATGTTCAAGGTACATAAATTTACAAGAATTTAGCTATTGAATCAATGCAAATAATTAAATATTTGTGAGTTTCCTATCTATTGCATCCTCACAACTCCTTATAGTATTCACATCTATTGATTTATTGCATCATCATAACTTCTCCCAAGATTGGAATATATTCTTGACTTGGGTTCTAAAATTAGTTCTAGATCCAACCCATGAACTCTTCCTTAACCCAAGATAAATTCCAAGAAAAATATAAATACTCCATCTAATTAAATGCTTCAGTTGATAAAATAACATGTTTCAAACCATAACACAAAATTGTAGAAGAGAACAATAATATATGCACATATCATAAGCTTCAAATGGTAACACCACTAAGAAGCATTTCATAAAATAGTAACATATCCATACAACTTCTATGGCAATGACTAATCACTCGACTAGCAAAAAATAAATCATCTTGGTTAGAAAAATACTTCGAGGAAGCTTTACAAGTAAACATAGGCTTAACTAAACCAGATAATAATAAAAAAATGTAAACTTTTCCATAACAAAATCAAGAAAGTAACCCATAGCCACACCAAATAAAGGAGGTAATATCCAACCTAAACAAATTAAGAAGGTAATTCTACAACCATAAAAAACAACATTGCACTTAGAAAGTGTTATCTTTGGCAAGCTTCCCTAATGTATCCCAATCTAGAGATGTGTTGCCAAGTCCTTCCTCTTTCCATGCCTCCAAATCCTTTCTTCAAAAATATTTTCTCCATCCAACACATCCCATGCAGATTCAAATAAGTTAGGGAGCATCTTCTTGCATGTCTAAGGTAGCATATTAAACATTAAGAATATGTTGCCCAAATACTGCCACCTTTTTCTTTCTTTAATTAAAGTGCCACCAAAGCATGAAAAATCATAAATAAAAAGACCTTCTACGCTTAATAAGCCATATTAAACTTATTATAATATTTTAATTAATTAAACTAATTGTCACCTCCATCAAGGGTTAATATTAATTATTAAACTTGATATTAACATTCTCTAGTATTAATAATGTTGGTTATATATTATCAGTTCTTTGAGATAATCAATTCTTTGCTTAAAATAAAAATTTAACCAAACTATAATACATTATGTTGCTTTATCCTTGAGTAAGAGACTTCTTAATATTACCATACATTATCCCCTACTTGCCATGAATGATCCCTTTACCAATAGCAAGCTCATATCCCAATGATGTATTCAAACATCAAGAAAATACGAATACAACTACATGAAGGGTATACTTTACCCTTGAGCTATTGATGAAGAAGTCATCAATTATCATTTCCCCAAAATTTCTATCAACTTAGGTGGTTATCCCCTTTTCAATCTATTAGTGAGAGCACCTAGTACTGCAACCATAAAACACATCAATAGTACCATATTCTAATAATAAAATCCAAATCTTAAAGTGTAACTACCACACTTATTGACATGACAAAAATAATGCTATGCATTAAATTTCCATGCAACCATACAGAAGTCATTACCAAGAATAAGTACTACCAAGGAGGGATGTTACATAATTTTCCCTTGGGCTAAACATAGTCCTCTATGTTTTTCTACAGATAAGCATACATATATTTTTCAAGTAAAAATAGAAATTGCTTTCTCATTTCTTCAACATATTCCCAAGTTGCACATTTCTTAGAGTACTGGTCCCATTGGACCTTATATTGTTCTAGGGTTTATTTCCTCATCATTTTGGAATGAAACCTTAGATTATTTACTAGTTTCACCTCAATGGTTAAGGGATCTACCATTTGTAATTTAAAATTTTTCCAAACATGAGTAGTATCAACAAAATATTTCCTAAGTAGGGATATGTATAAGGTAGCGGATCTTTGATAGGCTGGGTAGCAAGGAAATCCTATAGGATACTGGACTACTCTTATCAATGATCTCAAAAGGCCCGATATAGTGAGGATCCAACTTAGTTGATTTTATGGCACTTTTCATGGGTCTTACTCATAAGAAAAATCTATCCCCCATAGAGAATTCTCTTGGTGATATTTTTAGATCAACATAACTCTTCTAGGGATCAATAACTTCCTCGAGCCTAAGAAAAATTACTCCAATTTTTTCCTTCATCTCTCAGATAGTGTTTGGTCTAATCACTACTTGATCCTCCAAATTTTCCATGATAGAGAAATTTTGCATCTTTTTCCATACAAGGCTTCAAATGGGACCATACCCAAAGATCCATGGTACCCATTATTATATGTAAATTCAAAAATATGCAAAAAGTCTTCCCACTTAGACTTTTAGTCCATGCAGTACATGCAAATATTATCTTCTAAAACTTGGTTCACCCTCTCCTTTGACCATCTATTTTTGGATGATATGTAGAGCTTGCAAAAACTCTAAGGTGAACCTAGAATCCTTGTTTGATATGATCACCTTAGGAAACCCATGTAGCCTAAAAATTTCTTTGGTAAACTTATTTGCCACCATTGGTGCATCATCCTTGATGTTCCCTAGTATGAAATGTGTAACCTTGGTCAAATTATCAACCACTATTAGGATTGCATCATGCTGGTACCTAATCTTAAGTAAACCCATAATAAAATCCATAAATATTACTTGCCATTTCTATGTAGATATGCCATGTGGATATAATTTCCTTTCTAGGTGTTGACGTTCTACCTTAACTTTTTGGTATTCTAAACGTATTGCAATGAAACTAGTGATATCTGGCTTCATTCCTGTACAATAGAAGGTCTTACATGTTTTACCTCATTTTTTGCCCTCCTAGATGAATTAAATAGGGATAATTATGCACCTCTTGCATAATAAATCTCCTTAGTTCACCAATTTTGGGTATAACAACCCTATCCTTGAAGCATAAAAGTTCATATTTTATGTTGAAATCCTTATTCTCTTTAGGATTTCTCTCAAATTTATCTTCAATTTTTATGCAATATGGATCATGTAGTTGTAGTTCTCATAATTTATCCATAAATTCTATATGACTCTAGGTTAGTGCTTCTTTGTGCCTTCTTCTACTCAAGGTATCTACAACCTTATTTTTTTCCCTTTGATATACTCTATACCAAAGTCATATTATGCTAAGAACTTTCTCCATCTTCTCTATCTTGTGTTCAACATAGGTTGGGTAAAAATATACCTTAGAATTTTATGGTTTGTCCTTAGCTCAAAAGGTTTACCCAATAAATAATGTCTCTAAAACTTTAGTGTATGCACAACTACTACCAATTCTAGGTCATGTGTAGCATAATTTACCTCATGCTTCTTAAGTTTTTTTAACTCATAGGCTACTATGGCCTCTTTCTAGAACAATACCCCACCCGAACCTTCTAAGGAAGTATCTATACACAAGGTAAAATTCCTAAGAGAATTTGATATCTTGAGAATCAATGTCGTAGTTAACTTATTCTTCATGACCTCAAAGGCGGCCTCACACTTATCCATCCATTTGAACTCCCTTCTTTTTCTTTTAAGGTTACTTATTAAATAGGTAACCTTGAAATAATATTTTGCAAAACATCTATAATTTCCAATGAGTCCTAGGAAACTCTTGAATTCTAACATATTTGTTCATGTAGGCCAAATTAATATAGTCTCAATTTTCTTTGAGTCTATGTGAATTCCTCCTATCAAGATGATGTGTCCCAAATAATGTACTTGTGAGATATAAAACTCACACTTGGACAAATTTATATATAGCTAGTTTTTATTAGCACCTCTAACAATAACCTCAAATGATAGTCATGCTCTTCTTTGGTATGAGAATATATTAAGACATCATCTAAGAATACCAAGACAAACTGATATAGATAATTTTGGAATACACTGCTCATCATATTCATAAAATATGTCAATGTATTTGTCAACCCAAATGGAAATATTGTGAACTCATAGTACATATATTTAGTCTTAAAGGTTGTCTTATACATATCCCCTTCTTAAATCCTTAATTGATGATACCCTAATCTCATATATATTTTTGAAAATATAGTAGCATCCTTTAGTTTATCAAAGATGTCATCAATCCTTGGTAAAGGATACTTATTTTTAATGGTTACCTTATTTAGCATCCTATAATCTATGCATAACCTCAAGGAACCATCCTTATTTTTCATAAACAATATTGGAGCACCCCAAGGCAACACACTAGGTTTGATCAGATATTTTTTCAACAAAACTTGAATTTACACCTTCAATTATTGCAACTCAATTGAAGTCATTCTATAAGGTGTCCTTGCAATAGGTTCAATCCCTGGCATTAAATCTATGGTGAAGTCAAATTTCCATTGTTCTTGTTACTAAAATTTGGATCCCCTTTACTCTTCGTATTTTACTCCTTATCCCATTTCATAAACCTTGCACTCTTTATTTTCCTAAGCTCCTTCCTTTCTTCTTTTGTCAACCTTGAATAGTGGAAGAAATACCTTTTGATTTGGAGATTAGTCTCTTTTTCTCTGTCCAAATTATAAGATTCTTGCAAAGTTTTAGGTTTGATTAGATTAATTATTTTCCTAATATTAGGGTCTACCCCTAAAATAAACTTATGCACCTTTAGTTGTTTATTGTTCTCATACTCTAGAATATACTTTAAAAGTTTCACATATCTCTAAAAGTATACCTATATTGATAGTGAACCTTGTTGAAGTATAGAGAAGTCCTCAAACTTCTCTATATAAAATTGAGCAAAAATAAATATTTTATTAAAATCTCTAACAAAACTATCCCACTTAAGATCCATAGCTTGGATATTTTTTTCCTATTTTGAATGTGTTCCACCATTCTAGGATTGCATCCTAAATATGAAGGGTATCCCACATAGTTTAAGTTTCAAAGGAGTAGCTTTTCATGGAAAAGAAATTTTCTAACTCATTCAACAATAACTCGTCCACATCTCCTCCTTCTTTCCCATTAAATTTGGCTACTTTAACATTCTTAAGGTCTTTAGCTAGCTCAACCTCTATTCAAGATTTGCCCTCTTGGTATCTTCTAATAGGATTCTCTTCCTGTCTACCTTCTATAGTTATGGTACCAATTTCCTTATTGATCATGGTTTTTATTAACTTCTACTATTCCAATAATTCTTGAAGCAACTTCACTATGAAAGAGAGATCTTCTGCTCTCCCATTAAAACCTGATGTTTTCCTAGTGCCCCTATTGAGGTTCATTGTCCTCCTAGATATTTTACTAGGATTTTCTTTTCTTCTAGTTTTCTTACTAGATCCCCTAGTTCATCCAAACTTTCATTGGGTATGCACTACATTTTTCTCTTGTGTAACCAATCCAATTTTATTAGAAAAAATTCCTCTTAAATTTGATGATATCTCCTATATACAAAAAGGATTTTATTAAGTTATACTTTCCCTAAATTGTACTTATAGTTAGTTTCATTTTCCCCATGAACTAACTTAGATCTTTATTTCTTGCTAGGTAATGATTAGGATCATGCTTGCATCTCTATAAGGTACTATTTTCCAATAAGAAACCATAACCTTTAGGATTTTTACTCCTTGGTCTGATTGGTCCCAATGATGTGCAATACCGTTGTATCCTATATCATGTTAAGGTCCCTAGAAGGATTAGTTTTTCCTTAAAGTAGCACATCAAGTCAAGTATCATCTTAGACGTACTCCATAAAATATTCTATCCCTATGTCCTAGAGCTCTTATACCAACTATAACAACCCACCAAAACCAACCCAAGAGAAAGACATTAATTTTTTTCCAAGTAAGGTTCTCAAACCATCCCAATATATTTATTTCCAACATTCTCAAGGTTTTTCCATATTTAATTTTAATGTCATTGTAGATGACACTCACTGGATAGGAGTGGCCAACATACAATAGTCTTTGGGGTTCACCTTACTAAACACATAATTTAGGACTCCAAAGTGGTTCCCCCACCTTTCATATACCCTCCATGGTATAGGAAACTATGACCACAATGTAGGGATTATACATTAAGGCCCTTAAAACTTAAAGGGGGATGTGTATTCCCAAAACTTACCCTAAGTCCATCTAGTTAGGTTAACCAAAAATAAGCCTTGGTGCTTAGTTACCACACCTCCATGGTCTAACTAAGGTCATTACCACTCAATTTTCAATGAACAAGGTCACCCAAACCTCCATATTCATGGTACCACCACTATTGTCTTATGAATGACCCCTACAAATTTCCTAGTTATGGAAAACCCGATGCTCAATGTTCAAGGTGCATCAATTCACAAGAATTTAGTTATTGCATAAATGCAACTCCTAAATTTATGAGTTTCCTAGCTATTGCATCCTCACAACTCCTTATAGAATTCACATTTACCTAATCGTTGCACCATCGCAACTCCTCCCTGGATTAGGCTATTTTCTTGACTTTGGTTCTAAAAGAAGTTCTATATCCAGCCCATGAACTCTTTCTTAGCCCAAAATATACATTGAGAAAAAATATAAATACTCCCTCTATAATTAAATGCTTCACTTGATAAAACAACATGCTTCAAACCATAGCACAAAATTGTACAAGAGAACAAGAATATATGTACATCTCATAAGCTTCAAATAATAACACCACTAAGAAGCATTTCATCAATTAAAATGCCATAAATTTAATTGATCCAAGTGCTAACATAAAGCCATGTATATAAGCATTTATTTTAAATAAGAGCGAGGAATTACAATTATATCTATACTTCTTAAAGAGTTACAATAACCTTTCACCAAAGCAGATTGCAAGATAACATTAACTTTCAAATAAGAGTACTAGAAAAATAAATCAATCCTTGATTTTGTTCAATAATCAAACTCTCTTTTTATTACAAAATAAACTACCTAGCTATCCACAACTTGAAATTTATTGTATATGAAGCTCTCATATAGTCAAATATTAAATATAAAAATTCTATCTGTGATTCTCTTTAGTCGAATATCAAATATCCTTTAGTGCATATTTTTCTTATTAAATAAAAGTTAGTTATCCTTTTATGCATTATGTTTTTGCTTTCTTTTAAAGTTAAAGAGCAATTCTAGAGGATGATCTATTATTTAGAAGATAGAAATTTTATGGCAATATTCTAGTATTTAATAATATAGTGGTTTAGTTCATTAAATATTTTATTGAATGAGGATGTAATTGTTTGAATGAAAATCTAGTGGGATGATTTTATTTTACAAAAAATAAAGGAGCTTTAGTTTTGTTAAATGATATAATGGTTTCCTAAGAATTGAGTAGGTAGGGAAACCATTATAGAGAGAATAACGGGATTATCTCCTTGGTTTTTTGAACAATATTGTACATGGTTGATTACATCCATATTTAAAACATGTTAAATTGCATTGAATTAAGAGATGTCCTGATCCCTAAATTTTTCCTAAAGTTTTTGGGAGACTTCTTCATGAAGAAAATCATGAAAATAAGGTGGTGCAGAGGCCACTTGGCTGGATTGTCTCTAATGTACTTAGGAATGAAAATTTATTTTGTAACAATTAGATACTTTATTCTTGAACTAATATGACTTGGGAAGTCTTTATATGGATGTATGGAATACTTAGCTTTGAATAAATGAAAGAATGAAAAGGCTATTAACCTTATGAGAATGATTTATAAATTATCATTTATGAATTATTGAGCATGTAAAGTTGTTTATGTTAGTGTTAAATTTATATGTTAACATTAATATTAAGTTGAATCTAAAGAGTTTCTCTTTTGTGCTAGAATATTGTAGAAATTTTTACTTTGCATGAATATAGAATGCAAATATTCTATTTTTTTTCAATATTTAACATTATGTTATATTTAAGCATGTTATTTTAGTTAAAGCATTTATTTCTAGAGAGATGTGTTATATTGTCTTTATGTATTCTTGGTTTTGGATCTAGAAATTATTTTAGGCCTTGAGTAAAGGAATTAACCTAGTCTTGGGAGGAGTTGTGGTGATAAAATAACCAGGTAGATGTGAGTCCTAGGAGTTGTGGTGATGCAATAGCTAGGTACTCACAAATTTGGAAGGATTTGTGGTGATGCAATAGCTATATTATCATGATTGATACACCTTGAACAATGAGGATTGGGTGTTCCACAAATATGAATTTAATGAAACCATTCATGATTCAACAATGGTGGTACATTTAAAAATGAGTTTCAGGTGATCATGTTCATTTCCAGGTAAGTGGTAATGACCATGGTTATCCCATAGAGGTGTGGTAACTAAGAATCAAGGCTCTATGCTAGAGTAACCTACATAGATGGAACTATGGTAAGGTTAGGGAATATACATCCATATTTAGGTGTTATGGGCCTTACAGGATAATTCCTACAATATGGTCAAATTATCCTATACCAATGAGGGTATAGGAAAGGTGGGGGACCACTTTGGCATCCTTATAAATAGTGAGGTATAGTAAGGTGAACTGTAGAAATATGGGATATTTGTGACTTCTATCCACTAAGTTTCCTCTATAGATACATTGAAATTGAATGTGGTGAAGCCTTGAGAATGCTAAAAATAATCTTGGGACTCTTTTGTGAACACGTGAAAAAATATTATTTCTCTTGGGTTGGTTTTGGTGGGTTGTTATAGTTGATATCAAAGCTCTAGGTCATAGGACTAGAATTTTCCATGGAATGTGCCTAGGATGATCCTTGAATTGATGTACTACTTTGGAAAAATGAAAAATTACTCTACTAGGGATCTTAACATGATCTGGGATAAGCTGGGTATTGCACACCAACTGGACCTATCAGACCAAGGAGTAAAAATCCTAGAGAGTATAGTTTATTATTGGAGAATAGAACCTTGTAGTGAGGTAAGTGTGACCATTGTCATTATCAAACAAGTAATAATGGTCTAAGTTAGTTCATGGGGGAAATAAAACTAACTAATTATAAGTACAATTGAGAGAAATTGTAATTTACCCACTCCTTTGTTTCAATAGGAGATGTTACTTGTATTGAGATCATCCAAGAATATTGGTTTGATTATGTAGAAGTTGTGATACATTTCTTGAGGAAGTCTAGAAGAACAAATAACTCTAACAAGAAAATAGGAAGAATAGTGGATTCCAGAAAGGAAACCAGGAGAGTAGTGGACTCTAGCAAGGAAGTTCTTAAACTATGGATAAAACACAAAATTATGAAAATAAAGCTTCAGGAATGAAAATTTCACTAATCCACTTCTAATTTTAACTGTTTTCAAATAAAATACAAAAATAAGGGTTAGGGAAATAAAATTAAACAAGTTATGGTGAATTCACATCTTTAAAAGGGTTCTGTTGAAGCCTCTAATTCTAAATTAAACCAATCTTAGCCTTGACTAGTTATCACACAATATAAGACCAATATGGTGCCATATTCAAGGGAAATGAAGCAAAATATAGAAATAAATTCATGCAAAAACCATCAACATGCCCAGATTGCATAAAAAATCTCCATACTTTACATTGAATTAAAATATTCAAGAATTATAGAGTTCAGAATGGCTAGCTATAGGTGATTGCCCTCATAAGTTTTCAAATACCATAACAAGGGCACATATGCTCCTCAAACTAACAAAGAAAAGATGAAATGCCTAAAATTCTATCTTTCAAATTGCATCCGACCCCTAGGAATCGAGGTTCAATGGCTATTTATAGCCTTACATTATCCAAATTTCATTTGTTTGCAATGGTAAATGATGATGTATCATATTCTGATTTAGTTATCCTTCCGTTTCAATTGCTTCTATAACTATTTTTGCAACTGTAGATCTTCTACGACTTTCTATCATCTAAAATTTCTTCAACTTTCACCTTCTGGTATTATGCTTGGTTTCTTTTATTGTCTATAAATTAAATGATAAACCAACATTAGTTCTTGTGGCAAGAATAGAAAATTAAATTTATTGTTATTATTATTATTTATTTGTTTTATGATCATTTTATTCGTGTATTTATTTATTTTATTTAAAACTTGTGTGGGGGTTTAATTACTCATTGTAGGCCTTTTGGACTCTTGTTTGATGGATTAATTAAATAGGATTATGATTTCATTGCGTGAAATCGACCTATGAACTTAGAAATAAATATAATGTCATTTTTAATCAAAGAAGGTCGACTTGGAAAACAAGTTTATGTGACTCTGCTAGGGTTTGATGAAGAAAAACTACTCTACAGGGATGGAAACTGTTAGTCTTACAATGACACTGAGAGGGGGGGTGAATCAGTGTAGCTCTTTTAATCTTGAATTTACAGCTCTTAAAACAGAAGCAATTAAAACTTATGACAAGATACAACAAGAATAACAAAAGAGCATCACACAACACAAGATTTAACGAGGTTCACCAATGTGGCTACTCCTCAAGAATGACTGCTTGGACTACCATCCAAATCTAGCCTTTGCAAAGCAACAACTTTACAATCACTTTACCAGCACCCACTGGAAGGAGCACCAACCCCTGATTTACCAACACCTACTAGAAGGAGCACCAACCCCTGATGCCAAGCTGCAACCTAGACTTGAATTATGAATCTAGAAGATTAACAGAATGATACCTCCACTTTTACAAGACCTCGACTAGTCTGCTTCACCTTTGTGATCTCTGTGCACTCTGCTCTCTCTACGAAATTACTTCGCACAATCTGTACATCACAGTCGAACGATCATCTTCTCCCTTTTGTGCACTCTACTTCCTTTGCAAATTTCACACTTAGCACGATTCGATATGACTTGCACTCTACGCTCTACGACCGAACTTCACACACATCGACAACCACTCAAATCTCCAAACAACCCTCCTTTTATAACAGAATATTTGAGATGAAAACCCTAATCTTAGTCGGCTGTAAATCCTCATCTTAGTCAGTTTTCATGACATCTATAAACCCTAATTTTAGTTGGTTGTTCATCGATCTTCATCGGCTTCAACTTAACCATGAGAATACAACATGTCGCGATATCGCGACACTTTTTCTCCTTGCTCTTTCTCTTAGCTTTGACCCACGAAAATACATGTCGCGATATCACGACACTTTTTCTCCATGCTCTTTCTCTTAGCTTTGGCCCACAAAAATACATGTCATGATATCGTGACACTATTTTCTCTCTCCTCTTTCTCTTTGCTTTGGCCCACGAAAATACAACATGTCGCGATATCGCGACACTATTTTCTCTCTCCTCTTTCTCTTTGCTTTGGCCCACAAAAATACATGTCACGATATCGTGACACTTTCACCTTCGTACACTTCTCTTTGCTTTTGTCACGATATCGTGACACTTCTCCTTCTAAGTCTTCTTCTATGCTTTTGTCGTGAAATCATGACACTTCTCTTCAAGTCTTCTTTCTCTTTTGTCATGAAATCATGACACTTCTACTTCCGTACACTTCCTCTCTTTCTTTTGTCATGACGTCATTCGAAATCGTGACACTTTTTCTTTTTCTTCCTTCCTGGCCTTTCCTAGTCGCGAAAATGTGACATGTCACGAAATCGTGACACTTTTCTTTCTCTTCCTTCCTCGCTTTTCGAGTCGCAAAATGCGACATGTCATGAAATCGTGACACTTTTCTTTCTCTTCCTTCCTGGCCTTTTCAAGTCACAAAAATGCGACATGTCACGAAATCGTGACACTTTTCAAATTTACTTTCTCTCTCCTATTTTAGTCGCAAAAATGTGACATGTCACGAAATCGTGACACTTTTCAAACTTTACTCTCTTTCTTCGAACTTGTCATGAAATCGTGACACTTCTTCCTGCTTTCTCTTTTTCTTCCAACATGTCACAAATCGTGACTTTTTCCACTTCTTTTTCTCCAACATGTCGCAAAATCGTGACAGTTTTTCCACTTGCCTTTTTCTCTTCCAACATGTCACGAAATCGTGACAGTTTTTCCACTTGCCTTTTTCTCTGCCAACATGTCGCGAAATCGCGACAGTTTTTCCACTTGCCTTTTTCTCTTCCAACATGTCGCGAAATCACGACAGTTTTTCCACTTGCCTTTTTCTCTGCCAACATGTCGCGAAATCGTGATAGTTTTTCCACTTGCCTTTTTCTCTTCCAACATGTCCAGAAATCGCGACAATTTTTCCACTTGCATTTTTCTCTCCAACATGTCGCGAAATCATGACAGTTTTTCTCCTTCTTCTCTCTCTTCCAACATGTCACGAAATCGTGACAGTTTTTCCAGTTTTTCTCTCTCTCTCCAACATGTCGCGAAATCGTGACACTTTTTCTTTCTTTGTATATGTCGCGATATCGTGACACTTTTCTTACTTGTCTTTTTCTTTGATCTTTTGCAAATGGGCCACTTCGGTCTTCTTGGAAACTCACTGTCCATACTCTGAATAACCTTTGAACTCCTATCTTCTGCATCTGAATAGCTTTTGAACTTCCTGTCCACTGAAACACCAGATCTATCTGACTGTGTTGACAACAATGACAATACTGTTGTTGCACCTTGCTCAACAATCTCCCCCTTTGGAATTGTTGGCAACACATGTGCAATTTCCTGTAACTCTTCTCCCCCTTTGACAATAATACCAAAGGGCTACTGTAGACTCCCCCTGAGTCCATGCACAACATTCTCAAGCAAAATTGATTATACTTAGCAAAAATCATGAACATGAGCAACAAGATAATCAAATACTTAGATGCTCCCCCTGAGAATGTGATCCCTGTAGCTAGTCAATCTTTGGGAAGTGTGACCACTCCCAATTTATTGCGAAGGTACTCAAAAACTTCCTTGGGCAATGGTTTTGTGAAGATATCTGCTACTTGCTCTGTAGTTGGAACAAAATCCAACTTAACCTCACCTTCTGCAACTTTCTCCTTCAAGAAGTGATACCTGATAGCGATGTGTTTTGTGCATGAATGCATAACTGGATTCTTGGAGATGTTAATGGCACTGGTGTTATCACACTTAACTGATATTGGTTCACTGAAGCAGATACCAAGATCTTTCAGGGTTTGTTTCATCCACAATACCTGCGTACAACATGTTGTCGCTGCAATATATTCTGCCTCTACTGTTGATAAAGAAACTGACTCTTGCTTCTTACTGTGCCATGCAACCAATCTGTCTCCAAGATAGAATGCACCTCCACTGGTACTCTTTCTGTCATCTACACATCCTGCCCAATCTGCATCTGAATATGAAATAAGGGTGAAGTCTTTACCTTTTGGATACCATAACCCATACTCCATAGTACCCTTGAGATACCGAAGAATCCTCTTTACTGCTGTCACATGAGTCTCCTTGGGATTGGCCTGAAAACGTGCTACCATGCATACTGCCTACAAAATATCTGGTCTGGTAGCTGTCAGGTACAATAGGCTTCCAATCATAGATCTGTACATGGTTTGATCAATAGGTGGAGATTTGTCATCTTTGCTCAACTTGCAGCCTGTCGTCATGGGAGTGCTAACTGGCTTACAATCCTCCATTGTGAATTTTTTTAACATCTCTTTTACATATTTAACTTGAGAAATAAATATGCCCTTCTTACTTTGATTAACTTGCAAACCGAGGAAATATGACAGTTCACCAATCATTGACATTTCAAATTCTTTTTGCATCTTATTTGCTAAATCTTTACATGACTCATCTTTGCTACTGCCAAATATGATATCATCTACATATACAACAAGAACAATAAGATGCCCATTTTCTGTTTTGACATACAAGTTACTATCCACCATACCTTTCTTAAACCTTTGTTGAGTGAGATAGTTGTCTAGTCTTGCATACCATGCTCGGGGTGCCTGTTTTAAGCCATATAAAGCTTTCTTCAACTTACAAACAAAGTTGGGATTATCACCAAGTTGGAACCCATCAGGTTGCTCAATATAAACCTCTTCTTCAAGTTTCCCATTCAAAAATGCTGATTTCACATCCATTTGATAAACTTTGAAATTCTTGTAGACTTGCTAAAGCCAGAAACATTCCGATTGCCTCTAGTCTAGCTACTGGTGCAAACGTTTCCTCAAAGTCAATGCCTTCAACTTGTGCATACCCCTTGCATACCAATCTTGCTTTATTTCTGACTACCTGTCCATCTTCATTCAATTTGTTACGAAAGATCCATTTAGTCCCGATTATATTTTTGTTCGTAGGTCTAGGTACTAACTCCCAAGTTTTGTTTTTCTCGATCTGGTCTAATTCTTCATTTATTGCCTTCATCCAACCTTCATATTTGCTTGCTTCAACAACATTCTTGGGCTCAATGCTGGATAATAGAGAGTAGTTACTTGCTACTCTTCTTCTTGTTTGAACACCAACTTTGGGGTCTCCAATTATTTGATCTCTAGGATGATTTTTTTGCCAGCTACCTATTTTGAATTTCTTATTCTCTTCCGCTTCTGAATCACAACTTACATCATCTGAGTCAATTTTTTGTATCTTTTCAATTTCGTTTTCCTCATCTCCTTCAATAACCTCTTCATAGATTGGGTAGTTCATTTCATAGCTAATTACTCGTTCTTTACCTTCATCAAACTTAACATCAGCATTGTCCACAATTTTCTTTAGCCTTTTGTTGTAGCATTTGTAAGCTTTGCTTCTAGATGAATAACCAACAAAAATACCTTCATCTGCTCTATCTTCAAACTTACCAAGATTATCTTCAGTTCTTTTGATATAGCACTTGTTGCCAAAAACTTTGAGGTATTTTGTTGTTGCCCTTTTACCGAACCACAATTCATAAGGAGTTTTGCTTTCATGTGTTCTCAGCATGTACCTATTTTGGATATACACCGCAGTATGGACTGCTTCTTTCCAAAATCTATCTGCTACTCTACTTTCAGCCAACATAGTTCGTGCCATTTCCTGCACTGTCCTGTTCTTTCTTTCTACCACTCCATTTTGTTGAGGTGTCCTGGCTGTTGAGAACTGTCTCCTAATACCATATTTTTCATAGTATTCTGCAAACTCCTCTGAAATGAATTCTCCTCCTCTGTCTGATCTTAAACATTTGATCCTCTTTCCTGTTTCATTCTCAACCTGGTTTTTGAAAATCTTGAACATATCAAAAGCTTCGATTTATGCTTCAAGAAAAATATCCATGTCATTCTGGAATAGTCATCAATGCACAACATAAAATATTTGTCACCATTTATGCTTTGTGTTCTCATGGGTCCACATAAATCGGTGTGTATTAGTTCCAAAGGTTTGCTTGTGTAGTATTCTTTTGTTTTGAAAGAGACTCTAGTTTGTTTCCCCTTTTGGCATGAAGCACAAATGTTGTTTGCAGGTTTGTTGATGGTGGGAATATCTCTCACTGCTCCTTTTGAGGTGATTTTTACTAGGTTATCAAAACTGATATGACCGAGTCTCTTGTGCCACAACCAATTTTCTTCTTCCTGTCCAATAAAACAAGCTCCTTCTGAAGTCTCTGAGAGCATGTATAGGTTTCCAGATGTTCTTGATCCAGTTGCTATCAATTTTCCACTGTTTGTCTTTCTGACTTCACAACCCTGCTTCTTAAAAACTACCTCATGACCTTTATCACAAATCTGACTTACGCTCAACAGGTTATGTTTCAAACCATCCACAAACAAGACTTCTTCTGACTTAATTTTTCCGTTAATAATTTTGACTGAACCTTTGCCAACTATCTTAGCTCCATCATTATTTCCAAACTTTACTGAACCACCTTCATATTTTTGCAACTTCTCAAATTTTTGTTTGTTACCTGTCATATGATCGGAGCATCCACTATCAAGTATCCATGGCACATATTTATTCTGTGCTTTAAATGTTGTTTGTACAATTAAGGATTCCTTTTCTTCCTTAAGTTGTTCCTTTTCTTTCCACTCCATTTTGATAGTGGTTTTGGGCTCTTGTTTTGCCTTTCCCTTATCAGCAGCTTGTGCATGTTTTACGGGAAGTTTTCTATTTTGTCTCATCCTGTTTGGTTGAACTTTTCTTCCCTAAAACTGATTTGATGAAAATGTGCTTCTACAGTTTCTTGCAATGTGCCCAAAATTGTGACAGTTATAACATTCTACTGTATAATTCATCAGAGGAGAAAAAGCATTTCTACTGGTGAAATTCCTTGGTCTAACATTATATTTGCAGTCTGAGATTTTATGTCCATAGCCATTGCATTTAAAACAGAAACCAGAGAAGGGATAATTGAACCTGGGAGATGGTCTTTGCCATGTTGTCGTAGGAGCCATAGGTCTTCTTCTTCTTTGATGTGTGACATTGGTGAATCCATCATTGTCAGTTCTCCTTTCGAGCCTGGCATTATTGCTTTCTTTTGCATGAGACATTTTCCCTTGATCAACCTGTTTCTTATCTTCATTCTTTGTGGATTCTACATTTCTGGCCTTTGATCCACTTGATGATTCTCCTTCGATGAAACCCAGACCAAACTTGATGCCTGCAGGTCTTTGGTCATTTATGATCTTATCCAACTTCATAGAACTTTCTTCACGTTTGTGATAACAACTAATTTTCTTATTCATCTCTTCTAGCTGCATTCTCAAACCAACAGTCTCTTCTTCTAGCTTGCTGCAATAGTCTATTCTCATGGTTATTTGCACTTCGAGATCTTCGAAGATTTTCTTGGATTCTTCTATCTGTACTTTCAAACTGGTTATGATTTCATTTGCATCCGCAAGCTTTCTTGAAAGTTTCTTATTCTTTTTCTTTTCTATCTCCCACTCTTCAAGTGCAGAGATCAACTCACCTTCTAGATCTACTTCAGCCTCAGGGTTTTCACCACATACTTCAGAGATCACTCCTTCTTCCTTTTCTGATTTTGCTTCTTCAAATGCCATGAAAAGAGCTTCACCTTTTTCCTCTTCAGACTCTTCTCCGGAGCTGTCTTCTGATGAACTGACATTCTTGGAGATGAAACTTCTCTTCTTGAAGTTGCCTTTTCTGAAGTTCATTTTCTTCCAGTCACTTCTTTCATGGTGCGATCCTTCATCATTTTTTTTCTGCTCTTTAAGTGGACATTTAGTCGCAAAATGCCCGACGCCTCCACAGTTGAAACATTTAAATGGTAGCTTCCCTCTGTATTTTCCTTTTCCCTTTTTTAGCTTTCTAACAAAGTTTGCTTCCATTTCATCTGATGTCCCTTCTTCCTCGGACTCTTGTTTAGTGTTTTTATTTTTAAGGGCTTTAAAAGCCGCTTCTCTGTCTGTGGGTTTAGATCTTCCTATCCTCATCTCATATGCAGTTAAAGAACCATACATCTCATCTATACTAAAATAATTTAGATTTTTAGCTTCTTCTATTGTTGAGACTTTGGAATCAAACCTTTGAGGAAGAGATCTTAGTACCTTTTTCATGACGGTAGAGTCTCCAATATCCTCGTCGAGTCCTCTGATCGCATTAATGATTCCATTGACTCTCAGCATATATGCCTCAATGTTTTCATCATCGTTCATTTTCAATGCTTCGAACTGAGCTCGATGTGTCTGTAACTTGGCCTCCTTGATCTTATCATCTCCTTCATGAATACTCCTCAGTTTGTCCCATATCTCTTTTGCCGTATTACAGTTCATGATCTTCACTAGTTCACTGTCTGCTAATCCGCACATGAGAGCATTTTTTGCTTTTGAGTTGTTTTCAAATAGTTTCTTTTTGTCAGCCTCTTTTGGAGGAGTGATGGGAATTGTGTATCCACTAACTACTGAATCCCAGATGTCGTAACCCAAAGCACAGAGATATGTCTGCATCCTGATTCTCTAGAACACGTAATTAGATCCATCAAACAATGGTGCTTTGTTTGATGAGAAACCTTCACCACCTGCCATTGTGTTACTTCCAAGATCACCCTAGCCGGTTAAGCTTGTATAGGAACTTGGCTCTGATACCAATTGTTAGTCTTACAATGACACTAAGAGGGGGGGTGAATCAGTGTAGCTCTTTTAATCTTGAATTTACAGCTCTTAAAATAGCAACAATTAAAACTTATGACAAGATACAACAAGAATAACAAAAGAGCATCACACAACACAAGATTTAACGAGGTTCACCAATGTGGCTACTCCTCAAGAATGACTGCTTGGACTACCATCCAAATCTAGCCTTTGCAAAGCAACAACTTTACAATCACTTTACCAGCACCCACTGGAAGGAGCACCAACCCCTGATTTACCAGCACCTACTGGAAGGAGCACCAACCCCTGATGCCAAGCTGCAACCTGGACTTGAATTATGAATCTAGAAGATTAACAGAATGATACCTCCACTTTTACAAGACCCCGACTAGTCTGCTTCACCTTTGCGATCTCTGCACACTCTGCTCTCTCTACAAAATTACTTCGCATAATCTGCTGCATCACAGTCGAACGATCATCTTCTCCCTTTTGCGCACTCTGCTTCCTTTGCAAATTTTACACTTAGCACGATTCGATACGACTTGCACTCTACGCTCTATGACCGAACTTCATGCACATCGACAACACCTAAAATCTCCAAACAACCCTCCTTTTATAACAGAATATTTGAGATGAAAACCCTAATCTTAGTCGATTGTAAATCCTCATCTTAGTCGGTTTTCATGACATCTATAAACCCTAATTTTAGTCGATTGTTCATCGGTCTTCGTCGGCTTCAACTTAACCATGAGAATACAACATGTCGCGATATCATGACACTTTTTCTCCTTGCTCTTTCTCTTAGCTTTGACCCACAAAAATACATGTCACGATATCGTGACACTATTTTCTCCATGCTCTTTCTCTTAGCTTTGGCCCACGAAAATACATGTCACGATATCGCGACACTATTTTCTCTCTCCTCTTTCTCTTTGCTTTGGCCCACAAAAATACATGTCACGATATCGTGACACTATTTTCTCTCTCCTCTTTCTCTTTGCTTTGGCCCACGAAAATACATGTCACAATATCATGACACTTTCACCTCCATACACTTCATCTTTGCTTTTGTCACGATATCGTGACACTTTTGCCTTCGAAGTCTTCTTCTCTGCTTTTGTCATGAAATCATGACACTTCTACTTTCGAAGTCTTCTTCTCTACTTTTGTCATGAAATCATGACACTTTTGCTTCGTACGCTTCCTCTCTTTCTTTTGTCATAAAATGCGACATGTCACGAAATCGTGACACTTTTTCTTTTCTTCCTCCTCCTTTCTTAGTCATGAAAATGTGACATGTCACGAAATCGTGACACTTTTCTTTCTTTTCCTTCCTGGCCTTTTCAAGTCATGAAAATGTGACATGTCACAAAATCGTGACACTTTTTCTTTCTCTTCCTTCCTACGCTTTTCGAGTCACAAAAATGCGACATGTCACGAAATCGTGACACTTTTCAAATTTACTTTCTCTCTCCTATTTTAGTCATGAAAATGCGACATGTCGCGAAATCGTGACACTTTTCAAACTTTACTCTCTTTCTTCGAACTTGTCGTGAAATCGTGACACTTCTTCTGCTTTCTCTTTTTCTTCCAACATGTCACGAAATCGTGACAGTTTTTCCACTTGTCTTTTTCTTCAACATGTCACGAAATCATGACAGTTTTTCCACTTGCCTTTTTCTCTTCCAACATGTCACGAAATCGTGACACTTTTTCCACTTGCCTTTTCTCTGCCAACATGTCGAAATCGTGACAGTTTTTCCACTTGCCTTTTTCTCTTCCAACATGTCACGAAATCGTGACAGTTTTCCACTTGGCTTTCTCTCTGCCAACATGTCGCGAAATCGCGACAGTTTTTCCACTCTTTCTCTCTTCCAACATGTCACGAAATCGTGACAGTTTTTCCACTTGCCTTTTTCTCTCCAACATGTCACGAAATCGTGATTTTTCCTTCTTTTCTCTTCTTCTCTCTCTTCCAACATCATAAATGATAGTTTTTCCATTTTTCTCTCTTCCAACATGTCGCGAAATCCGACAGTTTTTCTTGCTCGCTGTATATGTCGCGATATCGTGACACTTTTCTTACTTGTCTTTTTCTTTGATCTTTTGCAAATGGGCCACTTCGGTCTTCTTGGAAACTCATTGTCCATACTCTGAATAACCTTTGAACTCCTGTCTTCTGCATCTGAATAGCTTTTGAACTTCCTGTCCATTGAAACACCAGATCTATCTGACTGTGTTGACAACAATGACAATACTGTTGCTGCACCTTGCTCAATAGAAACAAATTCTGAATGAGGTCTAAAAAATTTGAGGAATTTCGTGATGGCATCGGTTTTGGCACAAAGAATGCATGCTTGTGATATTTTTTCATCTAAAAATGACTAGAGGGAACAATATTTTCCAATGCATGTCGAGAATCGCTTGTTAAATAACAATGGATGTTTGAAACAATGTGAAGCCAAGCCAGTTATAGTGGTTCAACCAGACTCAGTGGTGGAAGATGTGGATTATCTAACCAAAAATTCCCTTATTGGAAAATTTTTGGGCATCTGAATTTCTCTCCCATTTGTGGAGGCTTGGGTCAAGAAGACTTGGAATCCTGAAGGCAATATGGAGGTGATGCTGAGTGTGAAAAACTATTTTATGGTGGTTTTCTCTTGTATTGTAGATCGTAACAAAGCATTTAAAGGGGTCCTTATTTCTGTAACTAGGTGGAACTCTTTCTTAAACCTTGGCATGTGGGTTTCAACCCATCAAAGGAGCGGTCATCGTGGGTTCCAGTATGGGTGTGGCTTCCATGGCTCCCATTGGAATTTTGGAGAACTGATATCTTGCATAAGATTACCCTTCTACTTGGGAATCCGGTTGGACCGTCACAACAGAAAATGGATAAAAAGGTAATATCTATTGCTCGTATTTGTGTTGAAATTGAATTAAATAATCCTATTCCATATTCTATTGAAATACAATTTGGATCAACTACATGGGTTCAAAAACTTGACTATGAAGCTCTTCCATTTTGTTGCTAGATTTGCCATGAATATGGCCACCTACAAAGAAAATACCCTAAGTTTGTCTCACCTATGGCTTCAAATCCTGGGCCCTATCGGTCTGGACAAATTTTGGATAAAGGAAAAGCCCCGATAAAGGAAGGGGAATGGGATAAGGAAGGTTTTGTTTTGATAAAAGCTTGAAATAGAGGACAAAGGGAAAAAAAAGACCTTAAGGATAGCCAACAAGATGCTCTACTCAAATATTTTTAAATATTAGATGATTTTGATCAGTACATGGAGATACCTGAAACGTCACTACCTAATGCAAATATAACAAGGCCAAATTAGATGTCTCTTCTTGAGGGGGAACTTAAGGAATCAGATCTAGGGGGTTTAAATGAAGAACAAATGGCTTTGGATCTGAGTATAGGGGACATGGTTGGGTCTAGCCCTATAAGGGAAACTATTTTGGAAAGTGGTATAAATTTAGTTATGCACTCTCCTAATCAGGCACTGATGTAATCATCCTTGGACTGCAAAACTTCTATGATGTTGGGATTGCAGCAAAACATAATTAAAAAAAGTTTTTCAGATAAGAATATGAAGGTGGGTTAAAAAAATGACCAGGATAAAATTAAGTTAATGGGGGATACTTTTGTGGATTCAATATTGGTGAGAACATTGGATTCCCATTTTTATAACCCCAAAAAATGATTATCCTCTCATGGAATGTAAGGGGGTTGAATAGCATCCCCCAAAAAAAATTGTTTGTGATTTGGTTTGTGTGCATTCTTTGGATATAGTGTTTATTCAAGAGATTAAATTGGCTATTGATAGTATGTTCAATATTGCTCCCAAGTTGTGGATAAGGGGGCAATTCTAGTGTATTGGTGCATGTGGATATGTTGGTGGCATTGCTTGTTTATGGGATCTAGTTAAGATATCCCCTCTTACTTGGATTTCTAGCAAATGGTCTATTTCGGTGGTCGAGCATGATAATGAATCTTGTGAAATCATCCTACTTACAAATGTGTATGCTCTTGTTGATTACAATGGTAAAGTGAATTTTTGGAAGCACATTTTCTTTGTGAGAAGTTTGGTTCCCTTGTACCCATGGATTTTGGCTGGAGACTTCAACTCTATCACTTGTCTAGAGGAGAAACATGGTGGGGTGGACCGTCTCGAGCCTTTTTCTTCTATCTTCAGTGCTCATATCCAGACCCTAAACTTGGTTGAAATCAAGTAAGATAATGGGATATTTACTTGGCACAATAGAAGGTGTGGGGAAGCTTCCATCTCAGAGAGACTGGATAGGTTTTTGATATCCAGTTATTGGATGGGTAATAACAGAGGTGCTAGTTTTGTGATTTTGGAGGGTAGGGGATATGATCATTGGCCTATTAAACTATCTACTTTGGAGTTTGGGCTAAAAAAGAATCCCTCCTTTAAGTTTCAAATTATGTGGCTTTGTGATCCTAAGCTTCATGATTTCATGTGAGGTTGGTGGACCACTGGCAAACCTCCTCATGGCACCGCTATGTATTCCTTTATGAAGCGACTACAATTTGTAAAACATAAATTTAAGAGATGGAATAGACTAAATTTTGGGAACCTTTCCTTGGCTAAGCTAGCAGCTCTTATGAGGATGGAATAAGCTTCAAGGAAGATTAGATATCAAGGATTCACAAAGGAGCTTCTTGTTGAGGAATTTGAGGCTGTGAAAGACCTTGTTGAATGGGAACTGAGGGAAGAATTTTTTTGGAAACAAAAAGCTCGAGTAGATTGGCTTTAGTAAGGGGATAGGAACACAACCTTATTTTATAACTCAGTTAAGGCTCGCCGTAATGGTAACTTGATTACCTCTCTTGTGAATTCTCAGGGTGCCTTGTTATCTTCTTTCAAGGATATTTCAGAAGAGACTAAGAGGTATTTTTCCTCTCTTCAAGGAGGACTCCCTATCAGATGATGAGAATGAAAAGGTTATTCTAAACTCTATTCCAGTGATTATTTCTATAGATATGAATGAGCACATGATGGGTCCAATTTACCTTGAGGAGTTGGAAAATGTTGTATTCAAGATGAAAAAATGAAAAGCCCCAGGTCCAGATGGATTCTCGATTGAGTTTTATCAATAGTTTTAGGATTTAATCAAATTTGATCTTTTGGAGGTGGTCCATGAGTCCTAAAAGAACAAAAAGATGCTAAGGGCCCTAAATGCTACCTTTGTGGTGCTTATACCCAAAAAAGAGGGAGAAAATTCCTTGGATATGTTTAGGCCTATTGCTCTCTACAATGTTGTGTATAAGATCATCACAAAAATTATTTTTGAGAGGTTGAAGATATGGTTGAGCAAAATCATCTTTGAGGAGCAAGGAGGGTTTGTTGTTGGCCAAAAAATCTTGGATGGGGTTGTTATTGCTATATAAGTTATTCACTCGATGGAAACTTCTAAGGAGAAAGCTATGTTCATTAAGTTGGACATGGCCAAAGCCTATGATCGGGTCAGATGGTCCTTTCTTCAGAATGTTCTTGTTTATTTTGGAATCGAGGAGGAATGGATTATATGGGTGATGAGTTGTGTTTCTTCTTTCTCATTCTTTGTTCTTGTTAATAATGAGCCATCGGAGCTATTTGAGGCCTCAAGGGTATTGAGGCAAGGAGATCCTTTATCTCCTTATTTTTTTATCATTATTGGTGGAAGGGTTGGAAATATTTCTCAAGTCTCAAGTCATGTAGGGTCTCATTCAAGGGTGGAAGTGGGATAGTATTTTGCCACCTCTTTCCCACCTTCAATTTTTTGATGATACTACATTTTTGGGAGTTGCCACTATTAGGGAAGCTGGAAATATTATACAGTATCTTGACATATATCCTGGTGCTTCTGGATAGTTTATTAATGAGGACAACTCTTCTATTTTATTCTTCAATACCCCTCCTCTTATTCAAGCTAGGATTGCTCGCATTCTAAGATTTCAGGTTGGGACTCCCCCTTCATTTATCTTGGTATTCAAATTTCATCTCACTCTCTACCTAGATCTTCTTGGTAGTCTATGCTTGATAAGTTTATAAGGAAGGTGAATCACTGGACTTTCAGATGGCTATCCACTTTAGGTAGAGTGTTGCTTTTAAAATCTGTTTTTCAAGCTTTACCAATTTATAGATGTTTTGTACAAATATCTCCCTCTCACTTCATCAAGGACATGGATGCTTTTTCAAGACAATTTTTATGGTCTGGAAAAATTGATCAATATAAATGGAGTTTGGTTAGGTGGGATTCTATATGTAGGCCAATGCAAGAGGGAGGCCTTGGGTTGCGACAGAAAACTCTTTTTGGGCAGGCTTTGGCTACAAAACTTTATTCAATATGGTGTACCTCTCAAGATCATATTAAAATATTATCTTGTAAATACTTGAGAGGTATTTTTGAGGCTAAAATCCCTAGAGTCAGC
Source organism: Wollemia nobilis (assembly GCA_028583015.1). Classification (NCBI taxonomy): domain Eukaryota; kingdom Viridiplantae; phylum Streptophyta; class Pinopsida; order Araucariales; family Araucariaceae; genus Wollemia; species Wollemia nobilis. Next base: position 918,875 of record JAQPPZ010000032.1, read on the forward strand.
TTTGTTGGGAAAGGTTCAGTTATCTGGGACACTATGAAAAGAGGAGCTAATTTAATCAAGTAGGGTTTGTTCTGGATTTGCAATCAGGGATTAAATGCTCTTTTTTGGTAGGATTCTTGGGATGGCTACCATCCTATATAGAATCAATATCCTATGTTACATTCCCTAAGCATTTTTTTCTTGGAAGCAGGATGGTCTCGTGTGGAGGACTTTAAAAAAATCTAGTCTTTTGAAAATATGGATATGTACAGGTGGAAAGATTCGCAAGAATGGCCCCAGGGAGGACTGGCCAAGGACAGAGAGGTGCTTGCTCTTATTATTATGGGGAGGCCTTGTTCTTCATTGAGGGGTAAAGATATTCTAGCTTGGAACCTTGATCCTAAGGGAACCTACTCGGTAGCCTATGGTTATTAGGTTCTTGATAAGAAAAAGTATGGGAGTCTTCCTGTCACTTGGTGGAAAAAGGTGTGGAACAAATTTTCCTAGACAAAATGTAACTTCTTTCTCTGGTTGGTAGCTCGTAATAAATGCCTCACTTTGGATAATGTGAGGAAGAGGAGATTTTAGGGTCCCTATTTTTGTGTCCTTTGCAGTAAGAATGAGGATGACTCTTCTCATTTATTTTCCAATGCTCCTTTGCTAGAGACATTTGGCACCATTTGTGGAGCACCTGGAACCATCCATGTTTTCATGTGCTACCCCTGGTGGAGTTTTGGAGTAGTCTAGGCAGATCTTCGGCCAATGCCCCTTCCTTCGGGTGGCTTGGAATTTGGGCCCTTCTTGCATCATCTAGAAAATTTTGTTTGAACAAAACCGATGCATATTTTAGGGCAATTATTTGGCTATTCAATAGATCTGGAAAAGGATCCTGTATATGGTTTAGGAAACTATCCATAGCAAATGTTTTGTGGACCCTCTTTTGGATTCTATGGAGGAGAAGATACAACAATCCCTTGGTCTCTTTGGTGATGGTGTAAACTCTTCTATCCCTAGTAAGGTTCCTCAGCTCAGCAAGAAGGTTAGGATAGATGGTAGGTGGAGGCCACCCCCTAGAAGAGTTTTAAAAATTAATACTGATGGATCATCCAGGGGTAATCTTGGACATGCTGGCATTGGCGGTGTTGGGAGAGATTATACTGGTGGTGTCATTTTTTAATTTTCCATTTATAAAGGTGTTCACTCCAACAATTTTATGGAAGCTCTTACAATTCTTAAGGCCTTGCAGAGGGGGTTTTCTCTTGGTTAGCATATGATTATCTACAAGTTTGAATCTCAAATTATGGTTAATATTTTAAATAGTAAAAGGGTGGAGGAAGTTAATTGGCAGTTGGCCTCTGTAGCCATTAAGATTCTTAGAATGAGTGAAGAGTTCGAATTTTATCCTTTGTTCACATTCCAAGGGAATGGAATGTGGTTGCTGATTACCTAGCTAAAAGGGCTATTGAGTTGTTGGATCCTTAGAGTATCGATAATTGGGAGAGTATCCCATATGGTAAATCTAAATGCCTGTGGGAGTTTATCCACAAGGATGTACAAACTTAATGTAGTTTATTCTTGTTGTCTTTTCTGGGTGTCATTCTAGTCTAGTGGTTTTAGCTTGTTTGGTTGTTTATTTGAGTCTTGGTTGGAAGCTCAGGTGTACTCTGTAATCCAAAATTTTTATCAATAAAGTTTTACCCCTTTATTTAAAAAAAATAGGGTTGACTTAGGACAGCTTAGGACTTTGGGGAATGGTATAGGAATATCATCATTATTATTGTTTATATAGGAGCCTATCTAATGGAGGGTATAAATTTTGATCCAACCATTGGATTGACTTGAAATTTTATAGGAAGCTATATGTAGAGGTGGAAAAAGACATGACTAGGTCATAGGGACCTAGATAGCTATTTATAGGCCTTTTCTAGATTTTTTCGAGCCTAAATTCCTTCATCTAGTGCCCCAAAAATGGATTTTAGTGGTTTTTTCAGAAGTTTTATCCAAGGGGTGGCTCAAAAATGGGTTTGTGTTTTTTTTTTTAGAATTTTTTGCAAAGGAATATTTTGACTTTCATAACTTTATATTTAGACATGTTTAGCTAGTGATATTTGGTAAGATGCCTAATATGGGCATTACAGTGGTGCTTTTGAATGGTTCCTTAATGGATAGGAATGAATTCCTGAAGGAGGTTATCAAAGGGATTGATCACAAAATCCTTAAGCTCTAAAAACCAATATACTAATGGTAGTCCTCTGGAATAAATTAACCTTCTAATGATCCTCAAAGATGAAAATTGACCATTATAAATTGAATATTTAACCCTTATATCTCAAGACCTACCAATATTTTAAAACCTTTTGTGTAGTTATCAAATCATTCGAGGCAAACAATGAAATCCTTAAAAACTTCAAATGGATCCCTGATTGGGTTAATTTGTGTAGTGGCAACAACAAGGATGTTGAATAAGGTGACCATCAAGAATGGGTATCCTTTTCAAAGGATTGGTGATCTCTTTGATCAACTAAAGGATGCCACAATATTTTCAATGATTGAATTAAGACCAACATATCATAATTTGAGGATTCAAGAGAAGGATACTCATAAAATAACCTTTAAGACTAGGTATAGACACTATGAGTTCACAATGTTGCCATTTGGATTGAAAAATATACTAGTAAATTTTATTAATATGATGAATAGTGTGTTTAGAAAATATCTAGATCAATTTGTTTTGATTTTTTTAGATGATATATTGATATATTCTTGCACCAAAGAGGAACATGATCAACATATAAGGTTAGTGTTAGAGGTGTTGAGGAAAAACTAGCTATATGGTAATTTGTTTAAATTTTAGTTTTATACATCACAATTTTAGTATTTGGGACATATCATCTCAACAAAAGCAATTGCTATACATCCCAAGAAAACTATGGCTATCTCTAGCCTACACTGACAAATGTATCTAAAGTAAGAAGCTTCATGGGGCTCACTAGTTATTATAGGAATTTTATGAAGGATTATTCAAATATTACCTATTCTATCACCAATATTTAGAGAAAAGGGAGGAGTTCAAATGGTTAGACAAATGTGAACCTACCTTTGAAACTTTGAAGAATAAGCTAACTACGATACCAATTTTCAAGATATCGGATCCTCTTGGTAATTTTACAGTGTGTATATATTAGGGTTATGCATAAGGGGTCAGCCCCAAAATGTATTTATAAAAATTTGGTGAATCAGTTTTGAAATATAGGTGAATAGTGTCCAAACACATGTAGAAGGTTCACTATTATTAGGGGCAATGTTGGAAATTTAAACTTAAAATGGTCAAATTATTATAAAATTGGGGCGAATCGATCCAAAAAAAATTACACCCATATTTTTTTGGCTAATGGGCCCTGGTCAAGGGTCCCAAATATTAGCCAATTCCAAATTTTGAAAATCCTATTTTTAGCCAATTTGGTGATAAATTGCCGCTATGCATAACCCTGGTATAGATGCTTCCTTAGAAGGTTTGGATGGGGTTTTGTCCCAAAATGAGACTATAGTAGCATACAAGTTTGGTAAACTCAAGAAGAATGAGTTAAATTATGCTACATATGACCTAGAATTGGTAGCAATTGTGCATGCACTAAAGGTCTAGAGGCACCATTGTTGGTTAAACCTTCTAATTTAAGGATAGACCATCAAAGTCTAAGGTATTTTTTTATCCAACATATGTTAAATGTAAGATATATAAGATGGATAGATTTTGTACTAGAATATGACTTTGGTATTGAAGATATTAAAAGGAAAAAAATAAAGTTGTAGATGCCTTGAGTAGGAGAAGGCACATAGCAACATTAACTTAGAGTCATATAGGTCAAGGAAATGTAGCTATAAGATCAGTATTGCATTGAAATATAAGATAATGTTGAGTGAAATATTGAAGAAAATAAGGATTTCAACATAAAGGATGGACTTTTATGCTCTAAGGATAGGGTTTTCATACCCAAAATTGATGAATTAAGTAGAATAATTATGTAAGAGGCACATATTTCTCCATATTATACTCATCCAAGAGGGTCAAAAATAAGAGAAAACATGATAAAGACCTATTGGGAAGGAATATAATAATATATCACTAAAATTATTGCAATATTTTTAGAATGCAAGAGGGTTAAGGTAGAACATTGATACCTAGCAGGGAAATTATACCCACATAATATACCTACTCAAAAGTGGCAAGTTATATCTATGGATTTTATTGTGGGTTTACCTAAGACTAGGTATCAACATGCTATAATTCTGGTAGTGGTCGATAAGTTAACCAAGGTGGTACATTTTATACTGGTAAACATCAAGGATGATGCATCGATAGGGGTAAATAATTTTACCAAATATTTTTTAGGTTACACAATTTTCTTGAGGTGATCATATCAGATAGGGATTCTAGGTTCACTTCAAAATTTTGGTAGGCTCTTCATCATGCAACGGGTACTAAGCTGAACAACTGTTCTGCATATCATCCAAAAATAAATGGAAAAATGGAGAGGGTGAACTAATTTTTAGAGGACATGCTTTGCATGTATTACATGGATTAAAATTCTAAGTGGGAAGAATTTTTGCATCTATTGAAATTTGTATATAATAATGGATACTATGCATCCTTGGGAATGACTCTATTTTAAGCCTTGTATGATGCAAAAAAACTCTATCATAGGATAATTAGAGTATTGGGTGGTGACCAAACTTGAAACTATCAAGAGATGGAGGAGAATCTCAGAGGGATTTGGAAAAGTCTCAAGGAAGCTATTGATTGCCAAAAGAGCTATGTTGATCTAAAAATATCACCAAGAGAATTATTTGTGGGAGACAAAGTCTTCTTAAGGGTAATACCAATGAAAATTTCCATCAAGAAAACTAAGTTTGATTCTTGCTATGTTGGGCCCTTTGAAATCATTGATAAGATTAGTCCAATAGCCTATAGGCTCACCTTGCCACCCAACCTATAAAATATCCATGACACTTTCCACATATCCTTGCTTAGGAATTATGTTTTTGATACTTCTCATGTTTGAAATATTTCTAAATTGTAGATGGTATATCCCTCATCCATTGAGGTAATACCAATAAATATTCTAGGATTTCATTCCAATATGCTGAGGAAACAAACCCTAGATCAATGTAAGGTCTAGTGGGACCAATATTATGAAATTATACAAATTGGAAAGATGTTGAATACATGAGAAAATAATTCTCATATTTTTGTGAATGAAATATATGTATACTCACTTGCAAGAAACATAGAGGACTATGTTTAGTCCAAGTAGGGAGTATGTAACAACCCTTCTTGGTAGGACTTATTCTTGACATTGATTTATGTATTGATGTGTGGATATCTAATGCATAGTCTCATTTTATGTTGTCAATAAGAGTGGGTAGTTGCACTTTATGCTTTGATTTCTATTCTTGGAATATGGTATTACTAATGTATTTGTGGTTTTAGGACTAGGTACTCTCACCAGTAGATTTGTAAGTGACAACCACCTGGGTTGAGAAAAAAATTTGAGAAATGATGGATGGTTCATCGATAGACCAAGGGTAAAAGAATACCCTTCATGTAGATGCCTTGCATATATACCTGATGTTATGCACATTTTTGGGCTATGATATTTCTATTGAAAAAGAAGTCATATTTAGTATGATGGGGATAAAACCTCGATTATATTAAAAACCCATTTACTCAAGAACAAAATTGGTGGTGCATATGGTTACATTACTTTTAGATGCTTTTTGGAGATGCAAAATCTTAGTATTAATAGTAAGATGATATTATTAATGCTAGGATTTCAATATCGGTGTTAGTATGAAGAACACAAGCTTATACTGTGAGGGGGGGTGAACAACATAAGATCAACTTTTACTTTTCTTTACCAAATAATATTATCCAATATTATCAATGGCAATATCAATAGCAGTAATCAAAGTAATGCACAAATCATCACACACAATAGAGACACAAATTTAACATGGTTCATCCAATGTGGGCTACTCCATGGAGAAAATATTTCTACTAAATTTTCTCAACAAATCTTCTTAGGAATCAACTTTCCTATTACAATTTTTATGGACCTCTATCCAAAGGAGACACCAATCCCCTAATGCTCTGACTTGTGGATCTCTCTCCACGAGAACTTTTTTCCATTTTCTCTGGTTTGTGGAACTTGATCTAGGAGACCTCTATCTCCTTAACTGGTTTGTGGATCTCTCTCCATAGAAGAACTCTATCTTCCCAGCTGGTTCATGGATCACACTCCATAAGAGAACTCTTTCCCATTTCTCTAGTTCATGGAATTCTATCCATAGTAGAACTCTTTCCGCTCTACTATGGTTGATGATCTTCTAGAATAATTCTACCCTCACTACTCTATATTGTGGATCTCTCTCCATAGAATACCTCTTTCCTCACTACCCCAGATAATGGATCTCTATCCATTAGATAATATTATCCTCTACTCTATCACCTCCAAAGCTTGCTCTCAATTCTATCTTAGATCTACACCAAAATCTATTCCAAGTGTAGTACAAATCTACTCTAACTCTGTCTTAGGTGTAGCACAAGTCTACTCACAAATTTGTACCAAATTCTATCCTTAAATCTATCCTCAAGCCTTAACAGAAAGCTTGATTCAATCACAAATCAACTCTACTTAGATTTACCCCAAGCCTTAACACAAAGCTTGAACAAATCAATCAATTAACTTTGCTCTCAAGTATTCACAAATACTTGCTTCAAATCTACCTTCAAGTTCTCTCAAGAACTTGCTCAATCTACTCTTAAGTCTTCACCAAGACTTAATTCAAATTTACTCTCAAGTCTTCACCAAGAATTGCCTCAAATTTACATTCAAGTCCTCTCAATAACTTGCTCAATCTACTCTTAAGTCTTCACCAAGAGTTCCCTCAAGTCTGCTCTCAATTATTCACCAAGACTTATCTCAAATTTACCTTCAAGTCCTCTCAAGAACTTACTCAATCTGTTCTCAAGTCTTCACCAAGACTTACCTCAAATCTACTCTCAAGTCCTCTCAAGAACTTGCTCAATCTGTTCTCAAGTCTTCACCAAGACTTACCTCAAATCTACTCTCAAGTCTTCACCAAGACTTACCTCAAATCTGCCTTCAAGTCCTCTCAAGAACTTGTTCATTCTACTCTCAAGTATTCACCAAGACTTGATCAAAAATATCTTAATACATACTCAAAAAAATTCACAAAATATGCTCATCAATCTCAAATGTTGCACACAATGCTATTAAATGCTTGGTCTAATATTCAAGGTAATTCCTTTAACTTGAAGTAGTTTAGAAATTGTTTTTCCAAAATTTGTTAACCTCTGGAACATATAGAGAATGATGTACTCTATCAAAAGTCAATATGTTCTACTAAATCATTAAGTCTATAACTTTCACAAATTTTATTTCTAATGTTTGCACATTCACTTCGATATCACTCAAATCCAATGATCAATAATTTTCAGTCAATCATTCAACCATTGAAACACAACTTGCTCACAAACCCTAAATAAGTGTTTTCATACTTCTTCAAACAATGTGCACAATGTGGGTATCAAACCCTAACTCAAATAATATTCAATCTCTATCTCAAATGTTCTCTAAACATTCACCGATGAAGCATATAAGAATTCACTCAAATATTTCCAAAAATCCTTTTCACTCCACCTTAAATTTACAACATTCATTCCAATATTTCAAAAAAAATATGATGCACCCATATCTCTTTGCTTTGATGGAGATACATCTTCAAAACCTGTTTTACTCACAACCAAATCCTTTTGCCAATTCTAGGTTAGATAGCAACAGTCTATCTCAAAATCTCCACAAGAATATTTACCTCAACAAATATTTCACCATACAAGAAATAAAATAAAATGTCAACTCACAAAGACACCTTATCACTCATTCACTTTCAAAATAATATTCAACATGTATCAAAAATAAAGTTCCTTGTTTACACCTTATAATCTCCTTCTTTTTCAAAATAATATTTAACACACATCAAAATAAAGTTCCTTTGTTTACACCTTATAATCTCCTTTTTCAAACTAATGTTCAACACACATCAAAAACAAAGTTCCTTTATTTACACCTTATAATCTCCAATCCTTAGTTTAATTTCTAAGCACCAAAAATAAAATATTTAATTAAAACCCCTTATGACTCCCTAATCAGTTTCACTTATTTATCTTTCATTAATTCAAAGCCTCAAATTCAAATCACGTATACCAAGACCATATAAGAACATTATTTAAAAAACATACCTTTCAATATTTTTCCTACAAAAAATATTTTACAAGTCTTAAAGACCAACACCCAAGCTCAAACCCATGACCTTGGCCACCACAATGCCCTAGCCCAAGGCTAGGCTACTGCCTGGGCTACATGACCACATGAGAACCAAATGACACTCATGAATTTTAGTGAAAACAAAAAGCTCTTTCCTCCTTCACAAAACCAACTATGTGGGATTCAAAACCATGACAAACCCTTTGCAAGAACCTTAGCCTTGTCTCAATTGTCATCTGCACTAGCCAATGCTTTGGAATTATCTTTGCACTCTCCATGATTTTCAACAAAATCCTTATCGAATAATTCGCTTGACTTATGCTTGGTATCTACTCCTCATGAACGATGAACACACATTTTTAACACTAATCAACTTTGGAAAATATTCCTCCTTTTATATGCATTCCAAAAAAATTAAAAATGTTGGCCCTTTTTCATTTGCACCATTTTAAAATCGATTTTGGTGCCATAAATATTTAAATTAAAATTTTAACCTTAGGTTAAAATATTTTAATTTAAATAAATTAAAACCTTTGCAAATATTTATAACTTACTCAATGGACCTTGTTAGGGATATATATTTTCATAATTTAGAACCTTGTTATTTTTCACCTTTTCCTTTTGTCCAAATATTATAATGTTATTATTTATTTTTAATCTTGCTTTTTTTTCATTTTAAACCATGGTATCCTCTTTTCGAACATTTTGCTTTATTTTGGGATGAAATTTTCCTTGATCAATTTTGACCATATTAACCATAGAAGAATATTCCTGCCATACAAAGTGCTCTCTAACATCAACCTTTTTACATCAATGACAACACAAATTACTCAAAATTTCCAAAAATCTCCCCCTTTGTCATTGATGGCAACCCTTTTCCTTAATCATTCCTTTTTCTTTTTTTTCAACTCTGCTCCCTGTGGGAAATTGTTTCCCCTAAATGAATGCTCTCCCCCTAACTCAAATATCTCTCCCTTTGATATCAATGGCAAAGGGATTCCTTTAGGGCTAATTATAAGACTCTTAGCTTAGCCCCCTCCCCACCTCCTCTCCTTGAGGTGATTAATTTTGGGGTGGGAGTATCTCTACTCCCAACATACAATGTTCCTCTCCTTTCTCAACTTCTCTTTCCATACCTTTGAAGTCATACCTTTTTGAATATTTTGAGAATCCTCTTTCTTGCATGTCCTTGGAAGTTTTGGAAATTTTGTTCTACACCACCTTGTTGTATGCCCAAAATTATTACAATTGAAACACTTGATGTTGTGGTTCCTATGAGGTTTAAATATCTTGAAGTTCCTCCTGTTGAAGCCATACCCATTCTTGTCATGAACCCTGCAATGAATTGCTTTATGATCAAAATGATTACAAGATTAGCAATACCCTTGAAAGAGATGCCCATCTCTAAAATTCTCTTGGTCAAACCATATTCCTTCTTTTCATGAGCCCTGCACTGCATAGCCTTGCGACCAAACCTGTTACATGAGAAGTAATGTACTTTAAAGAAATATTGCCTTGGACCCACTGTTCTCTTAGTCCTTCCTTATTTGTGATTATACATGTACCTTGTTTGTGCATTTTTTCCTTCCTCTTTGATGTTGTCACTTCTCAATACATCAGTGTAAGTCTTAAGTTCTTCTTCAATCACTTCTTTTGATATTCCATTTGATACTTCTTTTTATTTTAAGCTTGATTCCTTTTCTATTCTTCTAGATCTTCTTCATTGCCTATTCCTATTTTGATAAATGAAGATCTTTGTGCTTTGGTAATGTTATCCAAAGCTTTTGAAATTTTCTCAAACCTGTGTATCTTGTCTTTAGACTCTTTCACTTCCTTCCTAAGTGAAACTACCTCATGTTCTAATATTTCACACTCTAAAAATTTTACCTCTAACTTTTCAATCATACTTTCTTCAATTTTCCTTACCTCTTCAACCTTAACCTTAAGGTTAGTGAGATATTGTAGAAAATTTTCCTTTGTTTCCTTATATTCTTGTACTTGGGCTTTCAATCTTGAGTTCTCCCTTTTTAACTCAACAAGTTTCATAAATGTGGCTTACTCCTTTATTTTTTTTGAATCTTTCTCTTCTTCTAGGTTTTCAAGAGAATATTCATTCTCTTCAATATATGAAAGACTTTCACCACTATCACTTGAAGCACTAATTGCTACTTCAACAGGAGCATCTTATTTTTCTTCTATTTTTGAGAGTATAATTTTCTTTGTACATCTTATTTGATTATCCCTATTTTATTTTTCATCTTCACTGCTACTGAAACCATTACAATAAGCTGCATTGTAGCAAAGGTTACCAAAATATTCTTCTTCACTGCTACTATTACCAACTTTTGAACAATGATCTTTAATATGACCAAAGTTACCACAATTAAAACATTTGAGTATTATTAGTTCCTTCTTATTCCTTTTTATACAGTTAGCTTCCTTTCTACTATTGGATCGTATTTCCACTTCTCCTCTTAGAGAAAAAATCTCTTTGGGAATCATCATTTTTCCTAATTGTTGTTATTATACCCATTTTGTGGACAATAAAGTGCCATGTGACCAAGCTTATTGCACTCTACACATCTTACCAGTTTTTCTTCTTCCTTTCTCTTAGTCTCAGGATCAAATTATTTTTCCTTGTCAGGTCTCATGGTTCTTATTTTGTCTTTCCTTGTCATGTGTATTATTGTAGATCTTCCTTCAAGTTGTTAGGCTTCCTTGAAGGAACTTGCTCTGATACCAATTGAAGAACACAAGCTTATACTAAGAGGGGGGTGAACAATATAAGATCAACTTTTAATTTTATTTCCCAAACAATATTATCCAATATTATCAATGGTAATATCAATAGAAGTAATCAAAGCAATGCACAAATCATCACATATAATAGAGACACCAATTTAACGTGGTTCACCCAATATGGGCTACTCCATGGTAAAAATATTTCTACTAAATTTTCTCAACAAATATTCTTGGGAATCAATTCCCTATTATAATGTTTATGGACCTCTATCCAAAGGAGACACCAATACCCTAATTCTCTAATTTTTGGATCTCTATCCATAGGAGAAGTCGTTTCCCTTTTCTTTGGTTCATGGAACTTAATCTAGGAGACCTCTATCTCCTCAATTGATTCATGTATCTCTCTCCATAGAAGAACTCTATCTTCCCAGCTGGTTTGTGGATCACAATCCATAGGAGAGCTCTTTTTCCCTTTCTCTGGTTTGTGGATATCTATCCATAGGAGAACTCTTTCCATTATGCTATAGTTGATTATCTTCTAGAGGACTTCTCCCCCCACTGCTCTGGCTTATGGATATCTCCCCATAGAAGACATCTATTCTCACTACCTTGGCTAATGTGTCTCTATCCACTGAAGACTCTTGTCCTCTACTCTATCATCTCCAAATATTACTATCAATATTTTCTTAGATATGTACCAAACACTATCCTAAGTGTAGTACAAATTTTCTCTAACTCTATCTCAGGTCTAGCAAAATTATACTCACAAATCTATACCATATTTTGTCCTCAAATCTATCCTCAAGACTTAACATAAAGATTGATCCAATCACAAATCAACTATGCTTAGATTTACCCCAATCCTTAACATAAAGCTTTAATAAATCAATCAATCAACTCTACTCTCAAGTCTTCACAAAGAATTAATTCAAATTTACCTTCAAGTTCTCTCAAGAACTTGCTCAATCTACTATCAAGTCTTCACCAAGACTTACCTAAAATTTACTCTCAAGTCTTCACCAAGACTTACCTCAAATCTATATTCAATTTATCTCAAGAACTTGCTCAATCTGCTCTTAATTATTCACCAAGACTTGCCTCAAGTCTGCTCTCAAGTCTTCACCAAGACTTACCTCAAATTTGCTCTTAAGTCTTCACCATGAATTACCTCAAATCTGCCTTCAAGTCCTCAAGAACTTGCTCAATTTTCTCTTAAGTATTCACCAAGACTTGCTCAAATTTATACATACTCAAAAAAAGTCACAAAATATGCTCATCAATCTCAAATATTTCACACAATGCTATAAAATGCTTTGTCTAATCTTCAAATTAATTCCTTTAACTTGAAGCAGTTTAGACATTTTTTATCCTTAATTTGTTTAACCTCTAAAAAATATAGAGAATGATGTACTATATCAGAATTTAATATTTTATACTCAATAATTAAGTCTATTGCTTTCACAAATATGATTTCTAATGTTTGCACATTCACTTTAAATATCACTCAAAACCAATGCTCAGAAGTTTCACTCAATCATTCAACCAATGAAACACAACTTGCTCACAAACCCTAAAAAAATATTTTCATACTTATTCAAGCATTGTGCACAATGTGGGTATCAAAACCTAACTCAAATAATCCTCAATATCTATCTCAAATGTTCTCCAAACATTCATTGATGAAGCATATAAAAATTCACTCAAATATTTCTAATAATACTTATCAAACAATCCTTTTCACTCCACCTTAAATTTACAACATTCATTCCAATATTTCAAACAAAATATGATGTGCCCATACCTCTTTGCTTTGATGGGGATATGTCTTCAAAACCTGTTTTACTCAAAACCAAATCATTTCTCCAATTCTAGGTTAGATAGCAACAGTCTATCTCAAAATCTCCACAAGAATATTTACCTCAACAAATATTTCACCATACAAGAAATACAATAAAATTTCAAGTCACAAATACACCTTATAACTCCTCCACTTTCAAAATAATATTCAACATATATAAAAAATAAAGTTCCTTGTTTAAACCTTATAATCTCCTTCTTTTTCAAAATAATATTTAACAGACATCAAAATAAAGTTCTTTTTTTTGCACATTATAATTTTCTTATTTTTCAAAATAATATTCAACACACATAAAAATTAAAGTTCCTTTGCTTATACCTTATAATCTCCAATCCTTAGTTTAATTTCTAAGCACCCAAAATAAAATATTTAATTAACACCCCTTATGACTCCCTAATCAATTTCACTTATTTTCCTTTCATGATTTCAAAGCCTCAAAGTCAAATCATGTATTCCAAGACCATAGAAGCATAGCCTCAAAGTCAAATCACGTATTCCAAGACCATAGAAGCACATTATTTAAAAAGCATACCTTTTAATATTTTACCTACAAACAATATGTTAAGACAACAAATGTATGAAAATCAGATTGCAAATAAATTAAATGTATCGCTTTAAGTTTTGAATCACTTTTATAAACTGAGGAGGAAACTTGCAACTGAATATATTGAATTGTATTTTTGATGATTATTATTAAGGCTTTGAATGGGTTAATATACCCATTCAAATGTTGTTAATGGGCAAAGGGGTATGTCCCTTTGCAACAATTATTAATATAAATTGTAATTACAAGTTATTTGAGGAGGAGCTTAACATGCCACCCTCATTAAAAGAGCTTTGTCCTCAAAGCTAGAAATTTGGAAATTGTTGCTGGATATCGTGAAGAGTTTCCCATGTAGCGTCTTCTAAAGGTAGACCTTTCCAATGGATCAAAAATTTTGTGATATCATGAGTACAAAGGTGATGAGAGTGGCGATCCAAGATAGCTCCAGGTTCGTCAAAAAGTACTCCATCATAGGTAAATTTGGGAAGATTAGTTTGTATAGTGATGTGTGCTCCAACTACGGGATTTATGCAAGATACATGAAATACGAGATGAAGTTTGAAATATGGAGAAAGCTCAAGTTTGTAGGTGATGATCCCAATACATTGGAGAACCTTATAAGGCCCATAAAATTTGGGCGTTAAATTTTGAGAACCTTTTTATTTAAGAGAGGATTGGCAGTAAGGTTGGAGGTATAAGAAAACCATATCACCTTCATGAAAACTACGTTCGCTCCTATGTTGATCGGCTTGCTGCTTCATGCAATTCTGGGTGATATGTAGGTTCTTTTTTAGGATCCGTATAATGTCATCTCAAATAGAGAGTTATGTGTCAATTGCTTGGACTTTTGTACTTCCTAGAATATAGGAAATGAGGGATGGTGGTGATTGACCTTATAATGCCTCATAAGGAGTCATCTTGATGGATGTATGGTATGCAGTGTTATAACACCATTCTGCTAGTGGAAGCCACTTTACCCAATGGAGTGGTTGAGTAGAAATAAAACAATGAAGGTAAGTTTCCAAACATTTATTAACAACTTCTATTTGGCCATCAATTTGGGGATGGTAAGCAGAACTCATACAAAGTTGAGTACCTTGTAATTTAAACAATTATTTCCAAAAAATGCTAGTAAAATTTAGGTCACAGTCACTAAATTTTTTTTAAGGTATACCATGTAATTTTAATATGTTATCTAGGAAGAGGTGGGCGATAGTTCTAGCGGTATAAGGATGAGCTACTGGGAAAAAATAGGCATATTGAGATAAGCGATCAACTACTACAAAAATGGTTTTTTTTCATCCTGACTTTGGTAGTCCCTCAATAAAGTTCATAGAAATATCCACCCATTTTTTGGTGGGTATAAGAAGAGGTTGAAGTAATCCTTGAGTAGCAGGGGTCTCTCATTTTTGTCGTTGCAAACCTCACATTATTTTACAATTTTTTTGATGTAATTTTTCATTCCTACCCAATAAAAAGAGGTAGTGGCTCTTTTATATGTTTTTAAGAATCCAGAGTGTCCTGTAATGGGTGAGGTATGTAACTCATGAAGAAGTTTTTCATGATAAGTTCAATTTGGGGTGAGGACCATCCTTCCCTTGTACCTTAATATATTGTCTACCCAAGTGTATGGAGGTTTGCTACTAGGATTATGTTTGAGTTGTTGAATTAGTGCATGGATAGTAGGATAATTTATCCATTCTTCATGCACCTCATCTACCCATTTAGGAATAAGGGAGGAAAGAGCATGGAATTGAGGCATATTTTCAAAATTTTGATAAAGTGCATCAGATGCCATGTTGTCCTTTCCCTTTTGATATGTAATTTCATAATCATAGCTAAGAGTTTAGTAACCTACTTTTGTTGTTCTAGGGTATTAGTCCTTTGTTCCAAGAAGTATTTCAAGCTATGATGGTCAGTGCGTATAATGAAATGTTGGCCAATAAGGTAAGGCCACCAATGTTGAATAGTGTGAACAATCACCATCTCTTTTTCATATGTAGAATGAGCTAGATTATTTTTAGAAAATGCCTTGCTTATAAAAGCTAGAGGCCTTCCATCCTGCTTGAGTACAACTTCCATTCCTACTCCCGAGGCATCACTTTCAATGATGAATGGTTTATAAAAGTTGAGCATGGCTAGAACAGGGGTGATACACATTGCATTTTTCAATGTAATAAAATCCTCATCCACTTTAGATGACCATTTGAAAGCATTTTTCTTAAGTAATGCTATTAGAAAGGCAGTGAATTTACTATAATTTTGGACAAATTTTCTATAATATCCTGTTAGTACAAGAAACCCTCGTAGACCTTTTAAGGTTTTTGGAATAGACCAATTTTTCACCTCCTCAATTTTGCGAGGATCTACCTTAACTCCTTCCTTCGAGACAATGTGTCCTAAGTATTCAATTTCTTATTTTCCAAAGGAACACTTTGATATTTTTTGCATAAAGTTGATTTACCTTCAATATTTGTAATGCTTGGCTAACATGGTTCAAATGCTCTTCCCATGTTTTGCTATAAATAAAAATATCATCAAAGAAAACTAAGATAAATTTACGAAGAAAAGGGTGAAATACCTTATTCATTAGACTTTGAATGGTGAAAGGAGCGTTGGTAAGGCCAAATGACATCATTTTCGTTGACTCTGATTTGGTGGTAGCCCGATTGTAAGTTTAACTTGGAAAAATAAGCAACTCCATGGCGTTCATCTAATAGCTTGTCTATGACCGGAATAGGAAATTTATACTTGATGGTCATTCTATTAAGTGCTCTAAAATCGACACATAAATTCCACGATCCATATTTCTTTCTTACTAGTATAATTGTAGAGGATTAAGGGCTTCGGCTATGTCTAATGACCCCTGATTTAAGAAGCTCTTGTACTAACTTCTCTATTTAGGTCTTTTGAAGATAGGGATAATGATAGGGCCTAATATTTGGGGGTTGATGCCTTGGAAATAGTAGAATAGTATGATCGTGACTACGAGGCAGAGGTAGTCCTTTTGGTTCATTGAATACCTCTTTATGGTGATCTAAAATATTTTATAACTCTAGCGCCTCCTCTTTTGTGTGATTAGGTTGGATTGAAAATAATTGGGCAACCATTCCTTTGTTTCCTTTTCAGATAATTTTCTCCATTCTATGTGAGCTTATGATTTGGTAGGGTCTCAGTTTTTGGCCTTTGATAATATAGGTTTGGTCCTTTTTTTCGAACTTCATCCATAATCCATCAAATTCCCATTCGACTACGCCTAATATTCGTAACCATTGTACTCCTAGTACAATGTTGCAACCACCTAAGGGTAGTATATACATGTCACCTTTCATGTTATAATCCCCCATAGTTAGTTTTATATTTCTACATTTTCCTTTACATGCAATTTTTCTATCATTTCCAATCATCACTTAGAAATTATTACAATGGTATATAAAACAATTTGCTTGATTAACCACCTTTGGGTCGATAGAATTATGTGTTCTACCAGAATCTAGGAGCACAGTAAGATTTTTTTTCTTAAAATACCCTTTAACTCGCATTGTTTGAGGGGCAAAAAATCCTGCAAGGGCATTGAAGGAAACCTTTGGTGTATTTTCCTCGTCGCTTTCAAGTGTGTCGGATAATACCTCTACTTCTAGTTCAAGTTCCTCTTCGATAGAATTTCCACAATCTGTGGCATCTAAAATATATAATTTCCTTGAGGCGCATTTATGATTTTGATCAAATTTCTCATCGCAATGGTAGCAAAGACCCTTAGCTTGTCTTTCCTTCATTTCCTCGAAGCTAAGATGCTTAATTGGTAGAGTGGGGTTAATTTTGGGAGTTGTATAGGAGTTTTGGGTCCTTCCATTTTGCATTTTTTTGGGGTTGGTATAGGTGTTTTATGATTTACCCAAGGTTGGTTTCGCTACCCGTTTCCATGCCTTGATTTTATCTTCCACTAATTTTGCCAACCCAATGGTATATAACATGTTTGTAGGATTATACATTTGTACCTCGATTTGAATTTATTCCTTTAATCCACTGAGAAACACTCTTGGAAAAAGGCAACGTCTAATCTGGATGTTTTATTAGCTAGCCTTTCAAATTTCGCTTGGTATTTACTTACCAAAGTGGTTTGGCATAATTTAGTGAGGGCCCCTGTAAAACTTTGAAACTTGCTAGGTCCAAATCGCACTAATAGATTATGTGTAATGGTTAACCAGGTCGGAGTACTGTTGGTTTTATCGAACCATTGGTACCTTTGGATGGTGTCATTTTCCAAGTGGAAAGAGGTAATATGCACTTTTTGCATTTCTAGTATTTGATTTAATGAGAAATATTGCTCTGCTCGGTAGATCCAGTTTGTAGGGTCACTGCCTTCAAATTTTGGGAAGTCCAATTTGGTCATTCTTGGTAGAATGGAAGTTAGTGGACCTCCCAAGAGTGCTCGGTTTTGTGACCCTACGTTGGTTGGATTTGATTGTGTTATTACCAGATTTTGACTAACAGAGTCAAGTTTTAAATCTATTGCGAATATTTTCTTAAAGAGTTCTTTTGTTTTAAGGGCATTCTCCTCTCTATCCCATTGAATTTATTCAACGAGATTTTCATGCTTATCATGAATGGTATCCAGTGATTGGCATTTTTCATCCATATAAAGTGTTTGTGGTTATTATTTGGGGAATTTATTGTCAATTTTTTGACAAAAATAGCAAAAGGGTGTTTAGAAACTTTGTAAAAAGTTGTTACCACTTTTTTTTCTCTTTTTATTTTAAAAAAATTTGCTTTAAAGTTTACAAAATTTTTATTATTTTGCAAAAAGTTTCTTGGGGCTTTTTGTTTTTGCAAAATTTTTAATTTTAATTGTCTTTTAAGCCAATATTTATTTTGTTAAAATTTTTGGGCTACTGCCCTTTAATGTTTAAGCTCTCTGTATTCTATTTTTTTTTGACAGAGGTGTACGGTGAATGACATGGTTACAACAGGGGGGTATGAAGGATGACACGGTCATGGCAGAGCCAACAAAGGGCAAGGGGATGTCACAAGCGGTAGAGTCAAGGCTAGAGTGGATTGAAGCGCACAACGAGTAGAGGTGGTCAAACGGTCAACACAACATGATTTTCCAAGTAAAATCCACAAGTTGCAGTGGGGTACGTGCGAGGTCCATTTGGGTATAGCCAGCACTTTAAAATTATCTTTGCACTCTCCATGATTTTCAAAAAAATCCTCCTCGAATAATTCACTTGACTTATACTTGGTCTTTGTCCCTCACGAATGATGTGCACACATTTTTAACACCAATCAACTTTGGAAAATATTCATCCTTTTATATGTATTCCAATAAAATTAAAAACGTCAAACCATTTTCATTTGTACCATTTTGAAATCGATTTTGGTGCCATAAATATTTAAATTAAAAATATTTTAATTTAAATAAATTAAAACCTTTGCCAATCTTTATAACTTGCTCAATGGACCTTGTTAGGGATATCTTTTTTCATAATTTAGAACCTTGTTATTTTTCATCTCTTCCTTTGCCTAGATATTATAATATTAAATATTATAATATTGTTATTTCCTTTTAATATTACTTTCTTTTCCTTTTAAACCATGGCCTCCTATTTTCGACCATTTTTATTGCTTTTGGGATGAACTTTACCTTGATCAATTTCAACCATATTAACCATAGAAGAATATTCTTGCCATACAAAGTGCTCTCTGACATCAACATTTTGACATCAATGACAACACAACTTACTCAAAATTTCCAACATAGTGGTTAATATTAACATGTGAAATTGAATAGCATTTTATCCTATAGCTAATAACATAGGAAATATAAAAAAAATATGTTGATTTATAAATTGAGTAGATAGTTTTTCTAATTTTATCCTGATAAACAATAATAGGCTTGTTAATGTATTTATTTCTATAAAATATTCAATTCAAATTTAATAAATAAAATTAAATTAATGGCAATCACCATTGTAACATCGTATGGTGGGCTACATAATTCATTCTTGTAACATTGAGCGGTGATATTATGATCCACATGAAATAAGGTTGGTTTCTCCATTGTCTTGGCTAGAATTTGCCATGCATATATGGCATGGAAATTGCCTTGTGATTTTTGTAAAAACCTTAAAATTATGGATAATCAATGGAGGGAGCAAAGCCTTGAGGAGCAATGTTTCACTGACTATTTTCAATAGAGGTACTTACACCTTTAGATATAAATTTAATGTAATTAATGTAGATGCTTGTGCTAAAATTAATTAGCTCTTTGATTACTCAATTTTTTACTTTTAACCTGCTTGTTTGAGTTTGCTTTGGGATTTTGTCTTGCACCACCCTTAGAAGCCTAGTTTTCTTGAGATAATTATGTATTTGGTTATGCACTAAAGTGTTTTCTAGTCTAAGTTCTTAGGCAGTGTTAACCCATGTTTGCATGGATCATTCATACCTTGGTTCCTTCATGGGAGTTGCTATTGTAGGGGTTTTGGTTATCTCCTTGTGTGCGTTGGTGGACACCTTGAAGTTTTTTGTGGTGTTATATGTTTTTATGGTTGATATTTAATAAATGTTATGATTTTAAACTAGAGTTTGTTAATGTATTTAAGTTGCTCTTCAAATTAGAATACAAAAAAAATTATATTTATTTGAGATTAAAAGTCAGAGATCATTTATTTTAAATACAATTTTTTTTATTAGAATATAAGGATCCTATCTATCATGCTCTTTAGTCAAATTTTAAAGATCCTTCAGTGCATTTTATCCTTATTAAATAAAAATTAGTGATCATTTTATGAATTATGTCTTTACTTTATTTTAAAGTTAAAGAACAATTCTAGAGGATGATATTTTATTTAGAAGGTAGAGATTTTGTGGAATATTCTAGTATTTAAGAAGATAATGGTTTAGTTCATTAAATGTTTTGTTGAATGAGGATGTAATTGTTTGAATGAAAATCTAGTGGGATGGTTTTGTTAAATGATATAATGGTTTTATAAGAATTGAGTAGGTAGGGAAACCACTATAAAGAGAAGTATAGGATTCTCTCCTTGGTTGTTTGAAAAATATTGTGCATGGTTGATTACATCCATATTTAGAGCATATTAAGTTGCATTGCAATAAGAGTTGTCTTGATCCCTAAAGTTTTCTTAAATTCCATGGGATAATCCTTCCTAAATAATCTAATGAAAAGAAGGTGGTGCAGAAGCCACTTGGGTAGACTGGCTCTAATGTACTTAGGAATGAAAATTTGTTATGTAAATGAGAATGTTGTTATGTAACAATTAGATACTTTATTCCTGAATTAATAAGGTTTGGGAAGTATTTATATGGATGTATGGAATATTTAGATTTGAATAAATGAAAGAATGAAAAAGGTTATTAACCTTATGAGAATGATTTATATGCTATCATTTATGAAGTATTGAGCATGTAAAGATTTTAATGTTAGTGTTAAATTTAGATGTTAACATTAAGATTACGTTGAATCTAAAGAGTTTCTCTTTTGTGCTAGCATTATGTAGACATTTATGCTTTGCTTTAATATATAATGAAAATATTTCAAGATTTAACATTATGTTATATTTAATCATGGTATTTCAATTGAAGCATTTATTTCTAGAGAGATATTATCTTTATGTATTCTTGGGTTTGAGAAAGGGTTCTTGGGTTTAGATTAAGAACTTCTAGGCCTTGAGTCAAGGAATTAACCCAAACTTGGGAGGAGTTGTGGTGATGCAATATCTAGATATATGTAAGTCCTAGAAGGAGTTGTGATGATGTAATAGCTAAGTACTCAAAAATCTGGAAGGAGTTACAATGATGCAGTATCCAAATTCTCATGATTGATACACCTTGAACGGTGAGGATTGGGTGTTCCAAAACTATGATGTTAAAGGAATCATTCATGAGTTAGTAGTGGTTGTACCTTGAATAGTGATGTTCAAGTGATCATGTTCATTTCTAGGTAAGTGGTAATGACCTTAATTAGCCCACAGAGGTGTGATAAATAAACACCAAGGCTCTACACCAGAATAAACTACATAAATGGACTTATGGTAAGGTTAGGGAATAGGCATTCACTTTTAAGTATTATGCACCTTACAGGATAATCCCTAAATTGTGGTAAAATTTTCCTATACGGGTGAGAGTATAGGAAATATGGGGGGACCACTTTGGCATCCTTCTAAACGATGATGTTTAGTAAGGTGAATACCAAAAATATGGGATATTGGAAACTCTTGTGCATTGAGTATCATCTGTAGTGATATTGAACTCAAATGTGGTGAAGCCTTGATAATGATAAAATTAATATTAGGGTTCTTTTGTGAACCTACTTGTGAAAAAAATCTCTCTGGGGTTGGTTTTGGTGGGTTGTTACACTATCCCTACAAATTTATAGGAGAGATACGAGGATGAATTATTCTTGCTTTGCATATACTATAGTATCCTAGATTAATATTATATCTATATTAAAGCATTTTTAATCTATCTATCTATCTATTTATATAATAAATAAATAAAAGAGAAAGGGATGCGAGATTTTTCTTTTAGAAGTAGACATATCTTTATGTAGATTTTATATAAGAAAAAAATATATATTTATAATTAGATATATAGTTAAATGGGGTTTTTTTATATACCACTAGGTAATGAGAAAAGATTAAAAAAAAAAAAAAAATCAATTATGATTCATGAAAGAACCATACTAGTATAAAAGGCAAACCTATTAGCAAATTGTAAGATTATCCCATAGGATTCAATCACAAGATCATAAATCATTCACAATAATATCATCAATATTCAATAAAATATCAAATGAACATCAATATCATAAAAATCACACTAAAAGCTTTATTGATAATATGGATAAAATATTTTATTTTATTTTCTAAAGTTAAAATATTTTATATCTTTAAAATGTTGGCAAGACGACAATTGTTAGTTTGTATATAGATATTTTTGAAAATTGGCATCTCAAATGCCTAATAGCTTGAAA
This sequence comes from Wollemia nobilis, assembly GCA_028583015.1. Classification (NCBI taxonomy): domain Eukaryota; kingdom Viridiplantae; phylum Streptophyta; class Pinopsida; order Araucariales; family Araucariaceae; genus Wollemia; species Wollemia nobilis. The sequence goes on from JAQPPZ010000032.1 coordinate 941,338, forward strand.
AATTTAATAAAAATATGAATTGGATTTTTGAATCCTAGTCATTGGTATCAAATCCATCTCATCTTTTGACCTATGAATTCCCCTCTTCATTTTGTACAATTTCTTTCTTTTCTTTGTTTTTGCATGGTTTTGGCTTGCTTCCCACACTAGGGGTCCTCTTTTGTTAGCCCACTTCTATTTTGATTTGAATGCATTCAAAAATAAATTATGTAATTTTTAGACCAATAATCCATTTTCTATGAATTGATACCCAAGGTCATTTGAAGATCCCTATAGAACCACATGTTTTCTATATATAGCCTCTTGCTGGTGTTTATATCTAGTGGGACCAAATCCAATGAAAGGTAAATCTGAGTGGTGTTAGATCCCCTTCATAAATATGGGCATCACCATAGTGTATCATCTTAGTAGGGGTTCCATAGCAATGCACCCTCTATGTGGAACTCCTTAACATAGCAGACATAGGCCATTTATCAACCACTAAATAACTAGGTCGTGTCTACCATCTCCTACCCAATAGTGGATGATAACATTGATCTGTCAATTTTTTATGGTAAAACAAAACTTTATATATTTTTGGTCACTCCCTAGTGGTCTTGACTTTTTCCAATACATGTTTTGACTTTTTAGATGTTTTGAAGCACATGTAATTGACTGCTTCTTATCTATAGGATCTACCACCTAAGCACTCACTATAGATGACTCAATTTGATTGCATTTGTATAGTTGCCCAATCAGATCTCATTGGCAAGTGTTCCCATTTTTGCATAGCCCAAAAGCATTTACACCACAATTACCATGGAATCAATGTGAGCATCATGAAGTACAAGACTATGGTGTGCTTTAAAATCCATTATAACCTAGGATTTGGGGCCAGCTTGGCCTTACAAAGATTTTTCAATTCATTCATGAGACCAATCAATTTTCATAATAGCCCCTATTTGGATCTCACTGATCATGATCTGGTATATTTTTCCAATTAATTTCTACATTCTTTGGATATTTTTCCTTACCCCTTAGCCATCCTTCATTTATTTTGTATGTGTAATGCCAATCACCCCAATGGAGGAGCTTGATGTTTTATATGAGATTGAATAACACATGATTATACTAAGAGGGGGGGTGAACAAAAGACCTCTTTTTACTTTTTCCTTTATACTTCAATTCAATATTATGCAGTGTATAGATAGCAGTATCAATAGCCATAATCAAAGCAATGCACAAAACACCATCCACAATAGAGACACAACAATTTACGTGGTTCACCCAATGTGGGCTACTCCATGGATAAAATATTTCGCTAAATTTTATCAAATCAAATTCTGGGAATACCTTTCTCGATTACAATGTTTATGGGCACCAATCCAAAGGAGACATAAATCCCCTAGCTCTGCTCTGACTGGTGATCCTCTAGAAGACCTCTACCTTTGTTACCCTTAGCAAATGGAACTCTATCCATAGAAGACACCTATCCTCCTTGCTCTGGCTAGAGACCTCTATCCTCAACTCTATCACCTCCAAAGCTGGTCCTTGAATTTGTACTAAACATAGTCCTTCGATTTAGCACAAATGTCCTCGTTATTTTTCTCTGATCTGCACCAAACATAGTCCTTCGGTCTGGCACAAATGTCCTCAAATTTGCACCAATATCTTTCCTCAACTGGTCCTCAAATCTGGTTCACAAAATTGGTTCACAAGCTTTCACTAAATCTTGCTTGATCTTCACCCAAGCCTTCACCAAGACTTGTCTCAGATCTACTTTGCAAGTTCTTACTAGAACCTGCCCAAACTGCTTCACAAGCTCAAGAAAAACTTGCTCAAATCTGTGCAAAAATCCCTCTTAATGACTTTTCCAAAACCATCAAAGCCTGTGCACTATCATCGAACATCGCAAAAATGATGCACCCCACAACTTTTCACTTTTTTGCTCTCTGTGCGCAAACTCAGCAGCATCGTCTTTGTACACTCTGATTCCTTGCAATCTCTCTCACTTAGACGATTCGACAAAATGCACTCTGTACACTACTATCAAATTTTGCACTCTACTCTCAGCGATCGGACTTCTCCCCTGCACTCTATTTGTGAATGTCGCACTTCAAACGCACACTCAAAATTGATACTTTAACTCTTCAAACATCCCTCCTTTTATACTAATATTTTCAATATCAAAATCTTGATCTTAGTCGACTGCACAACCCTAAACTACGTCGGCTACAAACCCTAAACTAGGTTGGCTGCAAACCCTAATCTTCATCAGCCCAAATTTAACTTTGTCGGCTTCACTGCCTTTGCAACTCTTTTGTAGCTTCTGCCGTGAAACTACAACATGTCACGATATCGTGACACTTTTGCAACCGTATACTGTCTTTTGGCTTTTGTCATGATATCGCAACATTTTAGCCTTTGTCAACTTCACTAAGCTCTCTACTTTTGTCATGAAATCATGACACTTCTAACTTAGTCAGCATCAACTTTGTGTTTGTTACGATATCGTGACATTTATCTCTTCGTCGATCTCCTTTCTGCTTTTGTCGTGAAATCATGACACTTCTGTCTTCATAGCCTTCCTCTCTACTTTTGTCGTGAAATCATGACACTTCTCCTATAGAAGGCCTACATTCTATTTTTGTCATGAAATCATGACACTTTCTCCAACCGAACGCTGCTATCTCAATCTATCGTGAAATCGTGACACTTTCTCTTCCTTGCACTCTTGACTGCTTGCACTAGCGAAAACGAAACATGTCACGAAATCGTGACACTTTCGCTGCCTTGTATTTTTCTCTGCCTTTCGCCCGCAAAAATGAAACATGTCATGAAATCGTGATGCTTTCACCTTTGAGATCTTTCTCAAATTTTTCATGAAATCATGACACTTCTAGCTTCCATACATTTTCTTTGTAGCCTGTCGTGAAATCATGACGCTTTCAGCTTTCGTACGAATTATCTACAACCTGTCGTGAAATTGTGACGCTTCTCATTTCATACTCTTCCCTTTGCTGTATGTCATGAAATCACGACAGTTCTTACTTGGAACATTTTCATTTGTAGCATGTCATGAAATCGTGACACTTTATCTTGCTTCCACTTTGTCTTCTGACTTGTCGTGAAATCGTGACACTTTTTCTCCTTAGCGCTTTTCTTTTCTTCGGGTCACGAAAACCCGACATGTCATGATATCGCGACACTTTTTCTCTCGGACTCTCTCTCTTGCATTATGTCACGAAATCATGACACTTTTTTTTGAACTCTCTCTCCTGCATTATGTCATGAAATCGTGACACTTTTTCTTTCGGACTCTCTCTCCTGCAACATGTCACGAAATCGTGACACTTTTTTGTCCGTTCAACATTCCTTGCAATATGTCACGAAATTATGACATTTTTGACTCAAACATTCTCTCTCCTCTTTGAGTCGTGAAACTGTGACATGTCGCGATATCGTGACACTTTTCTAAAAAGCTTTCTCTCACCTGCTTAAGTCGCAAAAATGTGACATGTTGCGATATCACGACACTTTTCTAAAAAGATTTCTTTCGAACCTGTCATGCCGAATCTTCATCAAAACAAATTATTTTACATCAAATAAAATTACTTCAAAGGCTTATTGACATCAATGACAACTTATACACTTGAGCAAAGACAATGCGCCCAAGGTACCCAAAATTGCCAACAATCTCCCCCTTTTTCATTGATGGCAAACCTTTACTGAAAACACGTCTCAAGAGCCAAAACTAAAATCGACTGTGCTAACAGCTGAGAAACTACCTTTTAAGTTTTGATCCCCCTAACTTGAAGCTTTCCTCTTCACTTGAAGCTCTCCCCCTTACTCATATCTCTCCCCCTTTGTCATCAATGGCAAAGGGTCACCTTTGGGGCTCGGGACTAAGAATGAGCCTCTTAGCTTAGTCCCTCCCCCACCTCCTGATGAGGTGATTAAATCTAGGGTGGGAGTAAAACTCCCATTAGGCACTGATCATCATCAGTGTCTATCACTTCCTTGCTGGGCCTTCTCTTGAACTCTTTGTCCATATTCCTATTCTTGTTCCTATCACTGTTCTTGTTCCTGTTATCATTCTTGTTCTTTTCCATGCCTTGATACTTGGACCTGTTCATACCACTGTTCCTGTTCTTGTACCTTGGAATTTTAGCTCTACACTTTCTAGCTATGTGACCTTCATTGTTACACTTATAACAAGTAACAATGTTATTTCTTTTAGGCATACCTATTCTTTGAATCCGCATGATCTGGCTGAACCTGTTTTGATCAAACTTGTTCCTGTAATTAACTTTGCAATAGACTGCATTGTGCCCAAATTATTTACAAGAGTAGCAATACCATTGAAAGAAAATAGCACTTCTAAAATTGCCGTTTACCTTCTTCACTTGAGCCATGCAATGTGCAGCCATGTGACCAAACCTGTGACACGCAAAACATCTTTCGTGAAATTTTTCTTTATTCGACCTCTTGGGTCCTGAAAACTTCTTCTTCTCATTCTGAATTTTGTTTTCTATTTTTGCGCATCTATCACTCAAGGACTCATAATCTGAAATACTTTCCTCATTAGAACTCTCTTCCTTTTGGAGTCTCTTACTAGACTCTCCAGCTTGTTCCTTGACAAAACCAAGGCCTGTTTTATCCATTGTCTTTCTTTGACATTTGATGAGTGACTTAACCTTTTTGGAGATATCTTGAAACCTATAAAGCTTATCCTTGTACTCTTTAATTTCCTCTTTCAAAGAAGCCATTTTCTATTCTAACTCACTATACTCAAGAACCTTAGACGCTAACTCATCCTTGAGTTCTTGTGTCTTAGCCATAGAGAAGTCAAGACTTTCTATAAGATCATCTCTCTCCATACAACATTCATCTAACTTATCCTTGAGTTTAGAATTCTTCTTTATTTCCTTTTTCAAAACACTAAGAGCATTAGTAAATTCACTTTCAAGATCCTTTATTTGTTTGCTATCTGAATCATCAAAGTCTTTTTCAGCTTTCTTATCACTAGAGGTGCTACCTTTTTCGAAAACCATACATGCATCTTCCTTATAGTTTTCTGAAGCATCCTCATACATACTGGAAACCAAATCATTATTTGTACAATCATCCTCAAGGTGACCAAAATTTCCACATCTAAGACATTTCATGATAATGAATCTATGTTTTGATTCTTCCTCTTTTTCTGATATGAACAAAATCTCATTATCACTTGATGAAATTTCACTATCACTACTAGAGCACTTACTTGCTTTGTCTAGGTAAAAAATCTTCTTGTGCTTGTGAGAATACCTCTTTCCTTGATTGTTGTGCTCATATTTATTCTTTCTGTGATGCTTGTGCTTTTCAGAATCCTTGCTCTTTGAATCCTGTTTATCTTCATCACTTTCATCCTTCGGAACAATACACTCTGTAGCATAATGACCAAACTTTCCACAATTGAAACATATTATATTTTTCACACTTTTGTGCTTTCTAGAGAATTTGCCTTTCTTGCTATAATATGCCTCTTCATCACTAGAAGACTCATCACTCTCTTGAAGTTGTTTACCCTTGGATTTCTTGGTAGCCTTGAAAGCTACCTCTTTCTTGACGTCAACCTTCACTTGAGTTCTCAACTCAAATGCTGCAAGTATACTATGGAGCTCATCCTTTTTCAACTTATCCAAATCTTTAGCTTCCTCAATAGCAAAAATATTTTCACTAAATCTATTAGGAAGAGATCTTAAAATCTTATCACAAACATCATTTTTGGCAAGCTCAAGACCTAAGTCTTTCATGGAGTTAACAACCTCATCCATACGAAGCATATAGTCACTAATATTTTCATCATCATTCATCTTGAGTTGTTCAAACATACCTTTGAAGTGTCTCAACTTGGCCTTTCTGACATTTGTATCACCTGTATGAACCACCCGCAATTGTTTCCACATTTCACTAGCTTTCTTGCGGTGAATCACTTTGGTGAGATCTCGCTTTCCGTAAGCCTTTCAGAATTGCATTCATTGCTTTTGAATTGCTGTGATGTAGGAGCCTTTCTTCTTTAGTATTTGGACCATGTATAGGAATAGTATACTCATCTTCAATTACTTCCCATACCTCATTACCAAGTGCCATTAGATGAACCTTCATCCTTGCACTCCAAAGACCAAAATCTAACCCATCAAGAATAGGTGCTACATTGTCGCTTGAATAATCCATTGTGTTCTTAACCAGCTCTTCCTTCAAGCTGTTAAACTTTTCAAAGGCACCCACTCTGATACCAATTGAAGAACACAAGCTTATACTGAGAGGGGGGGTGAACAATATAAGACCTCTTTTTACTTTTTCCTTTATACTTCAATTCAATATTATGCAGTGTATAGATAGTAGTATCAATAGTCGTAATCAAAGCAATGCACAAAACACCATCCACAATAGAGACACAACAATTTACGTGGTTCACCCAATGTGGGCTACTCCATAGATAAAATCTTTCACTAAATTTTATCAAATCAAATTTTGGGAATACCTTTCCCGATTACAATTTTTATGGGCACCAACCCAAAGGAGACACAAATCCCCTAGCTCTACTCTAACTGGTGATCCTCTAGAAGACCTCTGCCTTTGCTACCCTTAGAAAATGGAACTCTATCCACAGAGACACCTGTCCTCCCTGCTTTGGCTGGAGACCTCTGTCCTCAACTCTATCACCTCCAAAGTTGGTCCTCAAATTTGCACTAAACATAGTCCTTTAGTTTAGCACAAATGTCCTCGTTCTCTTTCTATGATCTGCACCAAACATAGTCCTTCGGTCTGGCACAAATGTCCTCTAATCTGCACCAATATTTGTCCTCAACTGGTCCTCAAATCTGGTTCACAAAAGTGGTTCACAAGCTTTCACTAAAGCTTGCTTGATCTTCACCCAAGTCTTCACTTGATCTTCACCCAAGTCTTCACCAAGACTTGTCTCAGATCTGCTTTGCAAGTTCTTACTAGAACCTGCCCAAACGGCTTCACAAGCTCAAGAAAAACTTGCTCAAATCTGTGCAACAATCCCTCTCAATGACTTGTCCAAAACCATAAAAGCCTGCGCACTATCATTGAATGTCACAAAAATGATGCACCCCATAGCTTTGCACTTTTTTTCTCTCTGTGTGCAAACTCAACAGCACCATCTTCGTGCACTCTGATTCCTTACGATCTCTCTCACTTAGATGATTTGACAAAATGCACTCTGTACACTACTATTGAATTTCACACTCTACTCTCAGCGATCAAACTTCCCCCCACACTCTATCTATGAATGTTACACTTCGAACGCACACTAAAAATCAATACTTTAACTCTTCAAACAACCCTCCTTTTATACTAATACTTTCAATATCAAAACCTTGATCTTAGTCAGCTGCACAACCCTAAACTATGTCGACTGCAAACCCTAAACTAGGTCAGCTGCAAACCCTAATCTTCGTCAGCCCAAATTTAACTTTGTCGGCTTCACTGCCTCTACAACTCTTCTGTAGCTTCTACCACAAAACTACAACATGTCATGATATCGTGACACTTTTACAACCGTATACTATTTTTTGGCTTTTGTCGTGATATCATGACATTTTAGCCTTTGTCGACTTCACTAAGCTCTTGTCATGAAATCATGATAATTCTAACTTAGTCAGCATCAACTTTGCGTTTGTCACGATATCACGACATTTCTCCCTTCGTCGATCTCCTTTCTACTTTTGTCATGAAATCCTGACACTTCTATCTTCATAGCCTTCCTCTCTGCTTTTGTCATGAAATCATGACACTTCTCCTATAGATGGCCTGCATTCTATTTCTATCATGAAATCGTGACACTTTATCCAACCGAACGCTGCTATCTCAATCTATCACAAAATCATGACACTTTCTCTTCCTTGCACTCTTGACTGCTTGCACTTGCGAAAATGGAACATGTCACGAAATCACGACACTTTTGCTACCTTGTGTTTTTCTCTGCCTTACACCTGCAAAAATGAAACATGTCATGAAATCATGATGCTTTTGCCTTTGAACTCTTCCTCCTTGAATTTGTTGTGAAATCGTGACACTTCTAGCTTCCATACGTTTTCTTTGCAGCCTGTCATGAAATCGTGACTCTTTCAACTTCTGTATGACTTCTCTACAACCTGTCGCGAAATCGCGACGCGTCTCATTTCAGACTCTTCCCTTTGCTGTATGTCATGAAATCATGATAGTTCTTACTTGGAACATTTTTATCTGCAGCATGTTGTGAAATCGTGACACTTTATCTTGCTTCCACTTTGTCTTCTGACTTGTCACGAAATCGTGACACTTTTTCTCCTTAGCACTTTTCTTTTCTTCGAGTCACGAAAACCCGACATGTCGCGATATCGCGACACTTTTTCTCCCGGACTCTCTCTCCTGCATTATGTCATGAAATCATGACACTTTTTCTTTCGGACTCTCTCTCCTACATTATGTCGTGAAATCATGACACTTTTTCTTTCGGACTCTCTCTCCTGCAACATGTCGCAAAATCGTGACACTTTTTCGTCCGTTCAACCTTCCTTGCAATATGTCACAAAATCGTGACATTTCTGACTCAAAAATTCTCTCTCCTCTTTGAGTCGCAAAGCTGCGACATGTCGCAATATTGCTACACTTTTCTAAAATGCTTTCTCTCACCTGCTGAAGTCGCGAAAATGCGACATGTTGCGATATCGCGACACTTTTCTAGAAAGCTTTCTTTCGAACCTGTCATGCTGAACCTTCATCAAAACAAATTATTTTACATCAAATAAAATTCCTTCAAAGGCTTCTTGACATCAATGACAAATTATACACTTGAGCAAAGACAATGCGCCCAAGGTACCCAAAATTGCCAACAGAGATACTAGTAGCCACGGACTAGCCCAATCCATGGCTTATGGTCCTTAATTTTGTGTTACTAGTAGTTGCTACTCATTTTGAGTTTGGTTGTCACCACCGCATTTCCATCCCACCTAGGTAAAAATCAAGCAATGCATAAATCAAAGCTTATTTGAGTTACATTTCACATAGCTTTATCTTCAATATAAAGATACATGAGATCTTTTACATTACATGACTCTTGGATTTTGCTCTCCTCAAAATCATTGGATAACTTAACTCTTCATATGCCTTTCTTACATAATAAGTCCCACATATTACATAAATATAAAGTATCTCATGATTGCATATAACTCCCTACTTCTAAACTAGATATGTCACACTCATAACTCTTCATTTCCTAACTAGAAACCTCACACAGTTAAGTACATGGTATATGAACACTCCTAGTAACTTGACACATACTTTATAAAAAAAACTCACACCCTAATCTAAATATTTACAATGGGACCAAATAATGTAATACCTCCAACACAATTTGTGATAGCAACATAGAATTTAAAAATTTTGTTGGGATAAATTAGGGTTATGAATAAGGGGTTGGACTCAAAATGTACTTGTAAAAAATTGTGAATATTAATAGAAATCAAGGTGAATCAAGGTGAATCCTGAGCAAATCAAATCAATCATCTTCACACCAAAATTTGAGGTATTTGAATCCCTAACAAGTAAGGTCATATTTGGAGAACATTTTGACCTATTAAATCACATTATAACTTCATAAAAATACCACCATTAGATCAGGCTTGAAAATATCTTTCCAACGAGTACAAATATGCCTATGTTTGGATATATATTGTGGTGAATTGACCCTAAGAAAAAATTGGTCTTGAAAATTTTAGGTGAATGGGCCAATGTTGAGGGTCCTCATATTCACCAATTTCCAATTTTGAAAATCCTAATATTCATCCAATTTGTGAATATTCACCACTATGAATAACCCTGGGATAAATGGATTTTATATAAATTGTTTTGATAATTAACTTCTAGGACTCAATTTGGAATCCCTAACACCTAAGCCTGAATATAAAGTTAGCTAAACCCTAAACCTATGCATTAATTAAATTATTATTGATTTGTATAGAAACCATCACGAATGAAAAATAAAAATTTTGTAGTTACATCCATATAGTGGGAACATTATGGGTTTTAAAAATAAAATTTTGGGGTTGTATTTTTGTGTTTCCTGAGTGGGCATCACATATGAGTAAATATATATTTTAGTATATTTTGGGATACATATGTACTCATCCTTCAATATATATAGCATCTCTTTAACTTCCAATATTTGGTATAAGAGCAGGTCCCCATCCTGCCTAAAAATCCTTGAGAGGGGAATTACCTCTTTGGAATTTCTCCCCTCCCCCATTGGTGTTGCACCTCCTTTGTTCTTCGTAATAGAATCACACTATGCTCTAACCACATGGTTTTATAACATTCATGGTTATCAAAAAAATTTCTTGCTGATCAAGAAAAGGAGAGGTGTTGAGGTTATTCTAATGGAGAAATATTCATGGTTGTCCCTAAAGCTTAAATGCTTGGATCCATGAATATGGTCATTTTCTTGGTCAACATTGATGGATATCAAATATGTTTTGAGTTGGTCCAATTAGGGCATGAAGATATAATTTTTAATGAGAGTTTAAATCCTCATTTGGATTGTTGATTAGGTATGGTGGTGTTGTGAGCATGGAGGACCATAGATATACTAGTCTAGCCAATATATGGCCTACTCATATTGTGTAATAGTATTAGAAAAAAATATTGTAATTTTAAAAATATATGTGGCAAGCAAGGTGTCATAGCATGCAAAAGGTACAGTACCATAGATGCAGTTCCATAGGTGCATGTAGCATGTAAGATGCATACATACACATATATTTGTGTGCAAGGTGCACATAGGCTCCATACCATGCCTTACACATAAGTGCAAGAGGTGCACAAGCATCACAACATCCAATGCACAAACATGCAAACAACATGGCACCTATAGTAGCATACCACTTTGGCACCTCAAAAAAAATGCCCTCCTAGATTAGGCACCCAAATCTTATGTGGAGCATGGTTGCCCTTAGTAGCCCCCAACACATCATAAAAATCCTAATAATTGTTTTTTGGACCCTACACTTGCCTCAGATATCATGGAGCTTTTGCACGTAACATTACAACCACCAAATTTTTTGTGTATGTTCTCATATTTCTACTTTCTAGAAGTTATTTTCATTGAATTTTAATTCATATCAATAATCAGAAGGGTATTCCATGGCAATAAATAATAATTAAATTGTATATTCATTAATTACCCAACCTCATACAACCATATAATATATCTCTATCACCAATACAATATTCTTTCCTACAAAGTTGTCCAACTCGATGAGCTCCATGTGGGGTGTTTTTTAAAACTGTCATCTTTGTCATGAGAAATTTGAATGTGTATATTTTAGATACTTGCAGAGCCATTTTTTATGGCCATTGACCATGCAAATTTTGATGCAACCATTTCTATAGTGTATTTCTACATAGATCTTTCAAATATCCAGATTTGGTCAAGCAACAATACCTTCAGAGGCCAGATCTAAGTGTGTTGTTCCTCATGAATTGTAGGTGGACCATAACAACCATTGAAATAGATCACATGTTGTGGCACACCACCAAATATATTTCCATGGGATGGAGAACTAAAGCTACTAATAAATATTATGAAGAATATATTTTGTGCATTAATATATTTTGGTCAAATGCAACAATATTTCTAGTCACATGGTAGTGGACCGTGACATGGATGTGGTAGTTGTCCTAGCCATGGATTTTATTTTGGATTAAATTTTTTTGCTAGTTTATAGATATCAAGGTTTGTATTTTGTGAGAGATTAAAAATAAATGTGCATCTTATTCCTCAATTCAAAGTTGAACCTAACAATCCCACAAGCAATTGGTTCTCCCTTCTAATGCCATGGCCCTTTGAATAGTGGTGCTTCTAAATTATTGAGTGCCCTCTTACACAAATGTTGCACACAAGTTCCATAGTGCATAGGCACCACAACACCATAGCACACCACATGGAAGTAAAAAAATTGGCCCTCTAGGCTAGACAATAGTAGTACTGCGAGGTGTATAAAGGTAAAAACTATGCATCTAAACTATTGCACGCATATAACAATTTGACAAAGGAAATCAAGTAATCATTTGCACAAATAGAAGATATTCAATATATGGGGGTGATATTTTATTAAGAATGGTGAAGCTTGATTACAATCTCTCCCTCTTAGGGAGTAACTCAAATTGATACAACTGTTACAATATTTGAGGCCCCTAAATGGGGAAAGATGTACTTGAATGTTCTTCACTTTAATACCACTTTGTTTGAGGGCTTTCTAGGATGCCTCCTTCTCAAATTTCAATAGGAAGAGTCTTGAAATATACTTTTTCCTTGAGAGATCTATTATCTGCATGGAAGGAAACCTAACAAAGCTAGTATCACATGAAGCCTCTCATGATGAGGCTAATTTCCAATAAAGTGCATGAAATAAGGCACATATGTAAATAATGCATGAACATGTATAAATATGCATAATATTACCTAAAATATTGACAACAAAACATGAAGCACAATGTGAAACATATAAAATAACCTAAAGATGTGTATAATATTGCATTTTAAGCATAAAGAAACCTAATATATGAAATCATTGTAAAGAAAAACTTGAAGTGCACAAATGAAAGCAAAGATGCCTATGAAACTATGAATAAACTATGGAAGTGCATAAAATATGATTAATCTATGCTAATTTAATCTAAATGCATGCTAATAAATGTAAATCTATGGCTAAATTGAAGGATTTTGCATGCCAAATCCTAGCTTCTATAGCTCATAGTAGCTATATTTGCTAGCCATTTTTGAGTCCTATAGCTAAGCCTGTGGGGCGCTATTGACAATAGAAGCCATGGGAAAAGTGTTCTGCTCTTGAAATTAGTTCTATGGATGCTCAATTATTCTATTTAATTGATGTTCAAGGGTCTCTTGGGTGTTTAAACACATATTTGTGGTTCAAATATCTTGAATCCATGATGGATTGATGTGGAATTGCAATCTTGCTCCTCAATATCTTGGAAACTCCATTGACACAGTAAAAAGTTTCATTTTCCAATTTGATAGCTCTTCACCACTCCTCAAGGATTGTAAAGTTAGTCTTCAAACCAGAAAAGCTTCACTATAATGAATTTGAGATCTTTATGCCTCTTTGGGAGGTCTATAAATAGACTTTCCTAAATCCCAATCTTGGATTCTCAAGGAAGCCAAGATCAAGAATTAGTTGGCTTGAGCAGTTGGGAGGAAACCTCTGGAAGCTTCCCAGCCCAAAACTGCTCCAAAACCATTGCAATTTGGGTTGTTGCAATTTATTTTGCTCAACTTAAGAATTCCAAGTTTGTTATAGGACTAGCCGATCTAGCTCAATGTGGCTAGGGTTAGGTTTCCCTTAGCTGCTCTGATCATCAATTGTTGGGATCTTAGCCATTGATACCATCAGTATCTAAGGTTGGATAGGCCTAGACTGCCCAAATTAGTGGTTATAACCATTGCTTGGTCTTGGAAAGGTCAAAGGTCATTCATATGGTCTACAAAGGTGCCCATATGAGTAGTCTCCTAAACATGATATGTTTTAGGTGTCTACACAAGGTTAATGGCTTTGTGCCTTTGAACCCACTCTAGCTCATGAATTCCACTAGTGAGATCATTGAACATATAGCCTTATTCAAATCTATGACATGGTAATATCAACACATATTATGCATCATTCTAGTTTGCAGGAATCAAGGTGGTTCCCTTTGATGGCCATGTAGTCCTTCGACTATGCACATGGTATCCACAAATTCCATGACATCATATCCCATTTGCTTGTCTTTAATTTATTTAGCCTTGCCAATATAACACATGGTTTGACTTATTTTTATATGGGAAGATACATGTGTGTCTTATCATGTTTTTTCTTTGATTGTAATCTATGCTTTAAAAATTCACGAGCTGGTAGTTAATTGTGTATTCAAACAAGAAATTGGACCCACATATTATTGTCCCCCTTTATTGGCGAGCAGGGGTAAATTTATTTATTTTAAAATATGTATGGCAATGATGGAGGACCCATGTAATTATTTTGAAAGAACATTATTGGAATATTCCCCTATGAGGGAAATTTAAAATCATGTGAAATATTCAAACATTCTGCTTGGAGGGAAAAATTACCCCTCCTATTTTTTTTTTCCTAGTGAGATATTTTTCTCGTAAATCAAGGCAAAAATTATTCTTCCTAAGTATAGACTTGTTTATATTCTATGGAAATCTATTTTTGAGTACCATTTTATGGTATCATAATATTCCACATTTATAAAAATGTCTTTTGACTTATTTGTGCTCGTCACAAAAGCATTACAATAGCATCATGAGCCAAACCATGTTAACCAAAAACAACATCATAAGCCAAACCACATTAACCAACAATAGAATTGTGAGCTGAACCATGTTAACCAAAAATAACATCATGAACTAAACCACGTAAACTAGCAAAGCACCACTTGTGCTTTCTTTTATTTTATTAGAGAATACAAAAATTTGACAGTTTAAATCAAGAATTTCTTCTAGGGACCATAAAAATAGACACCCTAGACTCTATCTAAAGACTATAGAGTTTTTTGATACTTCAAACATAATCAACTTCTAAAGACTATAGAGATGGTGACACTCCCCATTTTTTAATTTTTTGTATGGAGTGCATTCTTGATTGTATCCAAAACTCCCCAATGAGAGTCAACATTAAGGGGGGACATATCTAATGTTGAATTACTTTTGTATTGTTGACTTATTTTTGTATTTAGGAAAGTGCACTTTAAGGGGTGATGTTAGAATTATTTAATTTGCACTTTGCTTCATAATTAGGGTTAGGGTCTTCCTCATTGCAAATTATAACACCTTTTATTTTTCTATATATATGTACTCATCCTTAAATAATATTTAAAATCTCTTTTACTTCTAACAATGTCAATTATTATCCCCTTTTTACAATCATCTTTGTTTTTTTCTATAATGCATATTTTTTGGTATGGTAAAGGGTGGCCTAATACTCAAGGATGAAGTTTCCTTTCCCACTCCATGACATAGGTGGATTAGTTGGATAGAAGGATATGCTATTTATTTCATTTTTATATGGTTCATGAGGTGAATTATTACCCCTTTTTTTTTGGTGAGTCACTTTTTAATGTTTCAACACATCCTCCCACCTATCCAGTGGAAGCATGCTATTTATTACTGAATGATAGTGTTATATCCAAAATATGATGGCTAGCCTAGGGAAATCACATCCATTAGAAATACGTTCAACTCTTTCCTATCATTACTTGAATTTTTATTAATTATGGATATGGTGTTGGATGATGTAGAGAATATATGGCACTATGGAGAGACAAAGGTAATCATGTTTTAATTTGATCACTTGTACCCTAGATACTAGTTGATTGGATGTCTAGATTTTGTCTCAGATAAAATCTAGTATACAATATGATACAAAGGTATTCAATAGGAAAAAGAGAAATAAACTTACATTAACATTCAAAGATGATTGATAATGTACAAGGTTTTCTCTAAAATGATAAATAAAACCTAAGACATGAATGGTCAAAGTTTTTTTAGAACAAATTATTAAATAAATTATTTGATATTGATATTTGTTCCATAAGAGGACCCTATGAGAGACATATTATAACACTTAATTCCACTAATGTATAGTCTTAGTGGAACTAGTGCTTTGACATAGTTATAGACATATATATCGAGCATGAAAGAAGAATATTCTTATATTTACATGCAACACCATGTTAAATTTCTATTTAAAAAGGACTAATAAAATAAAGAGGCATATCATAAAACTTAAGTCCATGCACTTATCCTTTGCAACCAAAATCCAAGTTTCCAAATTTATCATCAACCAAATTATTAGCCATTATGGATTACCATTTGTTCTAATTGGGGATAATGGTACGCCATTCAAAAACAAAGAAGTCTATAAGATTTATGCTAAATATAAAATTTAACAAAATTGTTCAACACCTTAATATCCTTAAGAAAATGACCAAGCAAAATATTCCAGTAAGACATCAATCAAAACCCTTAAGTAATTGGTCAATAAAAATGGTCGATATTGGCTTTTGCAACTATATCCTACCTGTAGGTAATTTTTATCAATTACATCCACTATGTGATACAATTTAGACCATGTAGTTATTTTGCCAAGGCCAATAATTCAAAATGAAACTAGAAGAGCACTAGAGGAGGCTACTATGGTAGATTCAATGATGAAAGGTTGGTTCAAATCATGTCAAAATATTACATGGTGATGAAAATAAAAAAGGGATGTCCAAATACAAAAATGGGTAAGCAAGTAGAAAAGCAATAAACAAATGACTAGTGGATAATATTTTATTCTAAGGCATGAAACCCAACATACAACAAAGCCAAATGAGATAAAATGACTAAGTAAATAAAGCTATTTGGATATCCAAGAAGTTGATGTTAGCAACAGGATAGAAAAATTCTAACATCTCGTATTCTTCAAGAGAAAAATCAAAGGCATGAGACCTGATGTCCATCACTTGATGTCTGATATTCAAGCATTGAGGATAGATAAATAAAGCTAGCCAGATGTGAATAACATAAGCTTATACTAAGAGGGGGTGAACAATATAAGACCACTTTTTACTTTTCTTTTCCAAATAGTATTAATCAATATAATCAATGGCAATATCAATAAAAATAACCAAAGCAATGCACCAATCATCATCACACACAATAGAGACACAAATTTTAACGTGGTTCACCCAGTGTGGGCTACCTCCATAGAGAAAATATTTCTTCTAAATATTTCTCAAATAATATCTTGGGAATATTTTCCAAATTACAATGTTTATGGACCTCGGTCCAAAGGAGATACTGATCCCCTAAATATCAAGTTCATGGATCTCTTCCATAGGAGAACTCTTTCCCCATTTTGCTCTGGCTAGTTATCTTCTAGAAGACTTTGTCTCTCTGCTACACTGAATTATGGATCTCTCTCCAATTGAAGAATTCTCACTCATATCTATCTTCAATTGTCCTAGATGCTGGATCTCTATCCACTAAGACTTTGTCTTCTATACTCTATCACCTCCAAAGCTCTGTCTCAATACTGTACCAAACATATTTTAGTCGGTCTAGAATATTTTTGCTCAATCTCTTACACTAAACATAGTACAGTCAGTCTAGGATAATTATGCTCAATAGGTTTACTTAGAAACTACTCAAATCTAGTCAACAGGTTCACACAAAACCTGTCAAAATCTGCTCGACAGGTTCACACAAAACCTGTCCAAATTTGCTCAACAAGTTCACATAGAATTTTTCCAAATCTACTCAATAGGTTCAAACAAATCCTATCCAACTTTGCTCAAAAATTTCACATAGAACTTGTCCAAATTTGGTCAACAAGTTCACACAAAACTTGTCCAAATATTCTCAAAAAATTCTCTCTAGGACTTGCTCAAATATGCTCAATAAGTCCTCTCTAGGACTTGCTCAAATATGCTCAATAAGTCCTCTCTAGAACTTGCTCAAATTTGCATAGCAAGCTTTCACAAAAGCTTAACTCAAAATAGTCCACAAGTCTTCTCAAAGACTTGTCTCAATCACATAGAATCATAAAGAGAATTGTTAGAGACTCAATATTTTCTAAGCTCAATGTACAATCAATATCTCAAATCAATATCATAGAAGCATAAATATAATTTTTAGAGACTCTATATGTTCTATACTCAAATCCCAATCTCAACTCAATAGAAGCATCAAGAGAATTGTTAGAGACTCTATATGTTCTATACTTAGATCTCAATCTTAAATCAAATCAACCTCAATATCAACTCAAATTAGAATATTGAATAGTTTATTTCTAGGAAATTTAACAACCACATGCATCCACTTGACTAGGCTTAATCAACTCAAATCAATCAATCACCTCAAGAAACAATCCTTTCTCACAAACCCTAGTCCAAGCATGTATTAACCAACTTAACTCAACCAATCACCTCAAGGAACAATCCTTTTTCACAAACCCTAGTCCAAACATGTATTAACCAACTCAATGTTGGCAATTTTGGGTACTTTGGGTACATTGCATTTGCTCAAGTGATTAAGTTGTCATTGATGACAAGAAGCTTTTGAAGGAATTTGATTTGATGTCAAATAATTTGTTTTGATGAAGGTTACGGCATGACAGTTTCAAAGGTCTCTGGCAAACCCCAAGTTGACAGGTTCGAAAGAAAAGTGTAAGTTGGAAAAGTGAGTAAGTTGGAAAAGTGTCGTGATATCGCGACATGTCGCAGTTTCGTGACTTAAGCAGGAGAGAGAAATCTTTTTAGAAAAGTGTCGCGATATCGTGACATGTCGTAGTTTCGTGACTCAAAGAGGAGAGAGAATGTTTGGAGTCAGAAATGTCACGATTTCGTGACATATTGCAAGGAAGATTGTATGGACGAAAAAGTGTCATGATTTCGCGACAAGTTGCAGGAGGGGGAGTACGAAAGAAAAAGTGTCACGATTTCATGACATGTTGCAAGAGAAGGAGTCCAAAAGAAAAAGTGTCATGATTTCACGACATAATGCAGAAGAAAGAGTCCATAGTGTGAATTGTCATGATTTTGCGACAAGTTCGAAGAGAGAGAAAGTAGCAAGATAAAGTGTCATGATTTTGTGACATGCTACAGAAGTCAAAGTGAGAACTATCACAATTTTGTGACATGCTACAGAACTCGAAGTGAGAACTGTCATGATTTCGTGACATGTAGCAAAGGGAAGAGTCTGAAATGAGAACTATCATGATTTCATGATAGGCTGCAAAGAAAACATACGAAAGCTAGAAGTGTCATGATTTCACGACAATTCCAAGGAGGAAGAGCTCAAAGGTGAAAGCATTACGATTTTGTGACATGTTTCGTTCTCGCAGGCATAAGGCAGAGAAAAACACAAGGCAGACGAAAGTGTCACGATTTCACGACATGTTCCGTTTTCGCTAGTGCAAGCAGTCAAGAGTGCAAGGAGGAGAAAGTGTCACGATTTCGTGACATAAATAGACTGTAGGTCTTCTATAGGAGAAGTGTCATGATTTCATGACAAAAGCAGAGAGTAAGGCTATGAATATAGAAGTGTCACGATTTCATGACAAAAGGAGGTCGACAAAGGGAGAAGTGTCACGATTTCATGACAAACGCAAAGTTGATGCTGACTAAGTCAGAAGTGTCGCGATATCATGACAAGAGCTTAGTTGAAGTCGACAAAGGCTAGAATGTCACGATATCACGACAAAATCCAAAAGAAAGTATACGGTTGCAAAAGTGTCGTGATATCGTGACATGTTGTAGTTTCACGGTAGAAGCTACAGAAGAGTTGTAGAGGCAGTGAAGCCGACAAAGTTAAATTTGGGCCGACAAAAATTAGGGTTTGCAACCAACGTAGTTTAGGGTTGCAGACATAGTTTAGGGTTGTGTAGCCGACTAAGATCAAGGTTTTGATCTTGAAAGTGTTAGTATAAAAGGAGGGCTGTTTGGAGAGTTAAAGTATCGATTTTGTGTGTGCGTTCGAAGTGCGACATTCATAGATAGAGTGCGGGGGAGAAGTCCGATCGCCGAGAGCAGAGTGCAAAATTTGATAGTAGTGTAAAGAGTGCATTTTGTCGAATCATCTAAGTGAGAGAGATCAAAAGGAATCAGAGTGCGTGAAGACGATGCTGCTGTGTTTGCACACAGAGAGAAGAAAAGCGAAAAAGCTATGGGGTTCATCATTTTGCGACATTCAGAGATAGTGCACAGGCATTGATGGTTTTGGACAAATCATTGAGAGGGATTATTGGAAAGATTAGAGCAAGATTTTGTTGAGCTTATGGAGTAGTTTGGGCAGGTTCTAGTGAGAACTTGCAAAGCAGTTCTGAGACAAGTCTTGGTGAAGACTTAGGTGAAGATCAAGCAAGCTTTAGTGGAAGCTTGTGAACCACTTCTGTGAACCAAATTTGAGGACCAGTTGAGGACAGATATTGGTGCATATTTGAGGACATTTGTGCCAGACCGAAGGACTGTGTTTGGTGCAGATCAGAGAAAGAGAACGAGGACATTTGTGCTAAATCGAAGGACTATGTTTAGTGCAAATTTGAGGACCAGCTTTGGAGGTGATAGAGTTGAGGGCAGAGGTCTCCAGCCAAAGCGGGGAGGACAGGTGTCTTCTATGGATAGAGTTCCATTTGCTAAGGGCAGCAGAGGCAGAGGTCTTCTAGAGGATCACCAATCAGAGCAGAGCTAGGGGATTTGTGTCTCCTTTGGGTTGGTGCCCATAAACATTGTAATCGGGAAAGGTATTCCCAAAATTTGATTTGATAAAATTTAGTGAAATATTTTATCCATGGAGTAGCCCACATTGGGTGAACCACGTAAATTGTTGTGTCTCTATTGTGGATGGTGTTTTGTGCATTGCTTTGATTACGGCTATTGATACTGCTATCTATACACTGCATAATATTGAATTGAAGTATAAAGGAAAAAGTAAAAAGAGGTCTTATACTGTTCACCCCCCCTCTCAGTATAAGCTTGTGTTCTTCAATTGGTATCAGAGTGGGTGCCTTCGAAAAGTTTAATAGCTTGAAGGAAAAGCAAGTAAAGAACACAATGGATTATTCAAGTGGCAATGCAGCACCTATTCTTGATGGATTAGATTTTGGTCTTTGGAGTGCAAGGATGAAGGTTCATCTAATGGCACTTGGTAATGAGGTATGGGAAGTAATTGAAGATGAATACACTATTCTTGTACATGGTCCAAATACTAAAGAAGAAAGGCTCCTACATCACAGCAATTCAAAAGCAATGAATGCAATCCTGAAAGGCCTTCAGAAAGCAGATCTCACCAAAGTGATTCATTGCAAGACAGCTAGTGAAATGTGGAAATAGTTGCAAGTGGTTCATATCGGTGATATAAATGTTAGAAAGGCCAAGCTGAGACACTACAAAGGTATGTTCCAACAACTCAAGATGAATGATGATGAAAATATTAGTGACTACATGCTTTGTATGGATGAGGTTGTTAACTCCATGAAAGACTTAGGTCTTGAGCTTGCTGAAAATGATGTTTGTGATAAGATTTTAAGATCTCTTCCTAATAGATTTAGTGAAAATATTTCTGCTATTGAGGAAGCTAAAGATTTGGATAAATTGAAAAAGGATGAACTACATAGTATACTTGCTAGCATTTGAGTTGAGAACTCAGGTGAAGGTTGATGTCAAGAAAGAGGCAACTTTCAAGACTACCAAGAAATCCAAGGGTAAACAACTTCAAGAGAGTGATGAGTCTTCTAGTGATGAAGAGGCATATTACAGCAAGAAAGGCAAATTCTCTAGAAAGCACAAAAACATGAAAAATATAAGATGTTTTAATTGTGGAAAGTTTGGTCATTATGCTACAGACTGTACTGTTCCCAAGGATGAAAGTGATGAAGATAAACATGATTCAAAGAGCAAGGATTTTGAAAAGCACAAGCATCACAGAAAGAACAAATATGAGCACAACAATCAAGGAAAGAGGTATTCTCACAAGCACAAGAAGAGTTTTTACCTAGACAAAGCAAGTAAGTGCTCTAGTAGTGATAGTGAAAGTTCGTCAAGTGATAATGAAAATGAGATGTTGTTCATATCAAAAAAAGAGGAAGAACCAAAACATAGATTTATTATCATGAAATGTCTTAGATGTGGAAATTTTGGTCACCTTGAGGATAATTGCACAAATAATGATTTGGTTTCTAGTATTTATGAGGATGCTTCAGAAAACTATAAGGAAGATGCGTGTATGGTTTTTGAAAAAGGTAGCACCTCTAGTGATAAGAAATCTGAAAAAGGCTTCGATGATTCAAAAAGCAAACAAATAAAGGATCTTGAAAGTGAACTTACTAACGCTCTTAGTGTTTTGAAAAAGGAAAGAAAGAAGAATGCTAGACTCAAGGATAAGTTAGATGAATGTTGTATGGAGAGAGATGATCTTATAGAAAGTCTTGACCTCTCTATGGCTAAGACACAAGAACTCAAGGATGAGTTAGAATCTAAGGTTCTTGAGTATAGTGAGTTAGAACAAAAAATGGCTTCTTTGAAAGAGGAAACTAGAGAGTACAAGGATAAGCTTTACAAGTTTCAAGATAGCTCCAAAAAGGTTAAGTCACTCATCAAAGGTCAAAGAAAGACAACAGATAAAACAAGCCTTGGTTTTGTCAAGGAACAAGCTAGAGAGTCTAGTAAGAGACTCCAAAAGGAAGAGAGTTCTGATGAGGAAAGTATTTTAGATTATGAGTCCTTGGATGATAGATGCACAAAAATAGAAAACAAAATTCAGAATGAGAAGAAGAAGTTTTCAGGACCCAAGAGGTCGAATAAAGGAAAATTTCATGGCAGATGTTTTGCGTGTCACAGGTTTGGTCACATGGCTGCACATTGCATGGCTCAAGTGAAGAAGGTAAACGGAAATTTCAAAAGCGTTAGTTTCTTTCAAGGGTATTTCTACTCTTGTCAATAGTTTGGGCACAAGGTAGTCTATTGCAAGGTTAATTACAGGAATAGGTTTGATCAAAACAGGTTCGGCCAGATCAGGCAAATTCAAAGAACATGTATGCCTAAAAGAAATAACATTGTTACTTGTTATAAGTGTAACAATGAAGGTCACACAACTAGACAGTGTAGAGCTGAACTTCCAAGGTACAGGAATAGGAACAGTGATATGAACAGGTCCAAGGATCAAGGCATGAACAAGAACAGGGATGAGAACAAGAACGAGAACAGTGACAAGAACAGGAACAAGAACAGGAATACGGGCAAAGAGTTCAAGAGAAGGCCCAACAAGGAAATTATAGACGCTGATGATGATCAGTGCCTAATGGGAGTTTTACTCCCACCCCAGAATTAATCACCTCATCAGGAGGTGGGGGAGGGACTAAGCTAAGAGGCTCATTCTTAGTCCCAAGCCCCAAAGGTGACCCTTTGCCATTGATGACAAAGGGGGAGAGATATGAGTAAGGGGGAGAGCTTCAAGTGAAGAGGAAAGCTTCAAGTCAGGGGGAGCAAAACTTCAAAGAAATTTTGTTGGCTGTTAGCACAGTTGGTTTCAGTTTTGGCTCTTGAGTAGTGTTTTCAGTGAAGGGTTGCCATCAATGACAAAGGGGGAGATTGTTGGCAATTTTGGGTACTTTGGGTACATTGCATTTTCTCAAGTGATTAATTTGTCATTGATGACAAGAAGCTTTCAAAGGAATTTTATTTGATGTCAAATAATTTGTTTTGATGAAGGTTACGGCATGACAGTTTCAAAGGTCTCTAGAAAACCCCAAGCTGACAGGTTCGAAAGAAAAGTGTAAGTTGGAAAAGTGAGTAAGTTGGAAAAGTGTCGCGATATCGTGACATGTCATAGTTTCATGAATTAAATAGGAGAGAGAAAGATTTTTGAAAAAGTGTCGCGATATCGCGACATGTCGTAGTTTCACGACTCAAAGAGGAGAGAGAATGTTCGAGTCAGAAATGTCACGATTTTGCGACATATTGCAAGGAAGATTGTACGGACAAAAAAGTGTCATGATTTCGTGACAAGTTGCAGGAGGGGGAGTCCGAAAGAAAAAGTGTCATGATTTCGTGACATGTTGCAGGAGGAGTCCAAAAGAAAAAGTGTCACGATTTCATGACATAATGCAGAAGAAAGAGTCCGTAGTGTGAATTGTCATGATTTCACGACAAGTTCGAAGAGAGATAAAGTAGCAAGATAAAGTGTTGCAATTTTGTGACATGCTACAAAAGTCAAAGCGAGAATTGTCACAATTTTGTGACATGTTGCAGAACTCGAAGTGAGAATTGTCATGATTTCATGACATGTAGCAAAGGGAAGAGTCTAAAATGAGAACTGTCATGATTTTGCGACAAGCTGCAAAGAAAACGTACGAAAGCTAGAAGTGTCACGATTTCATGACAATTCCAAGGAGGAAGAGCTCAAAGGTGAAAGTGTCATGATTTCATGACATGTTTTGTTCTCACGGGCATAAGGCAGAGAAAAACACAAGGCAACGAAAGTGTCATGATTTCATGACATGTTTCGTTTTCGCTAGTGCAAGCAGTCAAGAGTGCAAGGAGGAGAAAGTGTCATGATTTCACGACAGAAACAGACTGCAGGTCTTCTATAGGAGAAGTGTCATGATTTCATGACAAAAGTAGAGAGGAAGGCTATGAAGGCAAAAGTTTCACGATTTTGTGACAAAAGCAGAAAGGAGGTCGACGAAGGGAGAAGTGTCGTGATTTCGTGACAAACGCAAAGTTGATGCTGACTAAGTCAGAAGTGTCATGATATCGTGACAAGAGCTTAGTTGAAGTTGACAAAGGATAGAATGTCATGATATCATGACAAAAGCCAAAATATAGTATACGGTTGCAAAAGTGTCTTGATATCGTGACATGTAGTTTCACGGCAGAAGCTATAGAAGAGTTGCAGAGGCAGTGAAGCCGACAAAGTTAAATTTGGGCCGACAAAAATTAGGGTTTGTAGCCGATGTAGTTTAGGGTTGCAACTGACGTAGTTTAGGGTTGTGCAACCAACTAAGATCAAGATTTTGATCTTGAAAGTGTTAGTATAAAAGGAGTCCTATTTGGAGAGTTGAGTGGGATTGGATGCGTCGTTGAAGTGCGACATTCATAGATAGAGTGCGGGGGAGAAGTCCGATCATTGAGAGTAGAGTGCAAAATTGGATAGTAGTGTAAAGAGTGCATTTTGTTGAATCATCTAAGTGAGAGAGATCACAAGGAATCAGAGTGCACGAAGACGGTGCTGCTGTGTTTGTGCATAGAGAGCAGAAAAGCAAAAAGCTATGGGGTGCATCGTTTTGCGACGTTCGGAGATAGTGCGCAGGCCTTGATGGTTTTGGAAAAATCATTGAGAGGGATTATTGGATAGATTAGAGCAAGCTTTTGTTGAGCTTGTGGAGCAGTTTGGGCAGGTTCTAGTGAGAACTTGCAAAGCAGATATGAGACAAGTCTTGGTGAAGACTTGGGTGAAGATCAAGCAAGCTTTAGTGGAATCTTGTGAACAACTTCTATGAACCAAATTTGAGGACTAGTTGAGGATAGATATTGGTGCAGTTTTGAGGACATTTGTGCCAGATCGAAGGACTATGTTTGGTGTAGATCAGAGAAAGAGAACGAGGACATTTGTGCTAAATCGAAGGACTATGTTTTGTGCAAATTTGAGGACCAACTTTGGAGGTGATAGAGTTGAGGGCAGAGGTCTCCAGCTAGAGTAGGGAGGATAGGTGTCTTATATGGATAGAGTTCCATTTGCTAAGGGCAATGGAGGCAGAGGTATTCTAGAGGATCACCAGTCAGAGTAGAGCTAGGGGATTTGTGTCTCCTTTGGGTTGGTGCCCATAAACATTGTAATTGGGAAAGGTATTCCCAGAATTTGATTTGATAGAATTTAGTGAAAGATTTTATCCATGGATTAGCCCACATTGGGTGAACCATGTAAATTTTTGTGTCTCTATTGTGGTTGGTGTTTTGTGCATTGCTTTGATTACGGCTATTGATACTGCTATCTATACACTGCATAATATTGAATTGAAGTATAAAGGAAAAAGTAAAAAGAGGTCTTATACTGTTCACCCCCCCTCTCAGTATAAGCTTGTGTTCTTCACTCAAAATTCTTCCAACAATGCTCAAGCACAAGTCTCACATAGAAATGATACTCAAGTTATTTTATAACTCAATTTCAAGTTCATTTCATCATCAATGGGCTTCAACAACAATGTTAATAAAAAAAGGTTTAAATACAACTCACAAACCAAAAAACCTTGAAGCATTCAACCAATCATTTTCTCAAAGGAAACCACAATCAATCCTTTTCTCTCCAATGATATTTCAGAAATCAACCACCACAAACAATCAACAGGAGAATGTGCCCATACCTTTTTTATGCCAATAAGTTATCTGCAAAATCTGCCACACTTAGACACAACTTTCCTTTCCAATCTAAACAAGGGTTAATGGACTTCAAATAATCACAAAATAAAGCATTACTTAAATTACACCCTTTTTACTCCAAGTTAATAAACACATCCACCAAAGTCCCTTTTATTAAAAACCTTATCAAAAATAATAAACCTCTCAAAATTGCTTTTAAAAAACAACTCCTTATTTCTCCTAAAATTAATTCTCCATAACCATAAAATAAATCATAAACCAATTATGCTTTGCAATAATAATCACAGCCCTAATAACAAAATTTAATTTCCATTAACTACCTTATAACTCCAAACTTTATGGCTAATAAAAATTATTTAAATTCAAAACGTAATTACCCCCACAAGGGGATTCGAAACCCTGACTTGCCACACCGCGAGCATCTTAGCCATGGTTAATATTCCACATGAGCTAGGCACTCATTGGAAAGGCAAAGGTCCAAAGTGCCTTAAACCTTCCTCCACCTTCCACAAAAGATAAAGAGCCAAAGCGCTTTCCACATGCCTTCTGAAACGTGATCCAAGGGATTCGATCCCTAGTGTTTATGCTGCCTTGTCCCTTAGCCAAAATGATTTGCCAATGTGCCATGCTTCCCACCACATTTTACTTTCCATGTGTTGTCATTTTCTTTACTGCTTCTATTCTCAAAATTCGCATGAGCTCATAGACTTATTTGAATGCCAAACATTTATCACAAGAGCAAGGATAAAACTTTGATTCATTTACCACCCCTTTATATAGTGTTTAAAACACTTTGAAGATGTCAGCAGAAATATGAATTTATGTTTTCTTGATGATGATGACGAGAAAATTTACATTTAAATTTAAATTTGAATTTAAATTTTAAATAATTAAAGTTTAAACCAAATATTAAAACTCAAATAACTCCATCATCGGGGCACATTTTTTGATGAAATGAAAACCCAACTTGGGTTTTAAGAAAAACCCAGATCAAATCTGATGTCCATGGTTTTAAATAAAACCTTTTATTTTTCCTGCCTTGGTTTTCACAAAAACCCTTCATAGATCCTTTTGAAATTAAATGCTCTTTTGACATCAATGTCAACAGTTTAGCTTAGGGACTCATAATGTCCAACAAGATGAACTAGAATGTTGATGTTAGCAAGACAAAAAACAATCTAGTATAGTGTAAAGCAATGTTAAGTAGGAAATATTCCAAGGTATTGAGCCCAATACTTGACATTTGATGTTACAACTTGCATAGCTCCCTGAGACATCAAACTTTAAAAGGTGATGATGTCATCATAAAAATCTCAAATACACAAGAAACCAAATCGAATATTGGATGAAAAATAAAAATAGGTCTAAGGTACCCAAAAACAAATAATCAAGGCTCAAAGTAGACTCAGTAGACTCTCAACGTCTGACATCATATACAGATGTTGAACTCTTTAGACTAACATCATTAAAAGTGAATAAGTTACCTGGCATCCATAAAGATGTTTAGAATCTGGCATGAGGGGAAATCCAAAGGAAGCTATAATTGATCATGGAAACTATGCAACAACAAGCAATACACTTTCATGCCACTAATCACTACATAAGTGATCCAAAATAATCCACAACATTAGGAGTGTGCATGTTAATCAACCACGAGGTAATCATTACTATTAGAATATCTCAATGGCTAAAGGCTTCTTCATCACACATATGCCACTACTCAACTATCTATGAATAACAAAAAAGAGTGGACCATTGCTTGATGGTTACAATCCAATGATGCAACATGAAATCCAACCTAAAAAAAAACTACATCATACACATCAATAGAGCATGCCTAAATTGATTAATCACAACTGAGATGAATGTGATAACCACATTTTATACCTACCTTGAAGCCTATAATATGATTCGATAACAATCATTCTTAGATAACCAAATACATTGTAAATCTCTATATATACTAGAATGTAAGTCATTCTAATGGTCAAATTTTTGGTAACTATAATTGGTATAGCTATATTGATTGAGGCTACATGTCTTCTGAATGAGGATTGGATTTTTGTCTAGACTCTTGCTCATTTCTTGTGTTGAACATGTATGTATGCCTTACTGAATATTTAAGCATTTATGTTAAATCTAGGAATGAATAATTTTTCTAGAGTTATTTTTTATTCTAGATTTCTACTTGGATTTACCATTATAGTTATGGAATGACTTTACAATGCTTAGAATTATTCATGTTTAATTGTTCCAAGGCATAAATAAAGTAGGTTGTTTTGTTAGGTAATTTAATCTAATTTTGAATTGCAAGACTCTCTACATTATATCTCTTGATGTTGTCGAATATGCACCACTTTTATCTTAGTTCTCTAACCATTTTAATTTCTTACTTTAGTCTACAACCACTCCATTTAGTTAGATTATCTAGGCACATAGGAACCGGCCTTATTTGAAGTTTGAATTAAAGATCCCTATTTTTGAGCCATCCAATCTCTTGGTTGAGATCTTGAGGGTGCATCTCAGTCACTTAGGTATATTTTAGACCAAGAGTATTTTTAGCACACTCAATGGGATCTAATACCACCATTGTACAGTTATATGGTATCCCTTTGATAGGAGAGATCAAATATGTATCACAGAAGCTATCTAATCCTATAAAGACTATTTTAAAAACCTAGAGGACTATATATTTTGGTGAATAGTCTTGGCCTCTCTTGTAGAGATTGTATGTTCACTTGGTAATTTTGTTGAAAGCAAAAATCTAGAAGAAGTGGTAAATTCATCGAGGAATATTATCTAAATCAAATGATATAGGTACCAAAAGGCTAAAATAATATGATGTGTACAAATCTTATGGCTTTGCAAATACATTAATAAAAGTCTTAGTTCCATTGTTGGACAAATTTGTTTGGCCTAGAATAGTGTTAGACCACTCAAACTCCCAACTATTCATGATATTCCATAGACTACATTAAATATACTACCCATCTATTATGGCAATGGAAAAATTGCTTATGAGCATTGTCAAGATGTCTTAACTCTGACCATTTATGTAACATTGTCTTTGAATATGTAATGGTAAGATTGCTAGCACAATATTTTTAGAGGTAAGGCATTGGAATGGTAAATATTCTTAGAAGACAATATTAGTAGAGCTTGGGTAGATCTAGCTAAACCCTTCATAACATTATCTATTGACCTAGGATACCCATTCTTATTGATCACTCAGATATTGGGTACCCAAAGACATGGCCAGGAAAGACTCCTAGACTTCAATATCTTGTTCAAAAAGCTTTGGAATAGGATTCCTTATGAAATAAAACCATGACAAGAACATGCTTATATTTATTATCTCTAATATTTTGATCCAAAATTAAGCCTCCAAATACTACAATAAAAGGAAAAATTATTCCCACAAATTTTCCATCTAGCTATCTTGGACAAAAACATGCTTATCTTAGTAGGAAAATTTCCATTGGCCAATGGGGGACATTAAATGAATCCATAGACTATAGTCCTAGCTATACCTTAATCACAATTATCTATTATACCAAAAATAACTCCTCTCAAAGAGATAAGGAAATATGGAAACTAGCCCACTGCCACAATCAATGAGCATCAAACGACTGAAGAATTGAAAGTTATAATCCAACACTTCTCCAAGAGGCTTGAACAATAGAATAGTGAGCCAAAAAATAGTACATATGATCAAAATAATTTTTTGGTAGAGAATCAAAAGGTAGGTATAGAATGGAAAAATAAATAAAGTCCTAAAGAGAATAAAATCATGATCCTAGATATAAGTTCAAAATATTTCAAGGTTTGTATAACAAATTTGGACTTATTATGTAGCAAGAAAAAAGACATATACTCTATCCGAAAAATCCAACCAAATCTAAGTATGTTTTCTTTCCATAATTTGCTATCATTAGCTATGATAAAATGTAGAAAATTGGAGAAAGAATAGATGAGAAGCCAAAAGTGGTGTAGAGTTTGCAAGAAAATCAACAACCAAACAAAAATTTAGGGCAATACAAGCCAAATTTATAGCCATGGGATATCAACCAACAAAGTAACAAAGCACACATGGAGTTTTATTATATAGCAATCACTAAAGAACAGAGGATAAAATATACCAACAATAAAAATACCTATTCAATGAAATATCTTAAGGAATGATAAAATATTTTTTGGCCACAAAATAGATGGACTTGGTTGAAGTTACCCTTAGATGATCAAATACAAGCAATTATCACTAGGACACTCAACTAGATATTAAGTGATTATCACTTGGATGACATGAAGTTCGGATCTCACTATTCTACATGTCCTTGTACCTAGGAGGATGGGTCATACATAATTTTAAAATAGATGCAGAAAACACTATCACAACGATTCCTTAGGTGATCTACAAGGTTATGGGCTTAAAATTATTCTAAGCTAGACTCAATAACCTTACTTTACAAAGATAATTTGATCCAGACAACTAGTATAATAGAAAATGTTTCAATCCTATTGAATAAATTATTAGAGTTTGTAGTGGTACATGATGTAGTAGTTGTTGATATCCTACCATCATTTGGGGCATGTTTATCCAATGAATTTTTGGAGCAGTTTGATTCTCACTTGGCTCTAGACCATACTTACAATGAAATACCTTGGGTCAAAGGGACAAGATTCTTAATCAAAAAAATCAAGTCGTATCATATTAAGAGATACGAAGAGCAAAAAGCACATCCACTAGATAATATTCCTAAAAATATACAAGTAGACATGTTCATTTCTTTAGAGATAGAAGATAATACTACTAATATCTTGAGTAGTCACTATCCCAAGGTGTAGGACTGGTCAAAATGGATCGATCAAAAGTAATTAGAAGCCAGATATATCCATACTCAAGGTCTATGAGGTGAAAAAAATTGATAGGCATGGTAGGAGAGTCAAGAAATATTATTGGAAGACCCAAACATGATAGGAAATTTTGATATATTTGACCTGAAATGGTTAAAAAAGGTATTCTTGGAAACCCTTTAGATGTAGGTCAATACTATCTAGAAAGGAGAAACATCAGGAATATGGTAGTTAGCTACACTAGTTTCTCCTATGTTGTGTCAAATATGTCTTAGGAGTATAATCATCTTATGATCATGTCAATATCAAGAGTAGCCTCATGCTAAATTTTTACCTCAAAGGTTGTACCAGAGGAGAATGCTCAAATATGACATCATATGATCAGGTCACTACATATTCTAGTGAATAGGTAGAATTTTTCCAATGGAATGAAATATCATGCCATAATTTTATGTATATAGCCAACACATAAATAAAATCTATAACTTATAGGTGAAACTAAATAAATATGACTTACCATATAGAGGGAAATTTTAAAGAAAACTAAGAAAATTCACATAAGTGATAATCCAAGGGAATGCAGTAACCAATAGAAAGAAATTTGAGTGGCTCATAAATCCTATGAAAAGTACTCTTTGTACTTCCATTACCTCCAGATCCCATCTAGTTTTGTAGCAAATGAGGAAGGATGTGTTGGAAATTTTGAGTCAAATTTGTCATTGATGTCAAGGAATAAGCTACAGCTGATGTCAAAAGGTCAAAAGGAATAATGCAAATGTTAATGGCAAAAGAGCTTTATAATATTTTTAATATTATGTGGAAGCATAAGTAGAAGGGTTGTTGGAATAGGTAATGCAACATTGTGTAAATTATTCTTAGACTAAAATATAAAGTCTAAATTATAATATTTGAATTAGAATATAATTCTATCTTATGTAAAATATTCCCACCCAATTAATAAATAAATTAAGGGTGCTAGGAATATTTAATTTCTTGGGAAAAAGTTATTTCTCTTTTCTATCAAATATTAGAAAGTAACTAATCACTTTCTAATATTTGATAGATTGTGATAAGATTATATTAAGATAAGATTTAGGGTTGTAGTAGAAAAGTTTATCTTTAAATATGGGTGTTTTCTACTACATATGATAATATCTTGTCATATTGACTTGTTTTGTAGTTTATGTTGATGCATATTGTTTCATAACATTGAAGCATTCTTGTATTGTCGAATCATTGAGTAATATAGTGAGCTTCATAGTGGATGTTTTCCTTTTTCATTTGAAGTAGGGTTCTACCACTCAATATTTGTGTTGTGGGTTTACCTCTTTTATGTGTGATTGATCTTGTGGAGCATTCTTCGATCTTGGGGAGACTTTGCTTGTCTCACATTTGGTATCAGAGCGGTTGGGATATCCATCAAGTGTCTTCAATCCTTTGAGGTGAAAAAACCATTAAGGTATATATATATATATTGTATGCATTTGATATTTGGGTATTTTATGTAAATTTATTTTACAAATCTGCCATTAGGGTTTATAGATTTATTATGTTTTTAGATCTAGTTGTTATATATTTTGCAAACAGTATTTTCATTTTAAATCTATAATTTTTTTTTTGGCATTAAGCTTTTGCTAGAAATGTTTTTGGAGCCAAACGGATCCCATGGTTGTGTCCGAAAGACCAAAAAACCCCTATTTCCATATATAATTTTTTTTTTTTTTATTTATTAAAAAAAAAAAACAATCGGCTATATATATATATAAAACTGTTTTGCTTTATAAAAAAAAAATTGTTTCACATTATAACAAAAATAGTTTTGTTAAAAAAAAAAAAAAAATAGTTTTGCTTTATATAAAATAAAAACAATTTTGTTTTTTTTTTAAGTTTTGCTTTATAAAAATCTTTAAACTTTTTCATGCCATTTTTTTTATTAATAAAATAAATTTTATTAATTTAATTGCATTTTTTTAAGCAATTTTTATATTAAAAAATATTATTATTCTCCTTAAAATGCAATATTTTTTTTGTCTCACATTAACAATGGTTGTTTGTGAGTTTGTTTGTTTTGCAAGGTTATCCAAGTATGTTTTGGAGTATACAAGGCAATTTCAGATCAATTTTTTCACTCTCTTCCCCTATTTTTATTAATTTCTTCTAATCTCTCTCCAGTATTTGCTTGAAGCATATTGTAAATTAATGTAACTTGTATATCTCATTATGAAATTAAAATAAAATGAAAGTGAGAGTGAGAGAGATAGAAAAAGAGAGAGAGAGAGAGTGTGTGTGTATTTATGTTTTGCTTTGTGTCTCCACTATCTCTTGTTCATCTTTCTTACATTTTGCATCTCAACTAATATAACTACTAACTTACTAACTTGCTAGTAAACAATCTACTAACCAACTAACTTGCAATTTACTAATTTTCATATTAATCAAGAAGGTTAAAAATGAATCAAATTACTAATCACAACTTTAGTATTTGATTAAAATTTACTTAATCTTGCAACACAATTTATATTTGCTAAACGCCTATTGAATCCAAAAGAATCCGCTCTACCACTAACAAGTCCTTTTCGGGTCCTCGTACCCATACGCTTTTGGGTAACTTGATTGACCTTGGGTGAGATGAATTGGAAATTCATTAGGCTATAGCAAAACCTTAAAATGAACACTAAATTCCTAACTTATTTACTATCTAACATTTAACAAATATTTTATGGTTCAATTCAAGTTAGTTTATTTTGTTGCAAGATGATTGTTATGGTTAGTTACCTTATTATTGCAAGTTAATCTATTGCAAGTTGATCTTGGTTTATTCAATTGCAATATGGTTATAGTTGTTTATTACAATATGGTTATAGTAGTTCATGATTATCTTTCATGATGATCAATCAGCTATTGCCTTGGCTAAAAATATTGTAATGCATCAAAGGACAAAGCATGTTGAAATCCAAGCCCATTTTATTAGAGAGAACACTTGTGTGATGAGAACTTCATCCTTATGAGGTGTTTTGTGCTATATATATGAGTTGATATTTGGTGGTATAATTATTTTTTGCGTCTCTTTTGAACATGGTACTTTCTTGTTTGCCTTGTGCAACTTTTGTACATGTTACTTTGTAGATGGCATTGTGCAATTATGGTATATGATGAAATTGATTTATGCGACTCTTTTACATGGTACTTTCTTGTTAGCATTTATGCTACTTTTGTACGTGATATTTTATGGTTGGCTTTATGCAACTGATGTGCACACTTTATTATTTTCATATACCTTATGCAACTATTGTACATGGTACTTTTTTGTTAGCCTTGTGCTACTTTTGTACATGGTACTTTAGAGTTTGCATTATCATGGTACTCCTTGTTTGCTTTATGCAACTTTGTAAATGATATTTTTTTGATCAACTATATAGCACGTGACTATAAGTATGGATTGTCATATTTTTGTGATGACTTATATTTCACTATTTGTTAGATCAGTTTTGTTATCATCTTTGGATATTCATATATGTTGTGGTGAATATATTTATGATGATGTATCTAACTGATATTATGTTAAGCTGCTTGTAGCTTGCAGGTACTTTCATTTGGGATTTTGTAGGCTTACCGAAGATACCCTTGTGATGTTTTCTTCTTGTTATTTGAAACAAATTGTGGTTGATGGATAGATTTGTAAGTTGCTTGTTTATGAAGCTACTCCATTAGGGGCTTGCAGTCTCATTTTGGCCCATTTTATATTGGTACCTTATTGTAGACCATTCATGGTCATAGAAGCTCATTGTAACTATATTACTCATTTGACTCTCACCCTCATTTGTATCTTTAGGGGGAGAATGTTTCTTTGTCTCATAATTCATTTTTCCAATATTGCATTAAGGGGGAGTGTTGGAATATGTAATGCAACATTGTGTAAATTATTCTTAGACTAAAATATAGTCTAAAGAATAATATTTGAATTAGAATATAATTATATCTTATTTAAAATATTTTCACCCAATTAATAAATTAATTAAGGGTGCTAGGAATATTTAATTTCTTGGAAAAAAGTTAGTTCCCTTTTCTAGCAAATATTAGAAAGTAACTAATCACTTTATAATATTTGATAGATGTCATTTATCACAAATCTCAAAGATTAGATTGTGATAAAATTAGAAAGTAACTAAAGCACTTTCTAATATTTGATAGATTGTGATAAGATTTAGGGTTGTAGTAGAAAAAATTCTCTTTAAATATGGGTGTTTTCTACTACATATGATAATATCTTGTCATATTGACTTGTGTTGTAGTTTATGTTGATGCATATTGTTGCATAACATTGAAGCATTCTTGTACTATTGAATCATTGAGTAATATAGTGAGCTTCATAGTGGATGTTTTTCTTCTTCATTTGAAGTAGGGTTTTACCACTCAATATTTGTGTTGTGGGTTTACCTATTTTATGTGTGATTGATCTTGTGGAGAATTCTTCGATCTTGGGGAGACTTTGCTTGTCTTACAAGGGTTTTTATTAAAACCATGGATGAGAAAAAATAAAAGGTTTTTCTTAAAAACCCAAGGAGGCTTTTAAATTCATGTTTCGTTGAGTGACTGGTTAACTAGGGTTTTTTAGCAAGGATTGTTTCGTTGAGTGACTGGTTGAGTAGATTTGTTTGAGCCTAGTCAAGTGGATGTGTGAAGTGATTGTTCAAGTTCTATAAAAAACTATTCTATATTCTGAATTGATTTGAAGTGATTGAGCATTGAGGTGAATGTGAAGCATATTGAGTTTCTAACAATTCTCTTTATGTTTCTATGAAATTGGACAAATTTTAGTGTTGACTTGTTGAACAAATTTGAGGCAAGTCTTAGTGAAGACTTGTGGATAGATTGGTGTGAGATTTTTTGAAAACTTAAAAAATATATTGAGGATAGATTTGAGAATAGATATTGAGGACAAATCTGAGCATAACTTAGAGGGAATATTTTGGTGCATATTTGAGGATAAATTTATGCCAAACTAGAGATAGATATTAAACATATTTGTGCTAGACTGAAGGAATATGATTAGTACAAATTTGAAATAGAGTTTTGGAGATGACAGAGTATAGAGGACAATAGTCTCCAATGGATAGAGATCCATTAGCTAAGACAGTGAGGACAGGTGTCTTTAGTGGATAAACATCACTAGCCAGAGCAAGAGGAGAAAATATTTCTCCTATGGATAGATATCAATGAATTTTGATTAGGGGATTGGTGTCTTATTTGTACAGAGATCCATAAACATTGTAGGGAAAGGATTCCCAAGATAATTTATTTGAGAAAATTTATAAGGAATATTTTCTTCGTGGAGTATCCCACATTAGGTGAACCACGTTAAATCATGTATCTCATGTGTGTGATGCTTTATGTAATTTTTACTACTTTAATACTACTAATGTTAACATTTGGACTAAAAAGTGTAGCACCCTAAAATTGGCGCAGTAAAATTGGAATAATTACATTCACCTTAGTAAATAAATTTAAATTCAAATTTAACCTCCCAAACCGCCCGTTAACCGCCGAGAAACCCGTTTCCTCCTTTTTCGTGCCATTTTTAGGAGTTGTTTTGACCGTTTGACGATATCGTCTCCGATCAGACGATATCGCCCCAAATTTGACGATTTCGTCTGGACTAGAACGTCTAGACGATTTTGTTGCAAAACTGAATTTGCATAGTTGGAATCCGTTCCAACGGGTCTCCAATCTAGGCAGAAGCGTGTCTGCACCGTTGGGACCCTTCCCCCGTTGGAGATCTCCCAAATTGGGATGATCTCCAACCTCCCAACAACTATCCTATGCCTATTTAACTCTAAGGATTTTCCCTCCCCAACCCCTGGCTGAATTTTTATGCAAATTGAACCCTTATGCTCTAAAACATCATAATTCATATTTTGCATTAGTCCTATAGTCATTTCATTGCAGGTACACCATTGGTTTTCAGTCGGAGCCAATACCTATCACAGTCGACGAACCTGTCAAGATCGGAGGTGATCTCGTCAAATTCGGGATGATCTCGTACTAATGCGAGACGATTTCGACTGCAGCACACATCG
Organism: Wollemia nobilis; assembly: GCA_028583015.1. Taxonomy (NCBI): domain Eukaryota; kingdom Viridiplantae; phylum Streptophyta; class Pinopsida; order Araucariales; family Araucariaceae; genus Wollemia; species Wollemia nobilis. Next base: position 978,234 of record JAQPPZ010000032.1, read on the forward strand.
AGGCAATCAGTGCCTGGAGTTTGTTCTTCTATATCTTTTCTCTATCATTTTATGTTATAAATTAGATTGTTTAATTAGTTTTTATATTATATTGCATTTGGAGTTCACCCATTTTGTCTAGTTTACAGATTAAGATCATATTCTGCTATCTAAACATAGTTATTTGCATTTACTTATGTTCCTGTATATTGTTCAACACTCATATTACTATTTTACATAGTTTGCCCCTGTTTGCAAAATAGAATTTCTCGTATTTCGCATCTGCTTGCTGTTTTGCAGGTCTTTGATGAATTCATCTGACGAATTCGTCAGATTGCAGACGATCTTGTCAGTTCAGACGATTTTATCAAATTGAAGGCGATTCTATTGAATTGCGGACAATCCAGACTGCTTCAAGCTTTAGAAACTCCATCAGACTTCCGGATCAGGTAATCTTCATTGGCCTCCTACAAATTCTCTGTTTCTGTTTTCCTTTCTGTTTGTTGTATTCATTTAAATTGCATTTTCATGTAGTTTAAGTTAGAATCATTCGGCCAAACCTAGGATGAATGCTTAAAAATAAAATGAACTCATCAAAACTCATTCCCAAAACCTAGGCATGGAAACTTTCGTCAAATGTTTCCTGGTGAACCCACCATCCGTCGAAAAATCACCAAAATGCACCTCCCTTGAGAGGCGGGACCTTCGCAAAGTCCTCTCGTCCGAGGTACCATACCATCCTTTTCCCATCCTCCTTTCGGGCATGTATCCAATAGCCTGAAGGTAGGGGTGCAAAAAATTTGGAGCGATACATTTTGGTGAACCCGACGTGAATGCATCATAACCTTTTGAACAAAAACAAACAAGACAAAAAAAAAAAAAATTTAGATGCATTTTAAAACATTTAAGGTTCAAAATCATGTTTAGATGGTAGCTCCTAAAAAGAGGTTAGCAGTTACTATAAACGTAGTAAACCAAATAGCGGCCATAGAAGTTAATTTTGTCCTTAGTGTCCCTGAAGCAAGTAGAAATCAATCCTTGTGGGACGAGCTTATCAGAAGACTTAGTATCATTTCATCTAGGTCCACACGACTCAAATAGATTAAGAGGCTAGTCTTGGATAGAATCCTGGATCCTCATAAATTAGTGTTCTATCATGAACTTCAGAGAGCTTGCCATAGGTGGTTAGCCTATAGGAGAGCTTTAGTATCTTCAGAGTTGTTCAGCTTCGAGGAATACCTCGAAAATGTAGACATTGTACACCGATTCCTAGGCCTTGTAGAGGACCAAGAAGTTGTTCTCACAGATAGGGAAATATGGAATAGAGTTCCGCGAGCTGTGCTATATCGAGAGTATTGCCATGAGCTTTACTTTTATCAACCAGCATCTGAGATAGACAATATTACCATAGCCCTTTTCATCAAATTCTTAAAAGAAAACTTTCAATTTGAAGAAGAACATTTCATGACCCCTGAACAGCTTGAACCTATTAATGATATCCATAAGTTATTCATAGAAGATTAGTTCATCTATTTTTAGCCTTATTATTATTGTGTGCATTTCTTGTTTCATTTGCTGTATTTATTATATTGTTTCAAAGAAAAGCTAAAAATCAAAAAAAAAAAATCAAAATCAAAAAACATAGTAAAAAAAAAAAAACTTAAACATTTCATTTACAATATTGCATTAGGTATATATAAATATATACCTTTTAATTTGTTGCATATATATATATATATATATATATATATATATATATATATATATATATATATATATATATATATTTGCTGAAATCAAAACTTAGCACCATGACTAAACTTAGGAATGGTAAAGAGATTTTAGGAGAAGGAGAAGATTGGATACAAAATACAACTGAAAACCCAAATGTCCTTCTTGGAGATATAAATCCGGAAGGTGAAACTCTAGGTCAATCAGATGAAGACTTAGGTGAAGATAAGGAACAAGAAGGAAGTGTTAAAGAATCTTCATCCCCTAGAATAGCTCCAAATGGAGGCATCACTTTTGACAACGCAGAACATTTTCAAAAATTTCTTAATCAACATATCGACATCCTCAATGTGGCAGTCCGTATTGATAAAGGGGAAATTAGTGATGCCCAAGCAGTCTTAGAACGGGCGATTGATATGCAAACTAATCCTTTGTCTTTCATTGATCAAGAAAGTGATAAGGGTGGACCATCTAATGTGAATATGGTCACTATAGCCCAAGCCATGACCAAACAACAGGTCACCCAACCTCCTAAGCAACCTGTTACTCAACCTAAAATCACTCCCACACAAAATAAAATTCCCTTCACTACTTCCTTCCTCCAAACAGTTGAGCAAAATGCTTTAAACAGACAAAAATCTAAAACAAAGCCAAATACAAACTTTCAACAATCTACAATACAACACAATCCAACTTCAAAACTCCTCCATAATATTTTTCCTACCAATGTTTTACACAATAGTAACATGGCATCTAATCTGCATGTTCCTCCATCCTACACCCATAACACTTATGGCAATGCCCCACCAAATCAATATGGGGGGCAAACTAGTAGTTTGGAAGCTATGGTGAAACAATTGGCTTCACGTATGGACCAGATAGATCCCTACCGTCCCTCGTATAATTATCGAGATATTTGTAGCCAACCATTGGATCCCATAGTAGTAGCTCAACCATACCCTAAACATTTTCCCATGCCCGTCCTGCCTATCTATAAAGGAACCGAAGATCCCATAGAACATCTTCGCATGTTTAGGATAGCATGTCATGACATATCGCATAACGACTTGCTATTACTAAAAATGTTCCCCAAAATTTTAGGTGGAATGGCGTTAGAGTGGTATTATCAATTGCCCACTCACTCCTTAAGAAACTTTGAAGAAACAGCTGAGTCATTTGTTCATCAATTTAGTGCCTACATCGAGAGGCATGTAACTATTAAAGACCTATACAATTTAAAACAAGATAAAGACGAATGTTTTGCTGATTTCTTAGCAATATGGAGACAATTGACAGGAAAACTGCACTTTGTGCTACCCTATAGGGAAATGTTAGACATTTTCATTAACAATTTACAAGAACAACTTTCTTATGAGCTATCAACAGCTACTTTGACTACCTTCGATCAAGCTATAGACTTAGCTCGAAGGGTAGAAGATGCCCTCATTAGGAGAGGCCAACTTAGAAAGAAGGATGATGAGAAAACATCTAGAAATCAATATAAAAACAAACAGATTGTCGGTGATGGAGTCACTGACAACGTAAATGTTGCTAATGTCAATGCAACAAAAACAACAAAAAAATTCATCTTGAAACCGCCTGATAAGCCTCCTCGAGAGTTCACTAGATTAAACCAACCTTTATCAACTATTTTACCTCAACTTCTTGAAAGAGGTTTAATCCAATCGCCAGCTATCCGGGAACCTGACCCAAGCATACCCGGATATAGAGCTGATTTGCACTACGATTTTCATAGAGGTCCTGGACATTCTACCAATGCTTGTAAGAGATTGAAACATAAAATACAAGATTTGATTGACAATAATGAAATGGAAGTGCAAGCCTTCCAACCTAAACAAAACCCTCCTAATAATACCCAAAATACTGTTCCCCAAAATCAAAATCGGAATGCCAATCAAACTTTAGACATATTTCAACACCCTTTACCAAGACATGGTAAAGAGGTAGCCAATCAAATTGAACATCACAATGTTCCCCCTCCTACCCGATATGTAGGAACCATTAGCGGGCAATTACCTGTTCAGGACTCTCACACATTCGACACAACCTTATCCCTGGTTACAACCAGGCTCTTACATAATTTTCAAACTTCTGATTCTAGCGATATAGAGTCAGATAGTGAGAGTGAAATAGACACCATTCAATCGAATAGTTCTGAAAACGAATCAGATCCTATTCAACCTATCACAGATGCTAATGTTCCAGAAGAACATTTTCCCAAAAGAGTCACTACTCGACCTTCTTCTAATGAAGTCCTTCCTTATGAACAAGCCATAAACTCTCAACCGAGACCATTTCAACGTCATCATTATAACATTGTAGGTACCATCGGAGTCGTCACTCGACAACAAGCTCAAAATCCCCAACAAGAACTAAACCAGAATGATGGATCAGCTCCATTTGTTCTGAAAAATCCTAATAAAGGAAGTCATGCTCCTATTGTTCAAACTAAACCCCCTTACAACATTAATGAGCAATTGTCTAATACCACCGCCAGAATCTCCCTTTTAGATTTATTAAGATCCTCCCCCACCCATAGGGATGAATTGATGCTTACTTTGAGCCAGATGATGGTACCTCAAAATATCCAACCCGAAGCTATGGCCAATACTATCATCACGCGAGAGATTGATTGTATTGACTTTCGGGATAAAGATATCCCACAACACAGTTTACACAAGGATAATCCCTTGTATATTATAGCTTTAATTGGGGATGTAGCTGTCAAACGAGTCCTGATTGATAATGGCTCATCTCTAAACATCTGCACCTTTGACTTCTACCAATGATTTGGTTTTAGAAGTGATGAAATGAAGAAGAATGATATGATTATCAAAGCCTTTAATGACGAAACACAAGAAACGTGTGGAGTCATTACCCTCCCATTGCAAGTTGGTCCTAGAACCCTTTAGACAACTGTGTTCATTGTACATTACCCAGCATCATACAATATACTTTTGGGACACCCTTGGATTAACGCCATGCAAGCAGTCCCATCAACTTTACACCAATGTGTTAAGTTTGAGTTTAAAAATCAGTTGGTCACTATTCATGGTGACCCTAGACCTTTTGATATGTGTGCATTGGCAGAACCAGTTGGAGTGCAATTTTGCCCTGCTCTGTCATCCACATATCCTAGTTCTTCTTCATCTAAAACTGTGAAATATAAACCCATCATTTCATCTATTCCTCTTCCATTAACTTCATCTTCCCATATAGATCAACCACCTGCTAAACAAATCACTGTAGAACATCAAAAAGATCTTAAAACTACAACCAATTCTTCAAGTTCTAATCCCATAAATTCAAAACCTTCAGACACATTTATCATACCTTCCACATCTCAAAACATAGGTAATAACCCTTCTACATCTTATGCCCTTTCTGATGATCTTTTACCAGATTTATCTACAATCTTAATATAAAAAAAAATGAATGATTTCATGCAATATTCAGACCTTTTAAATCAATTGCCGCCATCTCCTCGTACTTTGGGCCTCCCACAACCTATGGGAAGTACTTACCAAGTCGGGAGTTGCGCCTTCATGTACAAAGGATATGACTGGGGAAGAATCCCTCAGAATATCAAAACCCATCATGATGGATATGCTCGGTGCTATTTTACCAACGATTATATTAAAGCTAAACCCATGATGCTTAAAATGGGATATAAAGGGAAAGGCTTAGGACCTTTCCAAAATGGCATGAAAGAACCTTTCGAGGTAGAACCATGGCCTGCCCGATGTGGTGTGGGCCTATTACCTAGTAAGGGTCAACCCTTTCCTTTTGAGGATGATGATCATCTCATATGCTATCAAGACTATTTGGATAGACATGTTGATTTACCTCTTAAAAATATGTCATTTTCATGCAACATGCTATCCATAGCATACCCTAAAATGATTGCTGACCCCGATGAAGAGTTGGAAGGAGATATCTTCCATGATGTCTCTGTTGAAGAGATGTTGTATAACGGGTTTTATTTTGATGGTTCTATACCAACCATAGCTCAACTTGAGGCCACCGACCCTCAGAACAAATTATCTAAATTAACTTTACAAGAGTTACAAGAGTTGGGCGTTTCACCTGCCCCACCTAATTTTGAAAGAGATCTACACATGGAGGTAGAAAATGTCCTTAAAATTAATATTGGAACTGAGGACAACCCTCACATAATCAACATTGGAGTAGAACTAAGTCAAGAAAAACAAGAAAAATACATTGCATTTCTTAAAGGGTATGAAGATGTCTTCGCTTGGACATATGAAGATATGCCAGGTCTAGACCCTTCTGTAGTCATGCACCACCTAGTGGTCCATCCGGATGCTAAACCTGTTAAACAAAAACTTAGAAAAATGCATCCCAAAGTGGCTCTGCTAGTCAAAGGGGAGTTAGAAAAACTCCCGAATGTTATCTTCATACAAGCTATTGATTATGCTGAATGGATCTCCAATGTAGTTCCAGTCACCAAGAAAGAAGCCACCAAAGTTAGGGTTTGCACAGATTTCAGAGATATTAACGTTGCATGCCCTAAAGACGACTTTCCTCTTCCAAATATGGACCAAATTATTGATTTTACTATCGGAAGTGGGATGATGTCCTTAATGGATGGATTCTCCGGCTATAATCAGATCAGGATAGCTCCTGAAGACCAGGCTAAAACAGCCTTCATTACCCCCTGGGGTACCTTTTGTAGGAAAGTGATGCCCTTTGGCCTAAAGAATGTCGGGGCAACTTATCAACGGGCCATGACCTACATCTTTCATGATATGATGCATGATATCCTACATGATTATGTAGATGATATTATAGCTCGCTCTCTTATTCAAGATCATCATTTAGACGATTTAAGAAAAGTTTTTAATCGATTACGAGAATATCTCATTCGATTAAATCCAACAAAATGTATATTCGGAGTTAAATCCGGCAAGTTATTAGGGGTTTTAGTTTCCTTACGTGGTATCGAAATTGACCCTCTCAAAATTGCGGCTATCACTGATATGCCCGCACCCACTAATATATCTGAATTACGAAGTTTACAAGGTAAACTTCAAGCTATCCGTCACTTCATTGATAAGCTGGCGGACAAAACTGGTCCCTTTATTAAACTCCTTAAGAAGGACGTCCCATTTAATTGGGATACAGAATGTAGAGAAGCTTTTGAACTTCTCAAGCAATATCTCCTTAACCCTCCGGTGCTTTCACCGCCTAAATCTGATCGCCCATTTCTTTTATATATTTTTGCTTCAGATTCTGCCTTAGGAGCTATGTTAGCTCAGCTTGATGATGAAAAATGAGAACGCGCTAATTATTATATTAGCCGAACTTTCATCAGTTATGAAACTCGCTATACAGCGTTAGAAAAGTTATGTCTAGCAGTCGTGTTTGCTACGCAAAAATTACGACATTACATGCTTAGCCAAAAAACGTATGTCATTGCCAAATATGATCCTCTAAGATATCTCATGAGTCGACCTTATTTATCGGGTCGCACAGCCAAGTGGGTTCTTGCTCTAAGCGAGTTTGATCTCACCTTCATAGGACAAAAATCTGTTAAGGGTCAAATCATAGCAGATCAATTAGTTGCTGCACCCTTAGAGTCTACTCATCCCCTCATTATCGAGTTTCCTGATGAATGCCTTCAATTAGAGGCAGACCTTGTTGAACAATGGTCCTTATACTTTGATGGAGCCCGATGCATGAGTGGGGCTAGTGCGGGTATTATTTTAATATCTCCGCAAAAACATCTTATTCCTCTTTCATTCAAACTAACCTTTGCTTGCACCAACAATACTGCTGAGTATGAAGATCTAATCCTTGGATTACAAGCTGCTTTAGCGCTTAAAATTAAAAACCTTTTAGTTTTTGGGGATTCCCAATTGGTTATAAACCAAATTAATGAAGTTTATCAAACCAGAGATGATAAACTTCACCCATATAAGGCCTATGTTTTACAACTAATGGCCTTGTTTGATCAAGTTACCTTGGAAGCCATTCCTCGAACTAGCAACCGTGCAGCCGACGCCATGGCCGCCGTTGCATCTCTCTTGCCCTTGGAGTTAGACAACGAATATGCCACTATCATCATTCGTCGACTCCAGGAACCCGCTTCACATAAGTCATGCTTAGAGCCTTTGGATGTGTTTCTAATCAAGGAAACCACTCCTGAACTCTGGTATACAGACATATTTGATTTCCTCCAAAATGGGACTTTCCCTACTAATTCTAATCGCAACCAGCATCGGTTATTACGTCGACGAGCAAGTCGATTTGTAATCATTGGCAATACTTTATATAGGAGATCTTTTGAAGGTATCCTATTAAGATGTCTAAATTTAGAAGAGTCTAAATCAGCCTTAAGTGAAGCCCACGATGGATCTTGTGGAGGACACTTTAGTGGTAGCGTCATTGCTAAAAAGCTCCTTCGGATAGGATACTTTTGGCCTACCATGGAAATGGATGCACATGAATATGTGTGCCATTGCAACAAGTGTCAAAAACATGCTGACCTTGTCCATGCGCCTGCACAAGAGCTGCAGGCTATTTCTTCTCCTTGGCCCTTTTCTAAATGGGGCTTGGATATTATTGGTAAAATTAACCCTGTGTCTTTTGATGGACATAAGTTCATCATAACCGCCACTGAGTATTTCACGAAGTGGGTCAAAGCTATGCCTTTAGCTTCCTGCACTGGTTCACAAGTCTCTAAATTCATTTTTAATCAAATCATCTGCAGGTTCGAAATTCTTGCAAATCTCATCTCTAACAATGGAACTCCATTCAAAAATAAAGATGTTAAAAAATTATGTCAAAAATATAAGATTCAACATCGCTGGTCTACTCCCTATTATCCTCAGGGTAATGGTCAAGCAAAAGCTTCTAACAAAACTCTAATCAAAATTATCAAAAGACTAGTCAATAAAACTCGTCGTGACTGGCATATTCAATTATATCCAGCCCTGTGGGCTTATCGAACTAGTGTTCGAACCCCCACAGGCACTTCACCATTTGTTTTGGTATATGGTGCTGAAGTAGTTTTTCCATTTGAATTAGAAGTTCCTTCTTTGGCTCTGCTACTTCAAGACACCGAAGTAGGAGATGAATATCGCTACTGGCAGACTCGATCACTGGAACTCCTAGACAAAAAATGCATCAATGCTTTAGAGCATCTCCGTGCATACCAAAACAAGCTTAAAAGAGCATATAATAAGAAAGTTCGTCATCGATCCTTTGAGATTGGCGATCTTGTTCTAAAAGAAAATAAAAAAAATACAAATGCAACCAAAGAACAGGTAAATTTGAGCCCAACTGGCTTGGACCATACATCATTACTCGCAAAATTTGAATCAGGAGCATATAAATTATCTACCTTAGATGGTAAAGAACTTAAAGAACCCATGAATATTTTACATCTCAAACGTTATTATGCATAAATTTGATTATTTCATCCATGTACATATTTGTTCAAAATCATTCAAAAACCTCAAAAACATTCATAAAATCTTCAAAAATATTTATCGCATTTATTTTGTAAATTTTCTTTTGCTTTAAAACAAAAATCAACATAAAAAAATCCAAAAACAGCTATATGCTTGACTCTTTCGAAACCAACACAATATACAGAATAAAGAGAGAGTCAACATTTTCAAAACTTTCTCGAAATCATTATTTTCTTACAATTATTGCAGTTATATGTTTCAACTTATTTTGGATAAAACTAGCATTTATTTGGCATCCCCCACTTGCACAATCACAACAATAAATATCTTGATTTTATCTGGCATGATTACTAATCTCTCTTATATCAAAGTACACAAAAATCAATTAAATAAAATTTGAGCATAGATAATTGATCTTGGTATTTACTTAAACCAAGCACATCTTTTCACAATAAAATGATTATATTTGTAATTTCCATGTTTTTCTACATAGTAGAACTGATTTCTTGAGTGAAAAGTTTCCCTTGCTATCCTATCATGCACATGGTCTAGAATCTTTGATAATTGGCAAAAGGACAAGCTCACCCCTACCCAAAATAAAAATCCCTTGCTCTACAGCTAATCCGAGCAAGTATCCCTAGAAAAAGAAAAGAGAAAAGAAAAATGTTATTCTATATCATTCCAGCAATATTTCAAGCACTATCTCAAAAATCAAGCAAAAGAAAAATAAGCAAAGTTCAAAAGAAAGCAAGAAAAGCAATAAAATCCCTTTCCCTACCCTTTGAAAAGAAAAGAAGGGTGAATGAGCTTGAATCCCTAGAATTCTCAATTATTCAAAAACTGTGAGGTAAGCCCCATAACAGGTGGTTTGTGCCCAACCTGCTTGGCCTTGGGTAACTCCTAGCGTGGCTATATGTCTGTCACATTAGCGACCTTCTTTTGTACAGACCTATGTTTGCTCATGGATTAGCTAGCTCTTGATAATCTGATCTACATAGTAGCCTAGTATGGTTATATGCATCTACATCATGGTTAATGAACACTTAGTTGGTTTATTCAAATCACTTGTATCATAGTATCTTGCTCAAAATCGTAATTGAACCATACAATTGCACACACATTTGTATTTGAGAGATTTTGTCTATCATTATGATAAATCAAGATTGGAAATGAATTCACTTATGCACATGGGATTCCTTATAAATCTAATTTTTTCAAAATACTTTGAAATATTATTTTTGCAACTTGTTTGGAATAATCAAGTACAATTATTTACCACAAAGACAACTATATAATAGAAGAAATCAAAAATTTCAATTAAAACATATCATATATATCTTATCGACTTTCACAACGATGGTATAGTTTCAAAACCAAAATTGGAATTTTATGCTTAGCGCAAGTCCTCATTATCATATTTTCTGTTCATCAAAAATTAATCATGCAATAAAATTATCTTTTCTTTGATCTTCGCGATGATAGTATAAGTCTATACCTACATATTCTATACTTAGCGAAAACCATTGTAACAATATTTTTTCCCAATTTATCAAAATTCATAAAAACCATATGACTTCATTTTACACCAATTATGCTTTTCAAAAGCAAATACATTTTTATTATTTCATATCATTATGTCAACCTTTGCATTTTGCAATGATGGTATAATTCTTAATGAATTATTCAACAACTTTATCACACTTAGGAATTTATGCCTAGCAAAAATTATTTTACAATATTTCATGCATAATATTTTCATGGAAATCTGAAAACAAACCATCATCATCATCATTTGCATCATCACAACAAAGTCTTAAGACAGTCTCTTAAGCACTCTTTTCTTTTAACAATATTTCTATCCTAGGACTAGCTTGACGACCGAGTGAGCAGCGACTCCATGAAATGGTCTATAATAGCGACAATGTCCTTTGAAATTATTGTTAGAAATCTCTTTTAATTTTTTTCACATTTCATTACAACCAATCAATTTGTTACATCAGATTATTTCATTTAAAATATTTATAGCATGACATCCAAATTATAATTTTTCCAAAACGACATAATTACATGAATCATCAATAAAATCATTACACCAATCAATTCAATCAATCAATCAAACATAAAAAGCATCATAAGCATCACATAAGACAAGTCATATGATCAAAAAAAAATATCTCATCTATATATATCAACAGAATATATACATCATCAAAACTAGATTGGTATGCCACAATCTGTACCTCGGCATACTCAATCCTCTATCAATACAAGTATAATACAATGTCAATGGCAGTATCCTGCCCTCTAGCCTCGAAAGCCTCTAGAGCTCTCGGCCTCATCTCCTCCCCTGCCCTACGGAGGGCGAGGTGGTCCCATCGTAGTATGTGTGGTACTGCGAGTCCTTGTCGTCGACCGAGATGAGCTCCTCGTCGACCCTGTCCTGATCGACTCTGCTATGGCAGGTGGCACCTGTATCCTCTGGCCCTCTGGAATCGCCTGGTAGTATAGCACCTGATAGAATGCGGTCTAAGAAATCGACCGTAGCAGCTCCTGAGTGCTTACCCCTCCGCCTCGTGCCTTGAGACGAGCATTCTCGTCTCGTAGCTGTGACACCTTAGCCTGGTGCTATGTAGCTGCATCCTGTAATGTCTACACCTGAGCTCACAGACGATCTCTCTCTGCTCAGAGAGTAGCCATCTTGCTACTCTCTCCAATGTCCACACCCTTGCCCTTATCAGGTGATGGTGGCCTCTGTGGAGATGGGGGTCTCACCTCCCTCCTCTCCCTCTCCCTCTATCACGGCCTCTCTTGTACCTGTGGCCTCCTCTGCTCTCCTCTGCCACGACCCCGGGCTGCCTCTACCGCCGCCTGGCGCCACCTCCCTATTCGATGCACAACTACATGGATCGGTCCCTGTGCCCTTGTCATCCGAGGAGGGCGGATGCCTATGTACCAGGCATCGTAGCCATCGGCTACTCCTACGTTGTCCCCATCCACTGGCTGGATGGGGGCATCGTCTACGTCCTGGCTCTAGAATCGCTGCATGTCTAGAGCCCCGCTAACCGTGGTGTTATCCCGGACAGTCCGAGAAAACTCGTAATCCCTGAGAGATGGGATCCCCTGCTATAGACCGAACTATCACAAAACTCGATCATAGCGATGGATCTCCACCTCTCCCCTCTCCATCCGTAGCCAGCAGACTCGCCTGATGCGAGCCAGCTCCTGTGCATCCTTTGCCCACCCTGGATGCTACCTCCACGGCCTCAAGGTGATCTGGTCTAGGACCAAGTCATCCAGTAGTCTTCGGGACATCAATAGGTCGATCCGTCGCTGTGCCCCTCTTCGGAGCCACCAGTAGAAGACTCGGGGCCTCTCCCCATCAACCCCTGTCAGTGGAAGCCCTACCGGCCTCCGCACCGCAATGTGCTCCCAACACCAAACCTATAGGAGCGATGTCATAACCAGACATCGACCGCCCTTGTATACGACCCCATGCAGGATCCTATACAATCGACATAGAACAAAGCTGCCCCAAGAAAATCTGTAGCCATGGTCGTGCATGTTGCAGATCACATCTGCCAGCATCCATGGTACCCTGCAGCCGCTCTGGTGGCACAACAGAAGTCCACCAACCACCCCAGCAAAAACTTGTGTCAGTGTAGATGCCCCAGGCATCTGGTGCAGTGCCTCGATGTTCACTCTGCCCTTCTCCAGGGTGAATCTCGGGTCACCGCAGAGTCATCCCATCGCGTGGCCCTGATTGGCCGCAGGTGTGATCATCCTCCTTTGTATGGGGATTCTAAGAATCCTCCATACATCCTCTAGTGTGGGAGTCATCTCCCATGTCGATAACCGAAAGCATGAAGAGCCCGGGTACCACCTCTCTGCTAGGGCCGTCAGTAGCCCCATGTCTGTAGATACTTGTGGCATATCTGCCACATGTAGTAAGCCGGCCTGTGCCAGTTGATATTGCTCTGCCTGTGTCAGAGTGGCCAAGTCATCTCTTAATCCTCCATATTTCCACTCTCTGCTCTTTAGTAATCCTCTTTGCAAGCATAAACATCAAAACAACAAACAATCATTAATAACAATTTTAGCAATCAATAATGCAACTTAAAGATCAAAATTTTGCAATTGATGATATCGCCCACTATTAGCCGATATCGTCCGAAATTTGAGCAAAATCGTCTCCGATTTCGCATGTCGAAATCGTCTCTAATTTGACGAAATCGCCCCTTTTTCGCCGATTTCACCCTTGGGCGAAATTGATGAACTTGAGACGATTTCATCGAACTAGGGACGATTTTGTTCGAACGACGTCGATGTCCAAAAACGACCGCGATGCTCAAAATTCACCCAAAAATCCATCTAAAAAGCATGTAAAATCAAATTAAATCAATTCTAGATCAGTTTAAACCCTTACCCGTAGACCGCGGCGGACCTCTGCAGATCTGTGCGCTGTCTCTACCATTTTTTGCTCCAGAACTCTCAAAATAGTAAAATGAACAGTAAAAAATGAATTAGGGTTTTACCCTATTTTTCTTAATTTTATTCAACAAATAATTTTTGCTTTTTGGCGTTTTTACCTCAAACGTTCGATTTGGGTAAAAACATGGAGGGGGCACCATAGTAAGCTGTCGTACGATTCGACTAAGAATCGTCGCCTAAAAATGGGAATAATTTTTTGCTTTCTCGTAGATCGAGAAGAACTCATCTTTAACGCATTTTCTTTGGAAAATTTGCTAAAGAGGGGGGAAAATGTAGCACCCTAAAATTGGCACAGTAAAATTGGAATAATTACATTCACCTTAGTAAATAAATTTAAATTCAAATTTAACCTCCCAAACCGCCCGTTAACCATCGAGAAACCCGTTTCCTCATTTTTCGCACCATTTTTAGCAGTTGTTTTGACCATTTGATGATATCGTCTCCGATCAGACGATATCGTCTCCGATCAGACGATATCGCCCCAGATTTGACGATTTCGTCTGGACTAGAACGTCCAGACGATTTCATCACAAAGCGAATTTGCATAGTTGGAATCCGTTCCAACGGGTCTCCAATCCGGGCAGAAGCGTGTCTGCGCCATTGGGACCCTTCCCCCGTTGGAGATCTCCCAAATTGGGATGATCTCCAACCTCCCAACAACTATCCTATGCCTATTTAACTATAAGGCTTTTCCCTCCCCAACCCCTGGCTGAATTTTTATGCAAATTGAACCCTTATGCTCTAAAACATCGTAATTCATATTTTTCATTAGTCCTATAGTCATTTCATTGCAGGTACACCACTGGTTTTCAGCCGGATCCAGTACCTATCGCAGCCGATGAACCTATCAAGATCGGAGGCAATCTCGTCAAATTCGGGATGATCTCGTATACTGATGCGAGACGATTTTGACTGCAGCGCACATCGAGGCAATCAGTGCCTGGAGTTTGTTCTTCTGTCTCTTTTCTCTATCATTTTATGTTATAAATTAGATTGTTTATTTAGTTTTTATATTATATTGCATTTGGAGTTCACCCATTTTGTCTAGTTTATAGATTAAGATCATATTCTGCTATCTAAACACAGTTATTTGCATTTACTTCGTTCCTGTATATTGTTCAACACTCATATTACTGTTTTACATAGTTTGCCCCTATTTGCAAAATAGAATTTCTCGTATTTCGCATCTGCTTGCTGTTTTGCAGGTCTCTGATGAATTCGTCTGACGAATTCGTCAGATTGCAGACGATCTTGTTAGTTCAGACGATTTTATCAAATTGAAGGTGATTCTGTTGAATTGTAGACGATCCAGACTGCTTCAAGCTTCAGAAACTCCATCAGACTTCCGGATCAGGTAATCTTCATTGGCCTCCTACAAATTCTCTATTTCTGTTTTCCTTTCTATTTGTTGTATTCATTTAAATTGCATTTTCATGTAGTTTAAGTTAGAATCATTCGGCCAAACCTAGGATGAATGCTTAAAATAAAATGAACTCATCAAAACTCATTCCCAAAACCTAGGCGTGGAAACTGCCGTCAAATGTTTCCTGGTGAACCCACCATCTGTTGAAAAATCACCAAAATGCACCCCCCTTGAGAGGCGGGACCTTCGCAAAGTCCTCTCGTCCGAGGTACCGCACCATCCTTTTCCCATCCTCCTTCCGGGCGTAGATCCAATAGCCTGAAGGTAGGGGTACGAAAAATTTGGAGCGATACAAAAAGCAATAAGTTTTATCTTATAATTTTCACCCCCCCTCTCAGTATAAGCACATGTTCTTCAGGATGATAACACCATACTCTCCCTTCTGATCATTCCCCTTTTATTTTCCTACTTTTTATTATCTAGAGCATAGCATGCCATAACAAAAGAAAAACCAAGAGGTAAAAGAAAAGGTAAAAGGAATAGGACAACCTAAAGAGACTCAAATACTGACCAACAAAATATAATTTCTAGACAAAATAGGTTTGCTAAATATCAAAATCATGTGCTTTCAAATAATATTTAGATGTGCTCCTGTATGTTCTTATTTCATTACTATGGGCACCATAAGAAACATGTTGGTAGGGAATATGATGGATCATTCATTCATTATGTATTTCATCTCCCCTCCACTTATTTTCTCTTCCCTTTCCCCTCCCATTTTTTTATCACTTTCTCAAATCTATAGCCCAATGGAGAAAATATCTTGAATCATTTCTTGCAAATAACTACAATTATTTCATGCAATTGTGGTAGCATGGAGAATTAATATTCTCGGTATTCTCATGATGCAAACAAATGCTAAGGATTACCATGATGATTTAATAGAGAAATATTGTTATGTATAAACTAAACACATATAACACTAGCAACAAGGTTTAAAATGGAAAATAGCTTGCTATAGTGAGACGTGTGTTGTAATAAAAAAATTATGAAAGCAAACATATGTCCTATTAATGGAGGTTTTACGAATTTGAAGTTATGGTTCATCAAAATAAAGGAAAAACTTGATAGATACTAGAAATTAGTTCCAATTCGAACAAAAACTAGTTTAATCTAGCTATTGTCAACTTTAATAGATGTCTATAAATGGTAGTCTAGGGCTACCTAATGCATGAAACTTTCCTAGGGGTAGCCATGCAAAAATACAAAGCAATGCTAAGTTCTACAACACTCTATGACTCTAAAGACAACTATCTCCATGGATTTGTAAGAAAAAGGATGATAAAAAGGGTAAATTCTTAGAGGTTTACAATATGCCCCTAAGATGATTTTAAACCTAGACTTGAAATCATGTTTAGTTGTACTGAAATATGCTCATATTTTTTGCAATGTTGTAGGAGGTTCCTGCTTTCATGTATCTCTATTTTTTTATTTCTCTTTCGAAATTAGTATTTCCCTCATATTTCTATTGTTGTCTTCCACACCCTCATTTTACCCACCTCCATACTCATATCCTCACCCTATCTACTTGAATATCTTGTTGCCAAAATCCAACATCCATGTTTTGCAATTGATTCAATTTTCTCATCTTTTGCAACCTTTCCTCCTTCAATAACCTTCCATAACACTCCCTTTCCATATGTCAAATCCTATCCCTATTTTGATTTTTATTTTATTTTGACATTCATAAGTCTTCCTCACTCCTATAACACATATTTTCAATCAATTTATCTTCTAGATCTATTTCCTCATAGAATACACTTCATCTCATAGATAAGGCTTACTAGGTTCTCAATTTCACAAGAAAAAATCCTAAAAATCACCAATAATGTAGGTCATTTTCATCATCTACATCCATTGTGTGGTATAGTTTAGACCATATAGTTATTTTTCAAAAGCAATAGTGTAGGAAATTGTATGCAATGGTTCAAATGGAAACTAGAAGAGCACCAATGGAGGCTACTATAGAGATTCAATGATGAAAGGTTGGTTCAAAGTAGGCAAAAATATTATAGGATGAAGAAAATAAAAAATGAGATTTTTGAATACAAAAATGGGAAAAACAAGTAGCAAAGCAACAAGCAAATGATTGCTAGATAATATTTTATGTTATGGCATGAAATCCAACATCCAACAGGGCCAAGTGAGATAAAATTGGCTAAGTAAAGGAAGCTAGCTAGATATCCAAGAAATTGATGTTAATAGAAATATAGCAAAAGTATAACATTTGGTATTCTTTAAAATTAAAATCAAAGGCATGGGACCCAATGTCTAACAATCAAGCATTGAAGATAGATAAATAAAGCTAGCCATATAGACTATAATATTGATGTCAACAAGACAATAAAAAATGACTAACATAGTGTAAAGCAATGTCAAACTTGAAATATTCCAAGCTATTGAGCCCAATACCTAGAATCCAATGTTACAACTTGCACAAATCCTAGAGGTGTTAGACTTCAAAAGGTGATGATGTAATCATCAGAAGCTCAAATACCCAAAAAACCAAATAGAATGTTAGATGCAAAATAAAAGTAGGTCTAATTGACCCGACAACAAAGCATCAAGGCTCAAAGTAAACTATCAATGTTTGGCATCATATACAAATTCTAAAATTTTCATACTAATATCATCAAAAGTGAATAAGTTACCTGGTATGTGACAAGAAGTTCAAAAATCTAGCAAGAGGATAAAGACAAAGGAAGCTATACTTGGTCATGCCAACTATTAACAACAAGCAATATGATATCATGCCATTAATAACTGCATAAGTGATATGAAATAGTCCATATCAACAAGAGTGCATGTGTCAATCAACCACCATTTATCATTGCTATCAGAATATTTCAATGGCTAAAGCCTTCTCCATCACACATATTCCCTTGATCAACTGAATATGCATAATAGAAAAGAGTGGAATCTCACCTGATGATCACATTCCAACGATGTGGCATGAAAGCCAACTTCAAAATGAAATTTGCATCATACACATCAATAGAGCATGCTTGAAGCAGTTAAGCATATCTAAGTTGAAAGTGATAGCCATGCTCTATGCTTTCCCTAAAGCCTACAATATGCTCTAATAACAATCATTCTTAGATAACTAAATACATTGTAAATATCTATATATACTAGAATGTAAGCCATTCTAATGGTCAACTCTTTAGTGTTTACAATTAGTATAGCTATATTTATTGAGGTTATATGCCTTTTGAATGAAAATTGAATTGTTATATGGACTCTTGCTCATTTCTTGTGTTGAACATGTATGTATGCCTTACTGAGTAGTTAAGAATTTATGTTAAAGCTAAGAATTAATAATTTTGCTACAATTATTTTGCATTCTAGGTTTCTATTGGGATTTATTGTTATAGTTCTAAAATAACTTAGCAATGCTCAAATTTATTCATGTTTAAAAGTTTTAAAGCATAAGGAAAGTAGGTTTTTTTGTTAGGTAATTTAATCTAAATTTGAATTGTGAGACTCTCTACATTATGTCTCTTGATGTTGTTGAATCCGCACCACTTTTATCTTAGTTTTCTAATCCTTTGTATTTCTTACTTTAGTCTACAACCCTCTCATTTAGTTATATTAACTGGGCATATAGGATTCAACATTCTCCAGAGATTTACTCAGATACCCCTATTTTTAATCCATACAATCTCTTTATCAAGGTCTTGAGGGTGCATCACATTCACTTGGGTGGATTTTAGACTAAGGCTACCTTATGGGCATATCATACTAATATACATACCCTAATAGGTGCAACACCTTATTATTTGATCTATGACACTGAAGTAGTTTTTACTTTTGAACTTGAAATTCCTTCTTTGAGAGTATTGCTACATGACTCTTCAATCAATGATAAATGTCATCTAGGTTGCCTTCATAATTTAGAGCTTTTAGAAGAAAAACATATTAATGACTTAGAACACATAAGAACCTATTATAACATACTTTGACATACTTACCATAAGAAATTATATCCAATATCCTTTAAAATAGGGGACCTAGTCCTCAATAAAAAGCAAAAGAACACTAATGCCAAGGAGGTAGTGAAAGGAAAATTTGAGCCTAATTGGCTAGGTCCTTTCATCATCACTACTAAATTTGGCTCTAGAGCCTACCACCTAGCCACATTAGATGATAAATAACATAAATAACCAATAAAAATAATGCATGTTAAGAGATATTTTTCTTAAAATTGCATGATCTACTTGTTCATATGACTAATTACATGATTTCTTGCTTGCATAGTAGCCTAAGTTCATATTGCATGACTGCTTGGTTTAATTTCTCATACTATCAATCCAGGAGGATTTATGATGAAGCAATGGTAATCCTACCTACCATAATAATAATTTGCATTACATTTACATGAGGTACCTAATGCTAAGTGGTCCTTCTAGTCAAACCAATCATTTGCTTTACCTCCTATCCTACTTTCTACTCTTTCCTGCTTACTATTTATCACATTTCTTCTCTTCTTCTCCCTCTACCGGGTTAAGTGATGTATGACATAATTATATATGGTCCTGATGACATGAACTTACCCATTTATTCTATTCCAATTTTAGGCACCCAAATCAATTACTTATACTCTACTTTATTCTACTTCCTAAATCCTATCTATTACATTTTTTCTTCTTCTTCCTCTATTAGGTTAAGTGGCATATGATGTGATCATCCATGAATTTTATGGCTTGATATTAACCCTTTATTATATACCAAAAAATGATCATAATTAAATAAAATACTCATATCTCTGACCACATTCTTACTAATCAAATATCAACACCATTCCAACAACAAAAATGTGTCTATCATCAGTTCTCATAATTATTTAATAAACCCTCTCAAGGTATTGATCTCTATAATTTATGGATTGTAATTCTATAATTTGTTATAGACATATCATGAATCAAAGGAATATTATAATATCTTAACATGACCTTTCAATGTTTTCATAACATTCCTTCATCAAATTCATCAAGAATTGCTTTTCTAATAGGGCACTTGGGCTAAGAAGCTCTATTAATCTAATAACTTGTAAGTCTATAATTATTTGTAAGATTTTATGTAGCAATATATGATGGATTGGATGAGAGGATGAGAGGAAGAGGGTTTGAGAAGCTAAGAGGGTGTGGTAGGGTTTCCCTACTATGGAGCCCTAGTTTTTGTAAGGTTCTTGTTGTTCCTACAGGTTTGGTGTTGATAGGGATTGGAGTTCTTGCAATTTGTCTAGTTCTCCCATCCATGGTTTCTAGGGATATTCATATGGTTCTCCTACTTATTGTTGAGGAGATTCATCTGGTTCTCCCATATATGGTTTCTAAGGAGTTTCATCTAGTTCCCTCATCTGTTGCTAGGGAGATTTATCTGGTCCTCCCATTTGAAGTTCTAGGAGATATTCATCTGATTCTCATATATTTTGCTAAGGAATTTTGTCTATTTATACCATTTGATATTTTTAGGGAGATTTGTTTGATTCTCTCATTCTTGAAGCCCATTTTGGGTGGGAATATTGATCCTTGCTTGACCTATTTTTTTGGGTGAGTTGTTGGTTTGTAGCATGGAGTTTGCTATTTGTTGGGGCTTCTTCGAGATACTCAGTTTAGTTATGATTTAGATCTTGATTAATCCTAGATATTTTTTGCTGATGAACTTGGATCTTGCATTTTAGGATCCTAAGAGGTTCATATAGGCTTTCCTTCCCATGGATTTCAGGATAGGTGATAATTTTTTTCACATTTCTAGTACTACTATAGGTTTTTGGTGGATTGTAATCTCTCTATTGAGCCATGGCTATTTCATCCAAAAATTATGGATCCTATATTTGATCCTGTGCAGCTCTTGCAAGCTTTTTTCCTTAGACCTAGTGATGGATTAAAGAATGACTCAAAATATCTTAGCTATTGAGAATTTGTTCTTGGTGGTTAGTGGTTTTGTTGTTGGGGTTGGTGATTCTTTGATTGTTCTTGGGATTCCAATGTTTGTGGGTCTAGAGCCTTCTCTTTAGAATTTTCCTCTTATAGCCCTTGTTAGGTTAAGATAAAGGTTCATTTCCTTTCATTTGATCTAAACAATATTTTGGATTGGAGTGCCTATTCCTTGAAATCTAGTTTTGGATTTGGGTTTTTTTTGGTATATATTCTAATTTTGACTATGCACGGGATGGATGTTGGTCCTCAGTTTTTGGATATTACTCAGTAGTTTTTCTTGGTGATTCTTATTATGGTTACTTCCTAGGACAAACTATCATTGCAAGTTTTTATTCAATATCAAAATTTTGTTTCTTCTATTTTACTATCTCAAAGTATCTAGACTTACCTTGTGCTTTGGGAATTTTGGTTCCTTATGTGTTCATGTGTGTCGGAGTTAGGATTGGCTATATTTTTTAAATTTAATTTTAAGTTGTATTATTGTATCTAAAAAGAATTTTTAATTTTGATTTCAAAACTGGACAAAATTCTTTGGACGTTGGTACAGACTATTTTGACCTTGGTGGACAAGCTCTTTTTCCTTTGGATTTTAAATTCGAGCGAGCTCATCTTAAAGTTTCAAATTATATTCAAAGTGCTTTTTTGTGGTCTAGTAGATCTCTCTTTGGATATCTTACCCTATCTTTGGCTGAAGTGATTAGATCTTGGGAGATTTACATATTTATTTCATTTTAAATCTTTGTGCTTATATATATAGATAGTTGTTGAATCTCTCCTCAATATTCATGCTCCTTTATATTGTATTTTTGCTAGTGTTTATTCTTCAAATTTTATGTCATCTTGATATTTATTTTGGAGATTATTTCATTGTCAGATCCCTTTGTATCTTCTTTGGATATTCATCCTTATTTCTCTTTGGTAGCTCTCTTGAGATTTGTATTTGTTGTTAAATATTTGGGGACCCTCAAAACCCCTTAAAGGTTCGGGTTCCCTTTCAAAACACCTTCCACCTAATAAAAAAATTCTTTGTAAGATTTATTAGGCAATAGATTAATAGGATCATATTTCTTGCTTGGTTTACTAAATAAGTATGCAATCAAACCCAAAACATATCATTCATGTAATAATATAATGTAGCCCCATGTACCACCTATACAAGTAGATATTCTCTATCCATTTGAGAAATATTTCATAGATATACCAATTAATGAATAGAGAAATTCTATCATGGTTAGAACATTTGGTAGAATTCTTATCACAAAAGTTATAATTCTATTAAATATCATTGATGTCATTGGTTTCTCATGTCCTACATCTTGCATATGTGTAATTTTTTGTATATTTACTAGACGAGGGACAAGAGTAGACAAATATAAAAACTTATATATTAGGTAGATAAGGACACCATCATTATAAATATCTTAATCCTTTTATCACAAAAAATCTTACTTTAACATGTAGTCAGTCATGAGGTCTAGGGTGCCATTTATGGTAGGCATGATCTTTTATTCACTATATTGAATATTTATAATTAATAATTTATGAGTGTTCCAAGTAGTAGATCATTAAATATCTATGTTTCTTAATGGTCTATCAATTGGCATGAGGACATATTCTCACATCTACAAAAAAAAATTAGGTTTAGCATCATGGTAGAGTACATGACCTCTAATAAAAGATGATTTATTTTACCCATGCTCTATGTATATGCAATTATTTGTACATACATTGGGTAAAGGTGGAGGGTTTCATATTTTCTTGAATGTCCATACTATACCATGCCATAAAAATCATGAGTTTGTTAATATATCCTATCAATTTCATGTCATCAATAGGTATTCAATCCTATGTTAGGGTATATTATAGGACCTTTATGAAAATATGACTTCTTTTACCATTGTAATGTAGATATACAATTGTTTGTACATATGCTATTTAACAACTCTCCTTAGTAGAACTCATTATTGATAATGAATTATGTATTGGTGTGAATGTTTAATTGCATAGTTTCATTTTATGATGTTAATATGATTGGGTAATTTCACTTTGTTCTTGGAATATCATACTACTAATATATTTGTAGATGTAGGAACATACACTCTCTTTGGTGGATTTATATGGATGAACCATTGAAGTTGAGAGATATTTTGGGAAATGATGATGATGACTTGCTCATCAACAACTCAAGGTAACATATTACCCTTCATATAGGTGCATTACATTATTCTTATTTTTAGGTTCACACCATTGGATCAAGAAGTTTCTTGGGGAATGAGTCTCCTTAATAGGTTGGTGATAAAAATAGACTATCTTAAAAGTGGGCCACCTAATTAAGGATAAAATAATGGTGTGTAGTATTATTGGTATGAATAACATGTATGCTTGTGTGTGGTATGCATAGATCTTTATAGTATTAATTTCTTGGTAACTTTAATACTTGAGAATATTAGTGTCAATGCTAGTAATTAATATTAGCAATTGAAAATTAATAAAGTGAATTATTAATTCATGAGGATAATTTAATTGTTAAAATAATTCATGAATATGCTTTAATATCAAAATTTTTGAAATAAGATTAATGGATTGCAAAACTTATGTTAAGTTATTCTTGGGTGGTGCCTTAATTAAAAAGGTGGATATAGTAAGTAATGTATTCTTGAGATTCTTTCCTATGTTACCTCAATCTTGTATGAAGGCACCCTAGCATATTTGAACCCAATAGAATGTGTTGGTTCATAGAAAAATATTTGGAAAGGAAAGAGTTGGGGGCTAGGAGAAAAGGAAGAACTTGGTAGCATAACCCCAAAGCGGAGTTACATCGATAGATTAACAAAGGTAAAATTTCTAAGTGCAATAATGATTATTTTGGTTGTAGATTGATCCTAGGTTGTTTGTAGATTTAATTACTTTGATTGGTATGGCTATGTAATTTTTCTTGATTTTCTATGGCTTTTTGTTGATTGTAGTCTAGTGTTTTTAAACCTATGATTATTTTCAAGCTTTTTGAGGTGTTGTTCTAACCTGTGGATTTTCCTTTTTATTGATCTAAGGCATTGTCATGGTAGTAGGTCAGATGTGCTCCCTAGACCTATGTTTTGTACAGTTGCTTCTATGTTGAGTCATATCATTTAACATATTTGGTTGTCATTAAAGTAGTGTTTGTTGTTGTTTTGGGACATGCACCCTTCTAATATCAAGATTGTGCATACATATTGAAGGTTTTGGTTGATCAGTTGGTTGTTGCTTGAGATCTCCTTTGTTTTAGATCTAGTTGATGTACTTGTTTAGTGCATATATGTTTTTTTATTTGGAGCTTGTGTTTCCACCTTTGCTTAAGTGTGTAGATGTTGTGTTTCATCTCCTGTGGAACAACATTATATTTATGTGTCTTTCCTAAGGTTGTGGTTGAAAATCAACCTCTTTATTAATAAACAAGTTAGCTCTACCCCTATAGTTTCATTTGTTTTAATGTTTTGGCTTAGGCTAAAATAAATTAAGGAAGAATTGTATGGTTTTATTCATTTTAATAAAGGTATTGGTTCCACTTGTTAAATTATTACTAATCATTAATTATTATAGTTTATAGCTAGTTTCCTTTTGAAAATAAATTGATAGATCATATTCTTTTAGCTTTGTGTAAGTTGTTAAAAGGAAATTATTTATAGTGGAGAAGATAAAGTTTATATTAACAAAACTCTTTTGGGTATTATATTTCAAATGTGAAGTTGTATATTTTAAAAATGAAAACTATCTTAGTTTTATGTTTTAGTTCTTGTTAATTTAAAAAAAAACTTTTCTAAGGGTAATGGATTTTTGGAAAATTACGTATACATATTTTGGGTCTTTTGATTTATTGAAAGCAAGAGAAATTTAATATAATGGTTCTTAAGACTTGTGTGAGTAAAGGAACCATTATAGAGAGAAGTATGGGATTATCTCTTTGTTGATTTGTTTTATTATGCTTTTGTTTTAAGGAGAAACTATTATAATGGTTCTTGAGACTTGTGTAGGTAAAGAAACCATTATAGAGAGAAGTATGAGATTCTCTCTTTATTGGTTTTATAATATTTTATGCATGATTGTTTGCATAGTATTTATAGCATGTTTAAAATGTAGTGCATATAGAGTTATTATGATTCCTAAAGTATTCCTAAAAGCTCATGGATAGAAGCCCTTGCCTGAAGAAGAATGTGGATTGTATATGGATTAGATACTTCATATGGATGGTTTAATTGTACCTTTGTATGTTAAATTATATGGAGGAATTACCTATTATAAACTTTTGTAAGCTTGTTCTATGTACAAAACTAAATATTTATTTAAGTTGCTTCCACATCTTTTATTTGAAGGATAAATGTTATCTTGTAACCTGTTTGATGATATGGATTTGTAATATTTTAGAAGGGTAGATAGTAATGATATTGTAAATTGAATGGAATGCATGTTTACATAGCTTTATTGTTAAGAATTTAGTTGAATTTAACTATGGGATTTGAATTGATAGAATGCATCTTTACATGCTTATTGGTAATTATTTGGAAACCATCATTATTATTTTAATATGCAAATATTTTATCTATGTGATTAGATTTAAAGCCCAATATACCCTTCAAGTAGACTGACATATCATATTCACTTGTTCTACATAGTCATGATTACATTATGAGTACGTTAGTTACAGGATAAGACTTTGTAAGTAATCACCATTAGAACCTTGAGAGGTATTAGGTAACAAGTTTATTTACACATCAAAGGAGGTATTAGGTAACAAGTTTATTTACACATCAAAGGAGGTATTAGGTAACAAGTTTGATTCTTCATTATTTTTTGCATATGCATTAGGTGATAGAGTTGTAGAATTGAATGTCCTCTCTGATAGGTCAAGATATCTAGGATACTTTCACCACATCATAACTATTCGTCAACATATTCTCATTATCACCATTAAAATCAATACATTATATAGGAATAAATCACTTCAAAAAATTCAAGATGAATGAACTACTTCTACATTTTCACTCATTTGGAAGCATATTGAAAAATTTGACAACAAATATTATTTTTTCTTAAAATTGACATGTTCTACATATATTATTTTCATTTCTAGTCATCAATGCACCTCAATACATATCCATACATTCTATTCCCCACTTGGGGACATTAATCAAAGCAAATAACATCATTTTATTTCACAAGAATATACACCCACTTTGGCATATAAAATTTAGACTTTTATTGTGTTTTTCAAAAT
The DNA here is from genome assembly GCA_028583015.1 of Wollemia nobilis. Lineage (NCBI taxonomy): Eukaryota > Viridiplantae > Streptophyta > Pinopsida > Araucariales > Araucariaceae > Wollemia > Wollemia nobilis. Next base: position 1,004,505 of record JAQPPZ010000032.1, read on the forward strand.
ATAAGATATGGTATAAAGTCCTTTGGGAAGATATTAATGTTTTTTGGATAGACATTAAAGTTCTTTGGGTAGGTATAAGTCCTTTGAGAAAGCATTAATTCCTTCAGGTAAATATAAAGTCTTTTAGGTATGCATAAATTCCTTTGAGAGGGCATCACTCAAATTCATTAACAATTAACTCAACTAACCATAATATAGATATATCGTGTACATGTTACAGGTACATCATCATATCTCAACTGCTTATCTTTTATGCAATATTTTAGGATACCATTTAATCAGGATGACCATTTATTTCATTCCTTAAGTGATTGTACATTATCATGGCCCTTAGTCCACCACTTAAGAATGGAATCATGATCATTGCATCCTTTAAGCACTTGTCTATTATCATGGATCTAAGGCCAACACATAAAGATACATACCCATTCCTTAAAGTGTTATTTAGGCTCAAAGATCAATATTTAAAATAAGATCATGATGGGCACTTGTTTTTTATTAGGTTCACACACCACCCCCCATGTAATCAAATGGTTCTAAGAGTTTGTATATTATCATACTTATATATCACCACTCAGTAGCAAAATCTAGCCATCTTTAGCACTTGCCTATTATCCTATCCCCTAGACCATTACTAAAATGACATGTTTTTTATGCTTGCTATTTTTCTCATATTTTGTTTATATTTAATAATAAAAATCAAATCAAAACAAAGCACATCATCATAATGATAAATAACAAAATATAATACCCTTAAGATAAGGCAACACTAGCAATACTCCTTAAGTATTTCCAGATAGATGACTACTATGAGTTGGTGGATAAATTTTTTGAATTGAAAAGGTGCAAGAAGGTGGATTTATAGCATAAGTAGGCTAGCATTATAGAGGAGATCGATAGATTTTAGGAGAAGATTATTATTGGTAGTTAACCATTTATGGGGGTGGTTGCTTAAGTGACTTATGTTAGGGGGTTGGGATCCTAATTGGAGTCTATCCTAGGTATGGTTGGAGTGAGTGATGTGGATTATCAGGGGGTTTGTGGACCATGTGGATGGTTGAAGAACATAAAATTATACTAAGAGGGGGGGTGAACAATATAGCACCCACTTTTTACTTTTTCTTCCATACCAATATCAATTAATGTCCTTAATTGCAATAACCAAATATAGTAGTGTGCATTAATAACTCAGATAGCAATAGTAAGCAAAAGCACAAGTCAATACACATAATTGAGACACAACATTTAACGTGGTTTCCCAAATGTGGGGTACTCCATAAGATAATCTCCTTATAATATTTCACACATAAATAAGGATACTTATCCAATATAATGATTACTTTCATCTGCTCAAATCTAGGCAATACAATAATCTACTCAGGTAGGTAATCCACTGATCTGCTCAACTAGGAAACACATTGATCTTATCAGGTAGGCAACACACTAATCTACTCAGCTAGGCAACACACTTATCTTCTCAGGTAGGCAATCTACTAATCTACTCAGCTAGGCAACACATTGATTTGCTCAGGTAGGCAATCCACTGATCTGCTTAGCTAGGCAACACACTAATATGATCAGGTAAGAAATCCACTAATCTAATTAGGTAGGAACTCCACTGATCTGCTTAACAAGCTCACATAGAACTTGTCCAAATCTACTTAACAATCTCACATAGAACTTGTCAAAATCTGCTCAACAAGATCACACAAAACTTGTCCAAATCTTCTCAATAAGCTCACACAAAACTTGTCCAAATATGATCAACAAGCTCACACAGACCTTGTCCAAATTTTCTCAACAAGCTCACATAAAACTTGTCCAAATCTGCTCAACAAGCTTACACAGAACTTGTCCAAATCTGTCCCAAAAACTATCCACAAAGATATCCAGGAATCTATCCCAAATACCTTCTCAAAGGCTCAAAAAATCATGCTCAAGTAGCATTCAAATCTCATCCACAATTATATGAAGGCAAGGCTCAAATATGAACTCAACAATGAATGGAAATACACTCTTCAAAGGATGACAACTATGATCCACAATGATCTTAACTCAAATCAATCTCATATAAGCATAAAGAGAATTGTTAGAGACTCAATATATTCTATACTCAAATCCAATATATTTCTCAACTCAAAGAAATATCATAGAAGTATAAGGAGAATTTTTAAAGACTCAATATGTTCTAATCTCAATGTCTTTCTCAACTTTAACTCAACTCAAATTAGAATATAGAATAGTTTCTTTTATGTAACTTGAAAAATCACTTCTCACAATCACTTGACTAGGCACAATCAACTCAACTCAACCATTCATCTCAAGGGATAACTCTTTCTCACAAAACCCTAGTCCATTTATGTATCAAAAAACTCAAATGTTTCCAACAATTCTCAACCATAAATCTCACATAAAAATGATACTCATGTTCTTCTCAAGTTCAAGTTCTTTGAATAATCAATGGGCTTCAACAACAATGCTAATAAAACATTCTTCACATAACAATGATAATCTTGTTCTTTTCAAGTTCTTTGCATAACCAATGGGATTCAACAACTATGCTTATAAAACAAGGTTTAACCACAATTCTCAAACTAGAAAACCTTGAAGCATTCATTCAACCACTTTAAAAAAGGAAACCACAATCAATAATTTTCTCTCCAATGATATTTTAGAAATCAGCCACCATAAACAAACAATAGGAGAATGTGCCCATACCTTTTATGAAGATGAAGAAACCCCTTTGGAAATACGCCACACTCAACATAGTTTGAAAAAGAACAAAAAAAAACTTCACTTTGAACTCCTTTACAAAACTATAAATATCTCTTTACATACACCTTATTTTTCCATCTAATCAAGTTAATAAAATAGACCTTGAAATAAGCTTTCCAATTATATATAATATGGTATACTTCTAAAAGAGGAAAACACTAGAAATTTCTCTTTTTCTAAAAGTGCATTTCAACCCTTATATCTTTCCTTCCAAGTAAATAAAAATTTAATCAAACATTATTCCCTTAGCATCACCTTATTCTTCCAACATTAGGCAATAATAAAAAATATTCAATAAAACTTTTACTTTCCTCTTAGAGGGAATCAAACCCTTGTCACTGCCCACTCAACACCACAACCATGGTGCCAAAGACCATGTGAGATATTTTCTCACATAGGACAGAGAGCAAAAATACTCCCTATATTTTTCTGCCGTTGCTCATGGCAAAAACGTGCACCAAATGCTCTTCTTCTACACTCTACAAAAATTGAACCCGATGGGAATCAAACGCATGCCCTATCCCAACAAAAAAATCCACGCTTTCCAAGATCACTATTGGACCACATTGTCACATCGAAGTATTTTGGGGCTTCCAATTTTTGTTCTCTTCATTCAATCCTTAGACTTTTGAATCGAAAGCCTTTGCATATATATATGCAACATTCCTTTAATTTCACATAGGTTGGCACCCTTAATTATTAATTTCCTTTTTATGGCACACAGTTTTTATGACGTCTGTGATGACTTTAATTTTAATTTTAAAATTAAAATTTTAAATAATTAAAATTTAAACTAAATATTTAAAATTAAATCTCCATCACATGGGCACCTTTTTCAATGAAACGAAAAGCCAACCTGGGTTTTAAGAAAAACCCATTTCAAATCTACCATCCATGGTTTTAAATAAAACCTTGTATTTTTCCTACCTTGGTTTTCATGAAAACCCTATATATAACCATGCTTTCCAAAATATCATAAATTCTTATTTATGAAATACTTTGGCCACCAAAACTCAATGTGATCCATGTGACATCAAAGACAACATAAAATACCTCAAATTTCCAATAATCTCCCCCATTTTCATTGATGGCAACACCTATAATGCAAATCACCACAGTCACTGCAAAAACCATTTATGAGAATCAAAGTTGCTCCCCTGATTCAATACTCTCTTTGGCGGATGCTCCCCCTAACTCAAATATCTCTTTGGATGTTGCTCCCCCTTTGATATATCTTAAGCTTAGCCTCCTTACCAAATTATCTCTTGAGGTGATTACTTTTGGGGTGGGAGTACTTTTACTCCCATATTACATTGTTTCTTTCCTCTATAAACTTCCTTCTATGTTTTCTTGATATCCTTCTCTTGATGAATTACTTGATATTCTTGTCTAGAACCTATTTGACCTTCTTGTCTTGAACCTATTTGGAATTGAGTCCTACACCATTTTGAAATATTTCCAAAGTTATTGTAATTAAAACACTTGATATTGTAGCCTTTGGATGGTGCTCAAATCCTGAATTATTTCTTGAAATAATTTCCATATCCATTCCTTTCTTGAACCCTATATTGTGAAGCTCTATTTTCATGACCATTAGAACCATGAATTCTAAATTTTGTAGCTCTAAAACCAAAACCATTTTGCTCATTTTATTTGCATTGAGAAGCTCTATGACCAATCCTATTGCATAAGAAGCAATATCCCTGAAAACCATACCTTCTTCCTTTGAAGTCTCTTCTAGCAAAATCAAACTTATTTTATCCATAGACCCTGGAGTGTATACCTCTGTGTCCAAATCCATTACAAGAAAAACAATGTCCTTGAAAAGCCCTTTGTTCATGCCTTGGTTCCTCATACCTCTCTTGACCATTATCCTCATGATCACTTTCAACTTGTGCATTGCATCCTTGAACCTTCTTTGTAGTATCTAAATCCTTTTCCTTAATTTCTTCCTTGCTTTCATCTTTAAGAACTTCCTTTCCTTTTGAGTGTGATTCTTTTTGGAAGTGAGATACAACCTTAAAATAAGTTTCCACTCCTTTTTGAAACTTTTCATATAAGGTATCATGTCTTGCCATTATTACCCTTAGTTTTTCATTCATTCTTTCTTCTATTATTTTTGCATTTTGAAGCTCTTATTTGAGATTACTGATTGTCTGAAGTAGTTCTTCTCTGATTTTGACATTTGTTCGAATCTTGTTTTCAAGATTTTTGTATTCTTCTTTTAGCCTTTTGACTTCTGATTTTTCTTTTCTTGGCTCATCCTCTTCCTTTTTTATTACCAAAAGTGAGACTTATTTATCTTCATTGTTACTAAGATCATTATCATCTTCTATAGCAAACAAGATCTCATGATTTCTTTGATCATGCATGTTTGCTTGATGTGTCATCTCATATTTACTATCATTGAATCCATTACAATATCCTGATCTGTGATATCTTTGACCACACACAAAGCACTATTATCTTTCACCTTCTATTCTAAGGAATATATGTTCTTCCTTTTCATCATCTGACTTGTATTTATCATTGTGATTTGAGCTATCACTTTCTTCTACAATGTAGTAATATTTCTTTACCTTACGAAATTTTTTCTTCTTCTCATACTTGTTTTGCTTGTATTTGTCATCTTTGGCATGCTTATGCTTTCCATATTATTTTCTTCTATGACCCTATTTCTCATCATCACTATTTTATTCATGTAGAAACTTGTGTGCATAGTGACCAAGATCACCACACTTGTAGCATCTGACTTTCCTCATATCCCTAAAATTCCTTGAGTCCTTATTCCTTTTGATGAAGTTAGCTTCCTCATCATTAACTGGATTTCTATCTATATCTAGAACCTTCCTTTTTTCTTTATCTAAAGCCTTGAATACAATATCTTTTATTGGAACCTGATGCTTACTCACCCTCATCTCATAAGTTGTGAGAGTTACTTGTATTTCTTCCATTATTAGTTTGTTGATATCCATTGTTTCTTGTATTTTTGAAACCTTTGCATCATACTTCATGGGAAGTTATCTCAAAATATTTTGAGTAAATTCTAATTCTTTCATCTCAAATTCTAGGCCTCTCATGGTGTTAGTAATCTCATCAACTCGAAGTAAAAACTTTGCAATATCTTCAGAATCTTCCATTTTCAATTCCTCAAATATTTTTCCATGAGTTTTTAGTTTTGACAACTTTACCTTGGAATATCCTTCATAAGTATTTCACAAATTGGTCCACGTTTCATTAGCTAAATTACATACCATGACCTTTGCAAAATCTGTCTCATGTAGCCCACTCAAAATATAATTTATTTCCCTTGCATTGATCTCAACCAATTTCTTGATAGTATTATCTACCTCGGGATCACCTTCAACCTTATACTCTTTTTCAACCATCTACCATACCTCATATCCTTGTGATATCAAGTAGTTATTCATTCTCATGATCTATAAAGCATAATTGTTAGCATAAAATAGTGGTACCTTATTTGTAGATGATCCATTCTATGAAGCCATCTGTATTCTTGTAGAATCTACCCTCAAGATGTTAGCCTTTTCGAAGGAACCCGCTTTGATACCAATTGAAGAACATAATCTTATACTAAGAGGGGGGTGAACAGTATAGCACCCACTTTTTACTTTCTTTCCAAACCAATATTAATTAATGTCCTTAATTGCAATAACCAAATATAGCAGTGTGCATTAATAACTCAGATAGCAATAGTAAGCAAGAGCACAAGTCACCACACACAATTAAGACACAAGATTTAATGTGGTTCCCCCAATGTGGGGTACTCCATAAGATAATCTCCTTATAATATTTCACATAGAAATAAGGATCCTTATCCAATACAATGATTACTTTGATATGCTCAAAGCTAGGCAATACACTGATCTTCTCAGGTAGGAAATCCACTAATATACTTAGCTAGGCAACACACTGATCTACTCAGGTAGGCAATCCATTGATCTACTCAGCTAGGCAACACATTGATCTACTTAGGTAGGTAATGCACTGATCTACTCAGCTAGACAACACACTAATCTACTCAAGTAGGTAATCCACTGATCTGCTCAACTACGTAACACATTGATCTACTCAGGTAGGCAATCCATTGATCTGCTCATCTAGGCAACACAGTAATCTACTTAGGTAGGCAATGCATTGATCTACTCAGGTAGGCACTTCATTAATCTTCTTAATAAGCTCACATAGAACTTGTCCAAATATACTTAACAAGATCACATAGAACTTGTCAAAATATGCTCAACAAACTCACATAGAACTTGTCCAAATATGCTCAACAATATCACATAGAACTTGTCAAAATCTGCTCAACAAGCTCACACAGAACTTGTCCAAATCTGCTCAACAAGCTCACATAGAACTTGCCCAAATCTATCCCAAAAAATGTCCACAAAGCTGTCCAAAAATCTATACCAAAGACCTTCTCAAAGGCTCAATCAATCATGCTCAAGAAGCATTCAAATCTCATCCACAAATCTGTGAAGGCAAGGCTCAAATATGAACTCAATAATGAATGGCAATACACTCTTCAAAGGATGACAACTATGATCCAAAATGATCTCAACTCAAATCAATATCATAGAAGCATAAAGAGAATTCCTAGAGACTCAATATATTCTATACTCAAATACAATATATTTCTCAAATCAAAGCAATCTCATAGAAGCATAAGGAGAATTGTTAAAGACTCAATATGTTCTAATCTCAAATTATTTCTCAACTTCAACTTAACTCAAATCATAATATAGAATAGTTTCTTTTATGGAAATTGAACAATAACTTCTCACAATTACTTGACTAGGCACAATCAACTCAACTCAACCATTCATCTCAAGGGACAACTCTTTCTCACAAAATCCTAGTCCATGTATGTATCAACAAACTCAAATGTTTCCAACAATGCTCAACCATAAATCTCACATAACAATGATACTCATGTTCTTCTCAAGTTCAAGTTCTTTGCATAACCAATGGGCTTCAACAAAAATGCTAATAAAATATTATTCACATAACAATGATACTCATGTTCTTTTCAAGTTCTTTGCATAAACAATGGGCTTCAACAACTATGCTTATAAAACAAGATTTAACTACAACTCTCAAACTAGAAAACCTTGAAGCATTCAACCAACCACTTTCGAAAAGGAAACCACAATCAATCCTTTTCTCTCCAATGATATTTCAGAAATCAACCACCATAAAAAAACAATAGGAGAATGTGCCCATACCTTTTATGAAGATGAAGAAACCCCTTTGGAAATCTACCACACTCAACACACTTTGAAAAATAACAAAAACAACCTTCACTTTGAACCCATTTACAAAAATAGAAATATCTCTTTCCATACACATTATTTCTCCATCTAATTAAGTTAATCAAATAGCGCTCAAAATAAGATTTCCAACGATATTTAATATGGTATACTTCTAAAAGAGGAAAACACCAAAAATTTCTCTTTTTCTAAAAGTGCATTTCAACCCTTATATCTTGCCTTCCAAGTAAATAAAAAATTTAATCAAACATTATTCCCTTAGCATCACCTTATTCCTCCAAAATTAGGCAATAATAAAAAATATTCAATAAAACATTTACTTACCTCTTAGAGAGAATAGAATCCTTGTCACTACCCACTCAACACCACAACTACGACATCAAAGACCACATGAGCTATCCGCTCACATAGGACAGAGAGCAAAAATGCTCCCTATATTTATCTACCCTTGCTCATGCCAAAAATATGCGCCAAATGCTCTTCTTCCACACTCTACGAAAATTGAACTTGGTGGGAATCGAATGCATGCCTTGTCACAACCAAAAACTCCATGCTTCCCAAGCTCACCATTGGACCATGCTGTCACATTAAAGGATTTCGGGGCTTCCACTTTTTGTTCTCTTCGTTTGATCCTCAGAATTTTGAATCGAAATCTTTTGCATATATATATGCAACCTTCCTTTAATTTCATATACGTCATCACCTTTAATTATTAATTTCCTTTTTCTGGTGCATGGTTTTTATGACGTCGGTGATGACTTTAATTTTAATTTTAAAATTAAAATTAAAATTTTAAACAATTAAAAATTTAAACAATTAAAATTTTAACTAAATATTTAAAATTAAATATCTCCATCATCGGGGCACCTTTTTCGATGAAACGAAAAGCCAACCTAGGTTTTAAGAAAAACCCATTTCAAATCTGCCATCCATAGTTTTAAATAAAATCTTTTATTTTGCCTACCTTGGTTTTCACAAAAATCTTGTATATATCCATGCTTTCCAAAATATCATAAATGCTTATTTATGAAATACTTTGGCCACCAAAACTCAATGTGATCCATGTGACATCAATAATCCATGTGACATTAATGAAAACATAAAATATCTCAAATTTCCAACAGTCATGGTCCTACTTCTATCACTTTTAAGGGTGGAACTCATGTATCAGGTCACCATTATATTATTAAAACTTTTGATATAGGGAACTCATTTTCTTTGGTGGCAAAAGGTAGTAGGAGAAATGGGTCAAAGATTATATTTTATCTTACCCCTATTCATAACAAGATTAGTATTTTGATGGACTTACTGAATATTATATTGAGTGAAAGTTATTGAAACTTGGTGGAGAAGATTCAAGGTGGTAAGCCAGATCTTTACTCCATATGGAGATGGGTGCCAGCTAAATGAAAGCTTTTGGTATTATTAGAAATTTTTGTAGTGACCAAATTTTTATTCATCATTAAACTCAATTATGAAGAGAATTCAAAATGAATTTTGTATGGAGGTCCTTGGTTCTTTGGAAAAATTGAACATTGGAAAAATTGAACTTTTTTTTATTATTTTTATTATTTTAGAGCAAGAATTTATAATTTGAAATTTATTTGATTTTTTTGGATGCAGATATGAGTTTCTTAGCTTAGGCAAGAATCTATATTATAATGTTGATTTTAAAATTTTCCAGGTCAGTGTAGGAAAATTATGGGGTCAGTATAAACTCCAAGTTTCTCTTGGTTTGTTTAAATTTTAGATTGTATTTGGGCATGTTTGATCTTCAAGATCCATCATTTTTTACTTTTCCTAGATCTTGGATTATCAAATTCAGTTTTAACTCTACTTTTTGATTGCTCTCATGCCATCTTGTTGTGGCCTTGTCTCGTTGTAAGTCACTTGGAGTTTCTCTAGTCACATTTTTTTCTTTGTAAAGGTTGGGGGAGCCTTTCAAAACCCGTTCTTATACCTAATAAAAATACAAAATATGAAATATAAGTGTCATAACTACATAATATACTCAAAATAATACATACCTAATGAGTTTGGTGTACCACAATTGTAGGCCCAAAATGGCCACATACTTAGAAAGCATTGCAAATTTCATTCTAAGGTATGTAAGTTCCATTCTGCACACTTTTTAGTGTATTTTGGAGCAGATCTGCTACATTAGTTTCCTAACCTGCCAATACTTAGTGCAACTATTACCTTGAGCGATTTCGTTGGGTTTATAATGTAAAATAGTGTGGATTGACGATGGATCCTGATTTCACAAAAGTTTTTTATAATGATGAAATTAGCACAAAATAAAGTGTAGAATGGAGACCAAGAGTAATTTCTTGCATGCTCTAAGTGGCTAAGTGTCTGTAAGGCTAAATTTGCTAAGTATCAAGACTATTTAGGTGTATATTGATGACAAAGAGTAAGTTTACACTAACTCCAAAGCAAAACGGTGACAAAGTCAATTTTACACTACTAAAAGTGTGAAGTGGAGACAAGAAGTTGTTTTAAATTATAGCCAAAGTGGAATAGAGACAAAGAATAATTTACACTTGCCCAAGTGTGGATTCTTGATTGCACAAAATGTTTTAGCAAAGGTGACATTAGCATGCTTTAAGGTGCGAATTTTAGAAGCTTTGAAGCCAAAGAAGAGAAAAAAAAGTGTAATGAGCAGATTGCATCCCACTCACTTCATAGTTCATTTTACACTAGAATATGATTTCGTAGGATCAAGGCTATAATGATGATATCAACAACTTAAAAGTACAGAATGGTGCTTGGATTTTCCCCACAAATTTTTAGAGTGTCTTGGAAGGTTTTAATCACAACTATCTATGATGAAGATCAATGGTTGAGAACTTACTAACACTAATAAGATATTTAAAAGCATTTTGTTGCTGGACTAGAGCATAGTTAGTTGGAGGGTAGGAAGATGAAGCATTAAGGGTTTTCAAGAATAGAAACTAGATGCAGTTGCAGATATACAATGGATCCGAGCTTCTAAGAATGATTTATGGATGATATGCAATGTCCAACTATCAGAACTCCAACTACCACCAACAAACTAGCAAGTTGCAGAGGTATGCTGCCATGACATATTTCTCACAAAATATTTCCTAGAGCTCCACAGCTAGTAAGATGATGCTAGTAAGAAATATGTTGAGCTTTTAAATATAAAATATTTGTAATATCTCCTAAATTTTTTTTTTATTTACAAACTATAAATAAAGGTCGAACCCTTATTTTTTAGGGTCAGCTCTAGTGCGTTTGCTTGCCCTAATATAATTATTCTTGTGAGCTAATGGAAGGATCATTACTTTGATTTTTCAACTCCAATTTGTCATCTTCGTTATATTGTGTAAGAGGTTCGAAGTCTTGAGCTACATTTCTGTTAATACTTAAATGGTTAGTTCATTTCAATTTTTGGATTACTAGTTATGAGAGTAGTTGAAATTTGTTCTTGATTAGATCTATATTGTTAGGAAGTTTACATCTGTAAAATATAACTATTGGTCTATTCTATTATTTGGATTATCAATATTGGATGTTGGAATACTTTCTACAGTATATCTCTATTTATGCTTTAATGTATGAAGGTTTCATTAATTTGGGTAATGTTAATCTTGAGTGATGGGACACTGGAAATAGATTTTGGGAGACTTTTTTTGTAGTTGCCTATGTTGTTAGCCTATCCGACCACTAGTTTTTATAATATTTTTAATACTAAACCTTTTCTAAACCCTTATCTCAAAATACTATTGGAGCTTTAATTGAGTCAAAACCATTTTAAGTTGACAAGGAACCAACCTATTCTAGAGGTTGGATTGAAGTTTTCTTTGGTCCATCCAATGCTTGAGTGTTGAACTGTGACTATCGAGTGCATAACTGGATAGAAAATTGGAAGATAGACACTTGTAGTGTTAAGTAAAGCTTGATGAAATTTTGGTGCCCAACAATTTTTGGCATGCTTGATGGGACCAGTTCACAAGGAAAACAAAAACCCATCATATGAGTTATTGTTTTATCTTTACCTGGAGGAATCAAGATATGCTGAATTATCTTGACCTTGTTAAACAAAGAATAAAAAATTCACCTAGTGACTCCCTAGATTTTAAACCCAGAAAAGAATTACCCATGTAGACCAGTATCCTTTCATGTATAATAGATCTTTCAAAAGGAATAACCCTAACTCTTATTTTCATTGTGAGCTACCTTATAGAGGGTCTACTATTATTATAATTTTGAATCAAGATTTCCTCTTAGAAGAGCAACTTCCTGAGGAAAGTCCTACAGTTAATTCATCAACTCTTGTAGCAAGACCTACAACTAGAAATATGGTTGGAAATACAGTAGCAAATCAGGGAAATGTACCTCAAATTAGCCATTACAGAAATACCCCATCTAGAACATAAATGGTCCCCTTATATTAGCCCATATGAATGCCATTCCCCAGGATATGTCCAAGGCTATTCCCACTAATTATGAATCCAGGACATTTTTAATCTGGCAACAATCCACAACATAAAGGAGGAGGATGATATTGTGAGAATCCTATCTCTATCCTTTAGAGAAAATATTTTGCATTGGTTTAGGACTCTTGAGGATAACACCATCACTCAACATTGGATGAGTCTTTTGTGGAAGAATGTAATAAATCTATTGAACCTTTCTCCTTGATTAATAAGTTTACGTCCATGCAAAAATCTCAACAAGAGACTATCTTAAATTTCAATTTGATATTTAGCATAACATAGAAGATAATTCTCCCTGTAGCCAGACTAGCTACATTCTTGGCTTATATGTATTATATCATAGCTCTTGGATAATATCTAGGCTTGTAAACCCAAAAATCTAGATTAGAAACCTTTCCTTAAGTTTATAATGTAGCAATTCATGTAGAGAATATCCTAATTAATGTGGGGAGGTTACCTCTCAAAACTATGCTACATTATAGTTCATAAACCACTAATGGCCAAAGCCAAGATACAAACTCATCTTACATGGATACCCTTTCTTTATCATTCCTATCTCTACAAATTAATCCCAATCCTCAATTGAAAGCACCCTCTACTACATTTCCTTTCCCTCAACTTCCTTCTTAGACCTCTCAAGAGTTTTCTATAATTCTTGATATATAAAATACTCTAAAAATTTTGAGTGAATGAATGAATTCAATAGAAAAAGGAGACCAGGAGAGATCTCAATAGAGGATGTTTCCATATGTGAAAAATTATCAAAGACCTGGTCCTAGTAACAATACTAGGGTTAGAGTAAATGCAGCATATGAAGAACCTGAGTGTTCTTCATAAACAAGTCTAGTGAATGTTTGGTGTTTGGTATGTAATGATCCTAATGATTCATAGTCTTGTGTCATGTACCAACACCATGTTTAGCAAGCTATGGATTAAGATGAGAGGAATTAAAAGAGAAGAGTAAATATGTTATGGTAGCCTAACCAAATCATGGTTAAAAAAGAGCTGGATAAAGATGGCCCAATTGTTGTTATGACCAGGTCAGGGAGAAAACCTTGCAAGTAGACCCCCAAAATATGGGATAATTCCAGGTTCCTTCCCTAAAAAGGAATGACCCACGCTCCCAAAGTTGTAATATTCTTCTTATTCCCTAGGATAAAGGGAAGGATAAGACAGATAGTCTCCCTAAGATAATTGAAAAAGATACTGAAGGATACTTAATGAAATCTAAATATGAGGTTCAAGAGAGGTTTATATTTCTTTCTATTACCAAAAGATAAAGAATAGAAGCCACTTAGAAATATAAAAGAAAATATGGTGAGCCATAAAGAAGGCTTGAGAGGACCACTTTGGCTAAGTTTGAATACAACATTATGGAATAAATGAAAAGGATTTCATCAAAATCTAGTTTATATGATAATCTTTTCATTCCTGGCCAGATAGAATTTCTTAAAGCTTATCTCAACAAGTATCCACAGGATAGGTAGGCCACCACAATCCTTAGTATGCCCTTAGAAAAGAAATAAATATCTATTGCTATTTTGAAGAATAAACCCCCCCTTTCTATATCTCTTTAAGAATGGAAGGTTGGGTAGTTCAAAATTGTATGATAGATTCAAAAGCATCAACTATAGTTATGCTTGTTGGAGCCATATTTGACTCAAACTTTGAAACCCCCAGATTTAAATTTTTGGTTTCATCAATATTAATAAGCATTGTTGGTCTCTTTGCATATTTTAAATAATTTGGTTTAAATATTGCTATCATGTGCACCTTTGAAAATTTTTGTCTTAAAAGAGTTGCCAAATTCATCCCTCATGATAAAATCTGATCATTGAAATACAAGGTTTAGTATTCCAAATAAATGAAGTCTCCCTTAGACTTAAATCAAATGATAAATCTTTAAGTCCTAAGGTTTTCAAAAGTAATGGAAAAATTTAATTAAATACCTTGGTCTAAAGCCCAAAAAGCATAAAGTCCAAACTAAGGTCTTAATTAAAACCTTGAGGGTATGTGCCCCGTTGCTTTAAAAATCGAGCACCTTGAGATCAATCAAAGGGTAGCACTTTGCCAAAATAGAATCCAATGGACACACTTTCACGAAGGAACCCTAAGGTTAATAAAAATTTCAAATGGCTTAAAAATATTAAAACCTAAGGTCAAAAGTTATTAAAATTAATAAAATTCGTGCATCTTTGTTAATATAGACGGATGCACTTGAGCTAAGTGCGATCCAATGGATGCACGTGCTTTAATTAATAAACAATTTAAAAGAATTAAAATACAAATATTTGGAAAGAAAAATTAATTAAAACCATTAAGGGTATATGCCCCATTGCATTAAACATCGATCATATCAACCAAATTCGATGACAACACTTGATCAAAATCTGATCCGATGAATGCGATCTTACAAAATGTGCCTCAAAAAGATAAATAAATGCAAGATTAATTAAATCTATTAAAAAATATTAGCAAGGGTCTAATACATTACTAATTATCCCCCTTTCAGCTTAATCTAGGTTTAAAATCATGTGCCCCTTGGTAACTAACCCCACAGGTTGATCAAGATCAACGATCGCACCAACATTACTTGAAATCCAACGGTCGCACAAAAATCATAAATGGTAGGATATCGGGTAAATACAAAGGTAAAACCAAGATTAATTATGCATTGATAAGGGTATAATATGTTGCTAAATTACCCCCTTTCATGTTAATCAAGATTAATCAAATCTAATGATATACCCTTTTCGGCTATCAAGTATGCAGCTTGTAGGATATCTAACGGCAGTGTTTGAACAAGCTCAAAGATCAACGGATGCGATTCATCTCGCTACTTACTTTTATCATATGAAGATTTAAAGAAAAAAGTGAATCAATGGATGCGAAGGTCCTAGTCAAAATATGATGGCAGCAAATGAGTCAAAGTCAAATGAGAGGATGAAACAATGTGGATATCTGATGATAGTGCCCATATTCACCCGAATCTAATGATAGCATATTTTTAAAAGTGATCGAAGGTCAATTTAAAGGTTTCCTTCATAAAATTATTAATTAAATGCATTATCAATCAAATTATATAAAGCTTTGATGCATGGATAATCTTCCCCCTTCCATTTTTGCTAAACCTTACACAGGTACTAGAAATTTAACGGTCACACCCCCATCATGGTATGATCTAACAACGATCACTTAGAGAGGTGAATGGGTTATATAACACCTATGTTTAAATACAATGTTGTTAAGGTTGAAATAATTAGGTTAACCTTGGTAAAATCATGATTAGGTGAGGACTAATACGCCATGTTATTATAAGGTCAAATAAACGATGGTATAGACTTTGATCTTAAGTATTGTCAAAATGAAATATTACCACCCAAGGATTTTCAACTTTGTAAACATGATTAATCTGCTTAAACAGGCACAAGTTTACATAAACTGGTAGACTAACGATCATGCAGGTCCCTAGACATTGAAAACTACGTTAATCCTCCCTAGGATCTGACGGTAGCACGTGAATCAAAGGGCAATGATAATGCTCCATTGAAATTAATAGAATCAAAAGATGGTGATCAAGTTGAATTCAACAGAATGGAATACAAGAAAGTCTAATCCAATGGACATTTTTTGATGGATCCAAAAAATTCGTCTTCTCTCAAAATAATCAAATGGTAGCACACACTTCAAAGGTAAATCAGATGGTAAGCTTAAATCGACACTCGATTAATTAAATTTTAAACCATGTTTAATGAAGGCCCTAACACATAATTTATCACCACATTTATGTTGGAAAATTACCATTAGTAAAAAGGTTAAAAATTTGATTTTACCTTGGGTAAAGGTAACTTACCTTTTACCTTACCTGGACGGCAGTGGACGGTAGCATTTGGGCAGCAAGAGAATTCAAGTTTATTTTCTTCTCCCCTAATTTCTCCTTTCCCCCCTTTTCTCTCAAATGGTTACTTTAACGTTTATTTAAACTTTGTAACCTTATGTTTATTGTTAATGCAAATTTATTGTTTAATCAAATTGCTCACCTTTCACATTTGGTATCAGAGCCGAGAGCCGAGACCAGCCCAAATCCTGAGGCGATGGGGCCTACAATTTGAGGCGGTAGCACGGATCTCGAGGCAGTCCATAGGAGCCGAGGCGACATGGATCCCAAGGCGGCCCGTAGGAGCAGATCAGTGTGATTATCGAGGCACAATACGAGGTGACCCACAGGAGCAAATCGATGCAATTCTCGAGGCATTAGAGTGGAGATGCTCGTTGATGTGGCATGACGTGGCGACCTGCACGTAGCTCAAGGTTGGTTGACGTGGCGTGACGTGGCGACCTGCATGCATCTCGAGGCTCATTGTCATGGCATGGTGACGTGGCATGGTGCGACTTACGCACGGCCTGAGGCTCGTTGACATGGCGACCCGCACATGGCCCGAGGCAAAATGATTTTTGCATTGTTAGTGACTTCCCGCAGGCAATCAAAGCACTATGTGTGCTTCGCTCTTTTTAAAGAGCTAAAACATCGCCATAGTGGCGATGTGGGACTAAAGTCCCAAAAAAAAGACAAAGCTTTGCGTCGAAGCGTGAAGCCAATAATAGCTTTGCGCTCGATGCAAAAGCTATAAGGCAAGGAGCCCGCTTAGCTCTCGGATCTACCCGGTAGCATAGTGGCTACCCTTTGCCTTGACTCCCGTGAGGTCGAACGATCGATCCTCGATGGGGTCATTTTTTTTAGCTTTGCATGATCTAGCGAAAGCTATAAGGGTAGGGACCTCGCTTTAGCTCCCATATCTACCTAGTAGCACAGCGGCTACCCTTTGCCTTGACGTCCGTGAGGTTGCATGATCGATCCTCGACGGGGTCAATAGTTTAAAAAAAAAAAAAATTCAGAAAAACTATAAGGAAATTTTAATTTTTTTTTATTGTAATTTCCTAAGAGGAAATAACTGTACAATTTAAAAAAAAAAATCAAAGTTTTATTTATCATTTAAAGTTGATAATAGACATTTCCTAAGAGGAAATAATTGTAAAGTTTTTTTTTTTTTTAAAACTTTGAAAGTTAATTTTTTTTTTAAATTTCCTAAGAGGAAATCTTTGTAAAAGAAAATTTCTGGGAAATTTTCTTAAATGATAAGATCGGAAGGATGTTATCAAGCCCTCTGCAAGTTTTTACTGAGAACAAACGCTGAAAACTTTGATAGGCACGTGAAAACACTAGGAATTAATACAGTTTTTTCACAGTTGCAAAACACGGTTATTGCAAACCAGAGAAATCCTGATCTAGGATACGAAGCAGATTCAGAAGATAACTCCTTTGGCAGCAGGTTTGAACAATTCGACACAGTGGAAATTGCTTCACAAGGATCTGAATATTCTCATTATAGTAATTTAGTTGAAATCCTACAAACTCCTTCTCCTGAAATAATATTGATCAGTGACGATGATGAACAAGTCGCTGACAATTTTGTAATTGCTGAACAACAAGAATGAGTTGTTTATGATTGTAAATCAAGCAAGGCTTGATAGTTTGTAAAGTATTTTTTGCAATAAGACTATAAAAGAGAGGTTTCTTGTTTTAGTAGATAATAATGGGATCACATAATAATCTACCAATTCCCGAATTCAGTGGGGATAATTATGAGTACTGGTCCATCAAGATGAGGACATTACTCATCGAAAAAGGACTATGGGATATTATTGAAGACGGATACACTGCTCCAACATATTGGACTACTTTAAGTGAAAATGATAAGAAGATCTACAAAGATGCATAGAAAAATAATTCTTTTGCCTTATACCATCTTCAATCAGCATTAGATCCAAGTATCTCTCCTAGAATTGCATCTTACTTAACTGCTACAGATGCATGGAATGCCTTGAAAGAAGGATTCCAAGGAAGTGATAAAGTAAAGCAAGTCATCTTCAGACCTTAAAAAGAGATTTTGAAAATCTTAGAATGAAGGAAAATGAAAGAGTCGGAGACTACTGTGTTCGAGTCAAAGTAGTAGTTGATATGATGCAAACTTTAGGTGAAGACACAAAAAATGAAACAATTGTGAAGAAAGTTTTGAGAACACTTCTTCCTAAGTGGAATCACATTGCCATCATAATTGAATAATCCAAAGACCTTTCTACTCTTACATTTGATAGTTTGATTGGATCATTAACATCACATGAAGAGAGACTTCAAGGAGCACCTTCAAAAAGCTATGGAGGTGATGACAAAGCCTTCACTTCGAATGAAACTGCAAGACGAGGACAAGGAAGAGGCCGAGGCTGAGGACACCAACAAAGAGGCAAAGGCCAAAGAAACTCCTACAGAGGAGGAAATAAAAATAGAGGTGGAAATCAAAATAGAGGAGCCAATCAGAACCAAAGCGGAAATGCAGGTCGTGGAATTCAAGGACGAGGAAGTAACAAGACTAAAACAACTTGTTTCAATTGTGGGAAACAAGGCCACTTCGCTCATGACTGCTAGTCAAAGACTTCAAAAGATCAAAGCAGTCAATATGGCTCATTCTACGGAGAAGAAGAAGGTCCACCAAACCTTTTTCTCTCTTATGGATTGCCAGATCAAAATCTTAATGATACATGGATTTTAGATACTGGTTGCTCCAACCACATGAGTGGCAAAGAAAAACTCTTTGCTACATTAGATTAAAATTACAAATTCCATGTTAAGTTAGGGGATAATAAATCTTTGCAAGTTGAAGGCATAGGAGCTATGGAAGTTCCAACAAAAGAAGGCCTTAAAAATGTGAATGACATATACTATACTCCACAGCTACAACATAATTTGTTAAGTGTTGGACAAATGATGGAGAAGCATTATAAATTAGTTTTTGATGAAAGAAAATGTACAATATTTGATAAAAAAATTGTAACCGAGTCATCACAGAAGTACCTATGACAAAGAATAGGTTATTCCCTCTAAAATTTGGTGAGCCAAGGGGAGCTCAACTTGCAAACATTGCTATTACAAATCCAAGTGAATTGTGGCACTTGAGATATGGTCACCTCAATTCCGCTAGCTTGAAAATATTAACATCACAAGCTATGGTGATAGGACTACCAAAAATTCTAGAACATAAGAAGTTATGCAAAGCATGTGCTTTGGGAAAACACTCCAGAACAAAGTTTCCAAGAGGCCGAGCGTGGAGAGCCAACTATCCTCTTCATCTAGTACATTCGTACATCTGTGGTCCAATGCAAAAAAAAAGCCTTGGAAACAATTCTTATTTTCTAACATTCATAGATGATTATTCTAGAATGTGTTGGCTCTATTTTCTGAAACACAAAGATGAAGCATTTGATTGCTTCATAGACTTCAAAAATAATGTAGAAAAGCAAAGTGACTACTATGTCAAATGTCTTCGCACTGATAAAGGAGGAGAGTACTCCTCAAATGAATTTTTACATTATTGTAAGCAAAATGGGATAAAAAGGCAGTTCACCACTGCCTATACCCCACAGCAGAATGGTGTGGCCAAGAGAAAGAACCGCACCCTTGTTGAAATGGCATGAACAATGCTTCAGGCAAAGCATCTCACAAAAAGCTATTGGGCAGATGCAGTGAGAACAAGTGCATATATTCTAAATAGAAGTCCGACTTCTAGTTTAGATGGTATCACTCCTTATGAAGGATGGTACGGTAAGAAACCAAATGTCAAACATTTCATAGTATTTGGTTTTTTAGCTTATGCACACATTCTTGAGGAGAAGAGACAGAAGCTTGATCCAAAGAGTCAAGCATGTTTTTTTGTAGGGTATTGTGATTCAACCAAAGGGTATAGATTGTACAATCCCAAGACACATAAAATCATTATCTCCAGGGATATAATTTTTGATGAAGGGGGAGAATGGGGTTATAAAAAATTTATTGATTTTGACTCTAATTCGGAAAGTTCCACATTAGTACCTCCCACATTTGTACAACCCAGGAAAAGCAATGGAAAAAGTCCTCCTCCATAAATTCCACATCAGGAATCTTCATCAAGTACATCAAGTGGTACACCAAGTCCAAGAGGGACTTCTTTGTTGGCACCCCCAAATTCTCCAAAATGATTTCATAGATCTGTAAGCGCTCCAAGTCCGATGGATATAGATCCAGTTTCTCAAAGGAAAGAGACAAATAAAGGAAAGCGCATACTACAGAGTCATCCATCTTCTCAAATGTTGGATAGGAATTTCCAACAAAGATACACTAGGAGTCAAGCTAGTGAGATGGACGACATTTTGTCAAGACTTTAAAATCTTCAAATGTCAGGATATGATGAGTCTCATGAACCAAGGGGTGATGTAGTCAATTATGCTTTGTTGGCTACTGCACAGCTAGAACCATCTAGCTATGAAAAAGCATGCACTGAAAGTATATGGCAAGATGCCATGTAAGAGGAAATATCCTCAATTAAGAAGAATGATACTTGGGAGTTTGTGAAGCTTCCCAAGGGAAAAAAATGTGTTGGATGTAAATGGGTCTATAAGACAAAATTCAATGCTGATGGAAGCATTGAAAGGCACAAGGCAAGATTAGTAGCTAAAGGTTTTACTCAGAAATATGGAATATATTATGAGGAAACCTTTTCTCCAGTTGCTCGACAAGAAACAATCAGAACTGTTCTTTCCTTGGCAACCCATAAAGGATGGAACATTCAACACATGGATGTGAAAAGTGCATTTTTAAATGGATACCTGACAGAAGAGGTGTATGTTCAACAACCTCAAGGTTTCCAAGAACCAGGAAAATAGAACCTTGTTTATAAATTGAAAAAAGCACTTTATGGCCTCAAGCAAGCACCACGAGCATGGTACTCATGAATTGATGGCTATTTCAGCAAATATGGTTTCACAAAAAGCAAGAGTGAACCAACACTATACTACCTAAAAAATGGAGTAGATATCCTCATAGTTTGTTTATATGTGGATGATCTAATATTCATGGGTAGTAATAATAAAATGAATATGGAGTTCAAAAACTCCATGATGAATCAGTTTGAGATGAAGGATCTCGTATTAATGAGATACTTCCTACGAATGGAAGTACATCAATCAAAGAATGGGATCTTCATATGTCAACAGAAATATGCTCATGACATGATCAAGAAATTTGCTATGCAGCAGTGCAAATCAGCCGCAACACCAACCGGACATGGAATCCAGCTAAGCAAAGAAGATGGAGCACCAAAAGTTGACTTGACCAATTTCAGAAGTATGGTTGGGAGTTTAATGTTTCTCACCAACACTAGGCCAGATATACAGTATGTTGTTTCTCTTGTATCACGGTTTATGGCATGCCCATCCGAGCTACATCTTCAAGAAACCAAACGAATTTTACAATATGTAAAAGGTACATTGGATTTTGGAATCCATTACCACAAGTCTAACTCTGTGAAGTTAATTGGTTATAGTGACAGCGATTAGGGCAGTAATATAGATGACAAAAAATCTACATCAGGGAACTGTTTTAGTCTAGGTTCAGGACTAATAACTTGGTGTTCCAAGAAGTAATATATTGTAGCATTATCATCTATAGAAGCTGAGTATATAGCCATTACTCATGCTAGTACTCAAATCCTCTGGTTGAGGAAAATCCTTGAAGAGATTGGCAAAAAACAAATTGGTCCAACCAAACTGAATTGTGATAATATCGATGCCATACAATTGGCATATAATCCGATCCACCACAAAAGGTCAAAACATTTTGATATGAAGTATCACTTCATAAGAGATATGGTGGAACAGCAGACAGTTGAGCTTGAATATTGTAGCACTTTGGATAATCTAGCAGACATCTTCACCAAATCCATGCCTAAAGCTCAATTTATAAAGATGAGAGACTATATAGTTAGTCCTCTCAACTTTAAGGGGGAGAATGTTGGAAAATTACCATTAGTAAAAAGGTTAAAAATTTGATTTTACCTTGGTTAAAGGTAACTTACCTTTTACCTTACCTAGACAGTAGCATTTGGGCAGCAAGAGAATTCAAATTTATTTTCTTCTCCCCTAATTTCTCCTTTCCCCCATTTTCTCTCAAATGGTTACTTTAACGTTTATTTAAACTTTTTAACCTTATGTTTATCGTTAATGCAAATTTACTGTTTAATAAAATTGCTCACCTTTCAAGGAAGAAATGTGAGCAATTTTCAGCAACCTCAAATCAAACTCAAGCTGAAATGCTGGAACAGGGAGGTTTTCGGCAACCTCTTTAGTGAAAAAAATCTTCTGTTGGATGAGCTCAAAAGGGTGGAAAATATGATTCAGGGAGGGGATCAGAGGGTTGAAACTTTCATGGAAGAAAAATGCCTCCTTTCAAACCTTCACAATGTTTTGGCTAAGGAAGAGTCCTATTGGAGGCAAAAATCCAGAAGCCTCTGGCTCAAAGAAGGAGACACCAACACAAAGTTTTTCCATGCTTCCACCTTGCGCCACAAAGGTTCAAATAAAATCTCTGAGTTGACCAAGGTTGATGGTACCATTGTCTCTGATATCCATGCCATCAGACAGGAAGTTGTGCACCACTTCCAGGAAATCTTAGGTCCAAGTGTTGACTGCCACCCCCGCACAACAAGTTCTCTGCTTCAGAACATTCCAATGATGGTGTCTAACGATGATAATGAGAAATTTCTCCAATCCTACACTGAAGAGGAGATCAAAGATGCCCTGTTTGCAATGGAACCTGATAAGGCCCCTGGACCTGATGGCTTTCCACCCCAATTTTTTCAACACTTTTGGGATATTGTGGGCCCTGATGTTGTTGTTGCGGTTAAATTCTTCCAGAGAGCCAAAAATATGCCTAGAGAAGCCAATTCCACCTTCATTGTTTTAATTCCCAAGTCTAATGATCGTGCTTCCCTCTTCGACTTCAGACCTATAAGTCTCTGTAGTGTCATCTACAAACTTATCACCAAAGTTATGGCAAACAGGCTGAAAGACATCCTTCCCTCCATCATCGACCAGTGCCAAGGCAACTCGGTCAAAGGCAGATTCATTTCTTATGGAGTGATAACCATCCACGAGTTGGCTCATTCGACATCTAAAAACAAAAAACCCAGTATGTTCCTTAAGCTTGACATGAACAAGGCTTTTGATCGGGTTTCATGGAAATTCCTGTTCGAGGTCCTTGAGAAGTTTGGGTTTCACAAAGAATGGGTTAAGATGGTTCGAGAATGTATCTCTACTACTTGGTTCTCTGTTCTTATCAATGGTTCACCTGCTGGATTTTTTCCAAGTTTTAAAGGCATTCGCCAAGGGGACCCTCTATCACCCTTCCTCTTCATCATTTTGGCCGAAACCCTTGGAAGGACCCTTACTGCTACCTGCAATAGTGGACTCGTCTCTGGGATCAAACCAGCCTCAACAACCAATGCCATTTCCCATCAACAGTTTGTGGATGATACTATTCTTTCCTCTCATGCTTCTGTCCCCGAAGCAAAAATCATTAAGAGCATCCTTGACTCTTATGAAGAGGCGGTTGGCCAGAAAGTCAATTACCGCAAAAGCAAGCTATACTTCCTCAATACTCCCATCCATAGACAAAACAGGATTGCTGAGATCCTTGGGTGTATCATTGGGAGCCTTCCAACTACTTATCTCGGATTACCACTTTTCCATGGCAAATCGGTCTCGGCTATGTGGAACCCTGTTCTAGATCGTCTCAACAAGAAGCTTGCAGGCTGGAAAAGTTCATTGCTCAGTCAGGCAGCCAAAGCCACTCTGGTCCAGGCTTGCTTGCAAAGTATTCCTATTTTTTTCTTATCTATCTTCAAAGCTCCAGCTTCCATCTGCCAAAGAATTGAGCAAATTCAACGCAGATTCCTTTGGGCGGGAAACGAAAACAAGAACAAATTTCCCCTTGTTGCCTAGGACAAGGTTTGTTCCAAGAAAAAGGATGGAGGTCTCGGCTCAGGGACATCAAGCGAATGAACATGGCTCTCATTGCCAAGCAGTCCTGGAGACTTACCATCAATGAAAAAGCCACTTGGATTGACATCATCAAAGCTAAGTACCTTCATTAGGTTCCCTTTCTTGGAGAGCACAACCTTCCTAGCGGATCTCATTTCTGGAATGGTGTCACTAAAACAAGGAAGATCATCATGGAAGGCTTAAGGTGGTGTCTTGGAAATGGATTGACCATTCATTTTTGGGATGACCCTTGGATCCGTGACAAACCTCTTAGCCAAGATCCTCATCTTGCTATGCTCAAGACGGTGACCGAAGCCACCTTTGGAGATAAGGTGTGTCATTTCATTAACCCAGGTATTACAAGACCCGAATGGAAACACCTGGATCTGAATGGGCCTAGACATATCACCGAGGTGCTTAGGTGGTTACAAAACTTACTGAGGAGCTGCATAATCCCTAGCTCTCACAAAGATGACTCCATGGTTTGGAACCTTGAAGATTCAAGGCATTTCTGTTAAATCTGCCTACTACAGTCAAGAAGCTCCTAGTGATGGCCGTGACTTATCTAATCTGGTCTGGGTTCCCAAGATCATTCCCAAGGTCAAATTCTTCTACTGGTTGGCCATCCAAAATAGAATCCTCACCATTGACAATTTGATAACCAGAGGGCTTCTCATCCCCAATTGGTGCATCCTATGTAAAAATGCCTGTGAGTCTACTGCGCATGTTTTTTTGGAATGTCCCTTCTCCCTTGTAGTGCTCAACCAGGTTTTCAACACTTTCACCATCTCCGTAGCCCTCCCTCATTCCATTCCCCTCATTTTTCAACAATGGCCCAGGCATTTCAAAAGCAGTCAAGTCAAATTCATGTGGCAAGCTTGCCTCCACATTTTCCTGTGGCAGATTTGGCTTGAGAGAAATGCCAAAATTTTCCAAAACCTTGCCACGGATAAGAAGATTGTTGTTGCCAAAATCTTGGCCCTTGCTGCGGAGAATGCCTCTCTTGTCTCATCATCCAAACCCCCCCTCCTGGCCTTGAATTGGATTTAACAAATCATTTCAATCTTTTCAATTTTTTTGCAACACCTCGTACTTCTGTTGACAGGTCTGTAATCAAGTGGGCCTTACCTCCTTCTGGGTGGCACAAGCTTAACTTCGATGGCATGGCCAAAGGCAACCCTGGAGCGGCTGGCGGAGGTGGAATTCTCAAAAATCATAGAGGAGAAATAATTTTGGCCTTTGCTCAGAACTTAGGAATTCAGTCTAACAATATGGCCGAGGCTCGGGCCTTGCTCCAAAGCTTGATTCTCTTGGAAGGCTTGACTATCAATAAACTCATCATAGAAGGAGACTCATTGCATTGCATCAACTGGCTCAAAGGAACCTCTGTGCCTCCCTAGGACCTTGTTTCCATCTTCAAAGAATGCAAGGCACTAATTGGCTTTTACCCAGAATTAATCATTCAACATCAATACCGGGAAGGAAACAAAGCTGTGGACTGGCTTGCTAACAAGGGAGTTGATGCAACAGACTTTCAGGTTTGGAGAGATTCCTTCCCAATCGGCCTAAGGGACGCTTCTTCAAGTTCCAATGTTTGCACAATGTGAGTGGGTTACTGGGCTCCGGGTTTTTCCCCTGTGGCTGCGTCTTGGCATCTTGGAGCGTTTTCGCGTCACTTTTCACAGTTGGTTGCAAAATCTCAGCTTGTCGCGTTATCGAGACTTTTTTCTCTCTTCAACGACGGTCTTCCATTCTGTCGCGATATCGTGACCTTTTTTCTCTCCAACGACGGTCTTCCAATTTGTCGCGATATCGCGACATTTTTTTCTCTCTCCAACGACGGTCTTCCATTCTGTCGCGATATCGCGACACTTTTTCTCTCCGGGTGCTTTTTTGCAAACTTGTCACGATATCGCGACACTTTTTGGCCTTCAGACGCTTCCTTGCTTCATGTCGCGATATCGCGACATTTTTTCTCTCTCCAACGGCGGTCTTCCTTTTTGTCGCGATATCGCGACATTTTTTCTCTCTCCAACGGCGGTCTTCCATTCTGTCGCGATATCGCGACCTTTTTTCTCTCCAACGGTGGTCTTCCATTTTTGTCGCGATATCACGACATTTTTTCTCTCTCCAACGGCGGTCTTCCTTTCTGTCGCGATATCGCGACCTTTTTTCTCTCCAACGGCGGTCTTCCATTTTTGTCGCGATATCGTGACATTTTTTCTCTCCAATGGTGGTCTTCCATTCTGTCGCGATTTCGCGACCTTTTTTCCCTCCAACGGCGGTCTTTCATTTTGTCGCGATATCGTGACCTTTTTTCTCTCCAACGACGGTCTTCCTTTTTTGTCGCGATATCGCGACATTTTTTCTCTCCAACGGTGGTCTTCCTTTTTGTCGCGATATCGCGACACTTTTTCTCTCCAAAGGCGGTCTTCCTTCCTGTCGCGATTTCGCGACACTTTTCCTCCTCGGCTGCGGATTTCTAGATTGTCACGATTTCGCGGCACTTTTTGTCCTCGGCTGCGGTCCTCCAGATTGTCACGATTTCGTGACACTTTTTCGTCTTGGCAGCGGTCTCCCAATTTGTCGTGATATCGCGACAATTTTCCTCTTCGGCAGTGGTCTTCATTCTTGTCATGATTTCGTGACACTTTTTCTTCTCGACAGCAGGCTTCCACTTTCGTCGCGATTTCACGACTCATTTTCTATTTCGGCTGCGGTCTTCATTCTTGTCACGATTTTGTGACTCTTCTTCTCGTCCGGCTCCATCCTAGCAACTTGTCGCGATATCGCGACACTTTGCAACATGTCGCGATATCGTGACTTCTTCCCTTCTTCGGTTTCGATGGCGTTTCTTGTCGCGATTTCGTGACTTCCTTTCTTCTATTGGCATCAACGACGCAACTTGTCACGATTTCGTGACATCACCATTTTGGTCGCGATTTCATGACACCTTCCCTAGTGTGGAGGTTTGCCAGCTCTCTTTTCCTTTCTTCTTGGACCACCTCGATCGTTATGGATTTCTTGTAATCTCTCTTGTACAAGGTTCAGGGACCTTTCAACACCCTTTCTACCAATAAAAAAAAATTGCTCACCTTTCACACTTTATCTTTATTAATCAATGTTAATCAAAGTAAGATCAAAGCATATTTCTTTCAATTATCTTACCCACAAATTATAAAAGATCGAAGGCAGTGATAGGATGAAAGTTGATTCGACGGTTGCGCTCTATCATGGTTATTAAGGGAAAACTTAGGATATCTAAGATAATGTCAGGCGCTCACATCAAAAACCAAATCCTACAGGGATCCCAAGGTTGATTACTACCAAATTAACAATGTGATCGATCCCTAAGATTTAGTTATCATTCGGGGCCAAGGTGGCACGAGGATCAAAATGGAGGTCGTCCCTACCACAAGTCATAGCTCCACATCAGAAAATAAGAAGCTTCAAGGACCTATAGCAAAGTTTTTAATAATTGATGGTACATGAATCAAAGAACTCGAAAGCACATAAAATGACGGGCTTTACCCACCATCGAAATCTTGACCTCGAAAGGAGATGTGCTAGTAGATTTTTGTTGGCCAATTTTAAAAAAGTAGTTGATAACACCATATTAATACCGAATGTGTGAATATATCAAACTCTTTTCACCACACAGTATTTGAGCTCATAAAATCAAATCTAGTTGGCCACCTTAGAAATCTAAGAATAGATACTGGTATGCAAAAAATATAGATAGGATAAGAGTTTTGAAGTCTTCCTATTTTAGAAGGACTATACTCATTATCCTGAATACAATGGCATCATGGGGAGATGTTTTTATTCCCTAAGACACCAGGAAAGCAATGAAATTCATCATAGACCAGTAACCATACTCAGAGATCTCAAGATTGCCTATACCCGATAGCACAATGTATGAGTTCGCTAAAAAATGTGGAGCTGATAAAAATCCTACTCCAACACAACAGTATGATATTGACAACACATGTATCAAAAAAATTTCTCATGTAATGGAAAATGATAGCAGGACCCCATGGATAATGGCTGACCTTTTTCATAGAGCTTGGAGATTACAATACAAGGGTTTCCCCAAGAGCAACATATGGAACAGTAACCTTGGGAAGTTGATATGCCCGAAGGTTTACTTCTCCTAAAATTTAATGGTGTGGCTGGCAGTGGCATATGACGAAAGAACGAGGATATTTCAAGACAATAAGAATCGATCGGTATTCAACATCAAAGTAGAACACATCAAGGAAGTCTTCAATTTGACATATTATACCACCTTTTTGGTGCTAAAGGTAATAGAACACCAATATCGAATGTTCACAGGAATGACATTTTTTAAATCTTTGTTTAATACAAATGAGAAAATAGTTGATAAATTCACAATTAGAAAGATTGCTTTTAATCCATGGGTCTAAGATTTTTGTGATATGATAAACATAGTCTTAGGAGTACAGGATCTCAGTATAGTGAATAAAAGGGTTTTATATTTAGCTACACAATGTAATCGAGCGTATAACACCCCAATTTATGCTTGGGAACTAGAATTGAGTAACCAAATGCATGAGAAAATGGTAGAATTGAAAAATACCATTTTTGAACAAAGGCAAGAGATGCCCTATTTCTCTCGATACTCATTTTTCATCCACTTGATATCGGGACAATTGGGAGAATAATCTTGGAAAAGAGTAGATGTCGTTAACAACCCTTATGTCCAAACCATTTTTTGGATAATTCATGAAGGACAGACTCACATGGGCTGGTTTTGTGACCACTTTATGGTAGAGATCCATTGGCTTTTAACTGGAGTGCTTCTTGAAATATTAGGGCCAGGAGTGAGGGCTTTTATCAAAGAAAAGGAGATTGGGGATTTATTTTTCTTAGAAGGGTTCACCTACATCAGGATCTATGGGGAAATTTTTTTCCCTAAGCTATTACCAATATATTGTCCATTGTTCTTAGTAAATAGGAGCTGTGCAGGCAAGTGGTTGAAGAAGCTAAGATGAGGCTAGTGAAGAAACATGGAAAAGTTCCCTGGCTCAACGTTACCTATCAGTTTGGAGATTATATATTTGTGGGCTACCCTGCACTACTCAAAGGAATGTTTGAGTTAGACACTATGGGTTTTGATGAGATAACTTGGAGGTTTTATGACCCAAAAGGAATATATAGCAAGATGATGGAAAAACAAGAATATGCTCGAGTAAAGCATCGAAAATATGCTTACAAAGAAAGGTTGTTGGAAGCTATGGAAAAAGGGATAGATTTAATGGTTTTGTGGAAAGAATTCCATCCTAAAGGTATAGGTAGCACTTAGATTCATGAATCATATGATTACCCCACCGAATTGATAAGGCTTCAAGAAAATTCAGTAGAATCAGTAGCACCTATTTTGCCAGGAGTAGCTCAAGCAATCAAGGAATACCCCTTATTAGAGTTGATAGAAGAACAAGGTATTGATAAAATGGAGGTCACTGTAAATACTATAGATATAATTGAACAATAGGTCAGGCCTCCCATAGATGATCATCTCAGAATAGAGGCAGCACCAAGCACTACCCGAGAAATTCCCAAAAGCTCAAATACAGCCAAAGGAAAAGAAATTGTAACCGCCCTTGCTCAAAAATATTCCCTCCTAGAACAAGCCATAATTCCTATTTTTGACAGAGTATTAGCTATGACAAGTGTGAAGAAATTGGCACCCATGGCCATCCCTGCCTCTCTAAAAATAAAAGGACAAGAGGTTAAAGTTCCACCAGTAATACAAATGAATATGAGAAGAACTGGAGGATTTGGGGGTCTCTTTCGAAGCCACCAAGTGAAGAATCAAACAGAGATAATCATTGTAAAAAAGAAGAATCCAAGATTATCTTTACCTTCCACATAGGTTTTATTGGAGAGGACATATGAGCAGACTACTTTTACTGCTACAAATGAAAAGGAATTATAGGTAGTGGTAGAAATGGGAGGTATAGGAGAACAACTTATAGGCAAACTACCATTAGAAATATTTGTGTCGGATATAGCAGAAGTACATCTTCCTACCCTACAAGATCCACTTGTCTTCAGAGTCAATGAGGATATCGGGGGCTCATCAGTTCTAGGAAAAGAAGGTGACATGGTCAAGATTGTCAAGGTGATGCAAAATCAAGCCATGGACCAATTAGCCAAGAAAATTGTAGAGCTAAGGAAACAATTGAAAAATAGGAGGAAAAAGCTGAAATGAGAGCATTAATCAATAAACAATAGGAAGAATTGGCATGAAAGGATACTTCCAATACACAACCCCCTACAATGGTAAATATTCAGGATCATGCCTATTATCTAAATGCAATGATGAAAGGCATGTCAATAAAAATAAGAGCTCATGCCAGAGGGCCCACAGATATGTTTATGCAGATTAGAGTAATTCAAATAACGTCTTGAGAGATACAGGTATTAATACAGGAAAAAGAAGAATATTTTGAAGTTATTCTTCCTACCCTTGATTTAATAGAATACAATTTTGAAGAACTTCAGGGTCAAGAGATAATAAAAAATAATGGCAGTAAAATCCAGTTCAATTTTGAGTTCTTGAAAGCAGCCCTGTTTGGGGTAAACGATTAAAAGTGGATCAATGTTGTAACTGAAATGGATAATCTAATAGAATATGCAACAGGTAAAATGGTAGATATTGGTCTATCTTTAGAACAACACTTGGAAGCTTCCAGTGTAGAAGAACTACTCAGACATTCAATAGACACATTTGATTGTAGGTCAGATGATGAGTTAGAAATGACTAGACAAACTACTTTTCTAGTGAATACTGTGGAGATGTTGCTCTTCCAATATGAAAGAAATAGGTCCATCCTTGCCATACAAAAAAATAGAATTTTGCATGAAATGAACATGCTAAGGTTTGTTGCCACCTTTGACATAGAAGTTTGGAGATTAATAAGTGAGCAAATAAAGAAGCTGCAACAAGGCCAAAAAGGTAAATAAGTTGAAGCTTACGGTTGACGACTGGAAGTGAGTTCAACACAACAAAGACCTGGGCCAATGGAAAAAATCTTTGAAGCAGTTAAAGAGCCAAGTGATCAAAAGGAGATAGTTCAAGAGGAAGCAGTAGAAATGGTTGTAAAAGAAACAATGGAAGAACAAACAAACTCTCCTAAAACCACCATCACTAGTTAAAATAAGCTACTATTTGAAAAGGTCAAAGAGAAGGGTTTAGCCCAAGCTAAAAAATATAGTGGAATCTGGCTGTACCAGTTTTGAAGATCGACTCAGAAGAGAACAATTGTAAGGCTAGAAATGAATAAAAAATAATAGAATCAAGAACCAACAACTATAAAAAGAATCATACAGGTTCAGATTCTGCATCAAGAAATTAGAGAATAGCATTTTTTCTAAGAGGTATACTTGATTGTCCTTTAGATTTGTGTTGTTGTATCTCCATTTTGTGTCTATTTTTCTCATTCATTCTTATTTCTTCCCTTTATTGTGCAAGATTTTGATAGGAAAGTGCTCAAGAAGCTAAGATTATTTTTTGTCCTATTGATCCTAAGATTCAGAGACTTTACTGTTACCATATTAGAACAAGGATAGTAGGAGAGACATGTTACATTATTTGAACAAAGTATTCTTCATTGTATTTATATATTTATTTGAGATAAATAGATTTAAAAGGCATCCTACCCACTCTGCATGTAATATTTTATGAAATCAATACAATTTTGAGTTTTATTCTTGTTATATCTTTGTCTCAGTACTATGTGTCACTGTGTAATGGATTACATTATTTGAATGTATTATACATGTTTATTTTGTTGGTCAAATTTTAGTTTTATTGCAATATTCAAATAAGTCTAAGAGAACCAATTTTATTTCCCCCCTTCTCTCTATTCATGTTAAAATTGTTGTTAAATTGCTATAACAACCCAATGAATCTAGGCACTAGTCTACATAAGGTATAACAATAGTCGTGTTTATCAGAACGAAGAGGCAGGTTGACCAGAGCCTATAATAGCTCGTTGGTTTTAAACAAATTTTTGCAGCATGACAATCAAATTATATGGATGCAAGAATCGGTTCCAACAGTTTTTTGATGTCATTGTCAGGGAGGACTTGATAGAAATATTTAATTCTTAAAAGTTTTTCTCAAAACAACATTATTTTTAATCAATGAGTGGCCAGTTAGAATAGAGAACTTTCATTTTAATTTTTAAATTTTCTACATTCTTTATTTTACCCATGGTTTTCAAATTCTGATTTTCTTTACGTTTCTTGATCTTCTTGAAAATTTTGGTTTCTTGATTTTCTTGAATTATCCCAAGAACCGACTCCCATGAGCATGAGTGATAATATAAAGAATTGTTGATAAAGCATACACTTTTCTTTCTACACCCTGATGCTGGAAAATCTGTCTTAATGAACGCAAAAGAAAAAATAAAAGGGAGAGAGCAGAACGTGTTGGCGAACACCAAGAGAAGCGATAAGGAGCTATTCCTAGAACTCGAGAATTTAGAGGTATTTATACACAATTATAAAACTCCACTTTGATAGAGATCATAACAGTGTTCCAAATACCATACCATCTGCCAATATACCAAAAGGCTTTTCCTATTTTTTCTCAACTTGTGATGCACCTTATATCCCCGATGCATGTGGAATTCACCTACGTGACCAACGCAATGTAGAGTTACATGTTGAGTCAGAAGAGGATATAAGAATCAATACTTGTTGGTCAGTGGAATATGAGTCCAAGGAAATGATGTTTGAAGAAGATATGGATAAGTATGCTTCAAATCATCATCCTCAAATTTTAGTAGCTGAAGGAACTAAAATCTTGTAGAAATCACATGAGTCAAGATGTGATAATATGAAGCAAGGAAAATTAATCCCCATTGCTCAAGAAGTTAAAGAATTAGAAGCTACCCATGTTTTTAATTTAAGGAATATAACAATCCCTGAAAGGACAGAGAAATCCTCTACAAGTGAAACAAGAAAATAACCTTTCACCAATAAAAACATCAGTAAAGCAAAAATTGATAGGAACCTCAAAAAGATTACTCCTGAAGTAATAGAATCAGAGGAAGATATTCTCAAGAAGAAAGTAATAAACCACTAGATATAAAGAATATAGAATTTGATGCTGGGTCAAAACTCAGTAAGCAAAATTTTAATATCACATTTGGATAACTTATGAAAGTTCAACAGTATATAGAACAAGTCTATAGAGCATTTGGATTAGTGGAACAAAAAGAAGACCCAACTTGGCATGCTGCTAGATAAAATCAACATGATACAAGATAACCATCCTCTGTCGAACCCTTTTATGTATCATTAAGGGACAACTCACATGAAGAAGAAAGATATATCATCCATAACTGCATGTTAGACAGTGGATCCTCACACAAAATCATGCCCAAATTAATAGCTGATAAAATGGGATTAATTTGTACTAGAGATTCTGCCCTTGTTTCTGTAATGGACAGTAGATAAATTCCTTGTGTAGGGATGATAACTGGATTGTTAGTTTTCTTAGATCAACAACCCAAAAAGGGCATTGTCATGGATGTTGTAGTAGTTGATGTTGATCCATTTTTCTCACTATTACTTAGTAGATATTGGGAAGAAAAAATGGGAGGTTCAATTCAATTGGATTGGTCCTATGCTACGATCCCAATATTAGATAAGGAGAATAGAATTTTGAGAAGGAAACCATTCAAAAAATAATCTGTAGAGTTAATTCAAATATATGAAACCATGATTAACTTAGTAAACTCTATGGAAGAAAAAGGGATGAGATTTTATTCCATATGGCACAACCCATTCTTGGTAGAAGCACCAGAAGCAAAGAACATGGATCCAAAAGTAATGAGGATGGTAGATACTGAATAAGATAGATTATTAACCCAAGAAATGTGGACCATATCTTTTTATGAAGCTAAATTCCAATATAGAGCAGGTGTAGGTGTAAATTTAATTGATATTAAAGGAAATTACCTTGGTATTCATTATAGACTGCAACTCCCTTACACAAACAATGTAGCTGAGTACGAAGCTTTACTATTAGGGTTAAGGAAAGCAAGAGAACTAGGAATTAACTACTTTACTGTAACAAGGGATGCAGAGCTTATTATACTACAAATAAAAGGTAAATATTAGACTAAACACCCTCAGATTAAGCAATATAAAAATGCAGTATTGGAAGAAATTGATAAATTCTTAGCTTTCAATATCTCATATATTCCTAGAGAACAAAATCATGTTGCAAATATTTTAGCTATAAATACCTCAAGCCTAGATCACTTGGAGATAACTACAAAATATATGGATAGATTCCCAACTATCTCAGTCTATAAACCTTCTGTGCCAGATAACATAGTCTATCTACAAGTATTTTAGGATGGTATAGATATTAAGGATTTTATGACTCTACAAAATCAATATGTAGATGTAATATGTGATGAAAAGGATGAAGACAAATTAAGAGATCAAATAGGAGAGCCAATAGAAGTAATCCAGTTGAAAACTAATAAGATACCTAAAGGATTGGTTTCTTTAGAAAGTCTATTTGATGATTTTGACAAAGCTTATAAGCCTTTACATAGAGAAGTAATGTCTAAAGACATTAACATCGGTACAATTGATGAAACATGAATAGTGAAAATAGATATGGCCTTACCTACTAAAGAAAAAGTTGGATATATCAATTTCTTGAAAAATAATAAAGAACAATTTTGCTTGGACTTATGAAGATCTTAAAACCTTCAAAACAGATGTAATGACACACATAATACCATTAAAAGAATATTCTAAACCATTTATATAGAAACAAAGGAAGTACAACCCAACCCTGCACCCAATAATGCAAAAAGAGGTACAAAAATTACTAGATTCCAAAATAATCAGAAAGGTAAGATTTTCTTCATGGATATCCAATTTAGTACTAGTCAGAAAAAAGAATGGAGATATTAGAATCTATGTAGATTTTAGAAATTTAAACAAGAGTTCATTAAAAGATAATTACCCATTACCCAACATGGAACAATTATTGCAAGCAGTAGTCGGATCAACTAGATTGTCTTTGTTAGATGGATTTTTAGGGTACAATAAAATTCAGATAAATCCAAAATATAGACATAAGACAACATTCAGTACATCTTGGGGCACATTTTAATATTTAAGAATACCTTTTGGACTGATGAATGTAGGTGCTACTTTTCAGAGGGCAATGGATTTTTCTTTCAAAGGATTGATATTTAAGATTGTAGTTGTATAACTAGATGATATCATTGTATTCTCTAAAAATATGGAAGATCATCTAGAATATTTAACTACAGTTTTTGCTTGGTGTAAGTAATTTGAAATTTCTTTAAATCCAAATAAATGCATATTTGGGACTACACAAGGAAAGTTATTAGGACACATAGTTTTAGAAAAAAGAATAAGCATTGATCCAAATAGAATTGAAGTTATCTCCAAAATTCCCCCTCCCATAAATTTAAAAGGAGTTAGGTCATTCTTTGGAAAAATAAATTTTATTAGAAGACTTGTCCCAAATTTTTCAAAAATGACTAAATTTATAAATGACATGGTAAAGAAAACTAAAGAAATAAAATGGAGAATAGAGAATATGGAAGCATTTAACAAAATCAAAGAAGCCATATCAACCACTCTAGCTCTAAGCTATCCTGATTATGCAAAATATTTTAATATCTATTCTTATGCATCTGAACACTCCATTTCTATAGATGAAAATAATGAAAGGTCAATAGCCTTCATGAGTTCAGGTCTAAAAGGATCACATCTTAAATACACCTTGCTAGAAAAATATGCTTATGCAGTCATCCAATCTTCAGAACATTTCAAAGGTATATTTGGATCAAACAAATTTTACTGTTGTATCCCTTTTATAGCAATAAAAGATATTTTTTCTCAATTAGAGCCATTAGGAAGACCGGCAAGATGGATGGTAAAGCTTCTGCAATATTATACTAAATTCAAAATAGTTAAAACTATCAAAGGGCAGGGTTTAGCTAAACTATTGGCCAAGAAAGAAGAAGAAGGATTTGAAAATATTGTCACAATAGATGAGGCATATGATGTCAAAAGAATCAGTAATACCGAATGCAAATGGTATGAGAAAATATTGTCATACTTACAAAATTTGTCATTCCCTAAAGATATGTCAACAAACAGAATGAGGTCAGTCAAGCTTCAAGCTCAAAAATACTACATGCAAGATGGTGTGCTATACTGGAAACACCCTGATGGAGTATTATTAGTCTATCTATATGAAAGTGAAGTCCCAAAAATAATCAATGAATTTCATTATGGTTTCGGTGGAGGACATTTTTCTCTAAGAGCTACAACTAATAAAATTATGAGAGCAGAATATTATTGGCATTCTATTTATATATATATATATATATATAAGTATGTTAGTAATTGTAATTACTTCCAGGTTTTTGCAAGAAAGAAGCAGTTGACCATCATGCCCCTCAAGCCAATAATCATTGAGGCACCATTCACATAATGGGCTATTGACCTAATTGGAGAGATCAAGCCTAATTCATCTGGCCAACACAAGTGGATCATAACTACAACATATTACTTTACAAAGTGGGTAGAAGTTGCACCCCTGAGAACATCCATTACTGCCACTGTCATCAAATTCTTAGAAGAAAACATTTTAACCAGGTTTGGGGTTCCTCAAAAATTGGTTACATATAATGCATAGTATTTTGTTTCACATGAAATGGTAGAATTTTGTGCTAAATATGGAATTGAATTGTCCCATTCTCCTAATTATTACCCCAAAGGAAATGATCTTACTGAGTCATAAAATAAAAATTTAATAACCAGAATAAAAATATCATTGGGTAAGAACAAGAGAGGGTGGGACAGTGAAATTAAATTTGCTTTATGGGCTGATAGGCTATCTGTTAAAAAAACACTGGAAGAACCCCCTATGAGATGGTTTATGGAGAGAAAGCCTTATTACCTTCAAAGATAGAGAAATTGGCACTTTCCCTCTTATTGCAAGACCATGAAAACCCCAATCCCATACAGATAATACTTGACAAAAATGTCCTATTAGAAGAGCAAAGAAAAGAGACCCTTAATAGAATGATGGAACAAACCTAGAAAAGTATGAAATTGTTTAATAATAAAGGCATAGTCATCTATTGGGATCCTAAAAATGATAAGCATGGTGAAAAGGTAAATTTGAACCTAAATGGATTGGCCCATACCAAATAGCCCATGTTATCAGCTAGAATACATACAATTTGTAGAACTTGGAGGGTGAAATGATGGCTATTCCTATTAATGGCCAACACATCAAAATGTACAATCCCTATTGAAGGTGAATAAGAAAAAAAAAAGTGGAAAGAACAAAAAACCCCAAAAGTATAGTGTTTTACTTTTAGCTCTTATTTTCTTGTTTAGTTTAATTCTGAGTTATTGTACGCATGATATTATTAGTTTTATGCGTATATATTACTGTTGATTCCACCAAAAATAATGAGAAAAAAGGAGATTTATTTTAGATTCTGATGAGGTTTATAATTTTCAAAATATGAGTGTTTATGCAATAGTTGTTTGATATGAGATAAAACAGAAGGAAAATAAAGCTGATTGAAACATCATGTCAAAGCCTCACATTACAAATGATACTTAAGGTGACTTCAAAGGTCCAAAGAATCGAGTTATCTTTGAGAGGGTGGTTGAGCCAAAAATCATTACACTCATATTTTATAGCCATAAACTAATCCTCAACTCAGGCATACTCATTGCACAATTTTCTTATATCAAATACTTCTCAAACGAGAAAGAAAAATTACAATAAAGTTAAATTGAGTCACTTCCTGAGATATCTTGGAAAACATCTACCGAGGATATAGATGCTTTATTGGTAGTAGGGTAAAACCATATGGGATTAGAAGCAACTCCACCGGGGCTATATATGCTTGACTGACAGTGGAGCTCTACAAAATGGTGAAATTTTTTAAAGAGTGAAATCACATATTAGGCTTAACTATTTTGCTCAGATATGGCAAAGTTTTGAAAGACTTAGAAATCAAAATAAATGCACACACACATGGGCATAAAAATGATGAAGTAAATGGCTTTGACAAATATCTGTGTAATCATATCCTATGACTTAGCCAAAACAAACATTATAATATATCAAAATAAAACTCATATGTTTCTAAAATTTGATCCTAGTTTCCAAATTGAATAAAATAAATTAATGAGTCAAATTCAAATGAGAGGATGAAACAACTGGGAGATCTGACGGTAGTGCCCATATCCACTCGGATTCAATGACAACGTATTGTTAAAAGTGATCAAAGGTTAATTTAAAGGTTTCCTTCATCAAATGATTAATTAAATACATTATCAATCAAATTCTATAAATATTTGATGCATGGATAATCTTCCCCCTTCCATTTTTGCTAAACCTTACACAAGTACGAGAAATCCAACGGTCGCGTCCCCCATCATGGTATGATCTAACGATGATCGCTTAGAGAGGTGAACGGGTTATATAACACCTATGTTTAAATACAATGTTGTTAAGGTTGAAATAATTAGGTTAACCTTGGTAAAATCATAATTAGGTGAGGACTAAAACACTGCGTTATTATAAGGTCAAATAAACGTTGGTATAGACTTCGATCTTGAGTATTATCGAAATGAAATATTACCACCCAAGGGTTTTCAACTTTGTAAATATGATTAATCCACTTAAATAGGTATAGGATTACATAAACTAGTAGACTAATGATCATATAGGTCCCTAAACATCAATGACTACATTAATGCTCCCTAGGATCTGACAGTAGCGCGCGAATCAAATGTCTAAGTAATAAAATGATCATGAGGATCCAATGATAACACTCCATTGAGATTAAGAGAATCAAACGATGGTTATCAATTTGAAGTCAAAATAATGGAATACAAGCAAGGCTAATCCAATAGATATCTTTTGATGGATCCAACGGATGTGCCTTCTCTCAAAATAATACAATGGTAGAACACATTTCAAAGGTAAATCAGGTGGTAAGCTTAAATCGACACTCGATTAATTAAATTTTAAACCACGTTTAATGAATGCCCTAGCACATAATTAATCGCCACCTTTATATTTATTAATTAGTCTTAATCAAATTAATATCAAAGCATGTTTATTTCAGTTATCTAACCCATAGGTTATAAAATATTGAAGGCAGCGATAGGATGAAGGTTGATCTAACGACTGTACTCGATCGTGGTTGTTCAGGTAAAACTTGGATATCTAAGATAATTTCAAGTGCTCACATCAAAAACCAAATCCAATAGAGATCCCAAGGTTTATTACCGCCAGATTAATAATGTGATCGATCCCTAAGATTTAGTTATCATTCAAGGCCAAGGTGGCACAAGGATCAAAATGGAGGCCATCCCTACCATAAATCATAGCTCCAAATCATGAAATAAGAAGCTTTAGGGACCTATGTTGTACTTAGTATGACATTGAGAGGGGGGGTGAATCAGTGTAGCATTTAAAAACTTCAAATCTGCAACTCTTAATGTTGAAATAATGAAAACTTAAAACCAGAAACAATAAGAATAACAAGAGAGCATCACACAACACAGGATTTAACGAGGTTCACCAATATGGCTACTCCTCAAAAATAATGGCTGCTTGGACTACCATCCAAATATAGCCCCTTGCAAAGCAAAAACTTTACAATCAGTTTACCAGCACCAACTGGAAGGAGCACCAACCCCTTATTTATCTGCACCAATAGAAAGGAGCACAAACCCCTAATGCCAAGCTGCAACCTGGACTTCAATTTTGAATGTAAATGTTTGACAGGAAAATACCTTCTTTTTCACAAGACCCTGATTGGTCTAAAGCATACCAGATCTCTCTCACTGTTCACAGAACAGACACTTCGCATACTTCTACAATCTACAGCCTCACTGCACCTTCTGCTTTCTTTGTGTAATCACTTCGCACACTCCTACAATCTACAATCAACTTTCATGATCTTCTTCCTTTCATGCACTCTGCTTTATTAGCAAATTTTGCACTTAGCTTGATTCGACATGACTTGCTCACTTTGCACACTTTGCCATCATCTCGTTGCTTTTGCACTATCTGCGCTCTTATGGTCGCATCTCGCACACTTCGATACTCGCACAGTTTGACCTATAAATCTCCAAACAACCCTCCTTAAATAGTAGAGATTTAAAGATGAAAACCCTAATTGTAGTCAATTGATTATGCAAATGCAAACCCTAATCTTGGTCGACTGCAAACCCTAATCTTCGTCGGCTAACATTGATCTTCATCGGCTTCAACTACCTCTGTAACTCTACTGTTGCTGTTGCCATGAAAACACATCATGTCACGATATCGTGACACTTTTGCCTCCGTACACTTTATTTCTTCTTTTGTTGCGATATCGTGACACTTCTTCCTTCATGTGCTTCACCTTAACTTTTGTCACGATATTGCGACACTTCTCCCTCTGTAAACTTCATCTTTAGCTCTTTGTTGCAATATCGTGACACTTCTATCTTCGAAGTCTTCTATTCTGCATTTGTTGTGAAATCGTGACACTTCTCCCTTTGTAGCCTCTGACTTTCTTTCTATCGTGATATCGTGACACTTCTATCTTTGAAGCCTTTGTCTTTCTTTCTGTCATGATATCACGACACTTTTGCCTTCATAGACTTTGTCTTCACTTTTGTCACAAAATCATGACACTTCTGTCTTTGAAGACTTGCTTTCTGATCCTGTCATGAAATCATGATAGTTCTGCTTCCGAAGACTTGCTCTCTACTTTTGTCATGAAATCGTGACACTTCTTCCTCTACAGAGTTCATCTTCACTTCTGTCACGATATCACAACACTTCTGCTTCTGAGGACTTCAACTTAGCTTCTGTCACAAAATTGTGACACTTCTCCTGTTGAAGACCTGCTTTCTATTTTTGTCATGAAATCATGACACTTTCTCCTGTTGAAGACCTGCTTTCAATTTCTGTCACAAAATCATGACACTTTCTCCAACCGTATGCTTTCTTTGCAACCCGTCGTGAAATCGCAATGCTATTAGCTTTCGTATGCTTTCTTTTAAACCTGTCATGAAATCGTGGCATTTCTTATTTCGAACACTTTCGTCTGTAGCATGTCATGAAATCGTGACAGTTCTCACTTTGAGTTCTGCAGCATGTCATGAAATCATGATAGTTCTCACTTCGAACTCTGTAGCATGTCGTGAAATCATGACAGTTCTCATTTTACTTTCTCTCTCCTCGAACTTGTCATGAAATCATGATAGTTCACACTTCAGACTCTCCCTTCTACAGCACGTCGTGAAATTGCTACACTTTTTCTTTCGGACTCTTTCTCCTACAACATGTCATGAAATCGCAACACTTTTTTGTCCGTACAACCTTCCTTGCAATATGTCGCGAAATCGTGACACTTTTCCTTCTCTGCCTTCCTACTCTCTTCAAGTCGCGAAAATGTGACATGTCGCGAAATCGTGACACTTTTCCTTCTATGCCTTCCTGCTCTCGTCAAGTCGTGAAAATGTGACATGTCACGAAATCGTGACACTTTTTCTTTTTCTTCCTTCCTGGCCTTTTCGAGTCATGAAAATGCGACATGTCACGAAATCGCGACACTTTTCCAACTTACTATTTTTCTTTGAACATGTCGTGAAATCATGACACTTCTTCCTCGCTTCCTCTTTTTCTTCCAACATGTCTTGAAATCATGACAGTTTTTCAAATTGCCTTTTTCTCTGCTAACCTGTCGCAAAATCGTGACAGTTTTTCCACTTATATTTTTCTCATCCAACATGTCACGAAATCACGACAGTTTTTCCTGCTTCTTCTCTTTCTTCTAACATGTCACAAAATCGTGACAGTTTTCTCTCTTGTTTCTCTCTCCTTCGATATGTCACGAAATTGTGACATTTTTCTTTGCACTTTCTCTCTCCTCCAATATGTCGTGAAATCGTGACAGTTTTCCTATTTTTTGAATATGTCATGATATCGCGACACTTTCCTTCCTTGTCTTTTTCTTTGAATTTTTGCATGTGGGTCACTTCAATCTTCTTGGAAAAGCACTGTACATACTTTGAATTGCTTCTAAATTTCCTATCCACTGCATCTGAATAACTTTTGAGCATCTGAACTTCCTGTCCATTGTATCAACTGATCTATCTGACTATGTTGACAACAATGATAATACTGTTGTATATTATGAATAGCTTCTGAACTTCCTGTTCACTACATCATGATTGTGTTCACTGCATCAACTGATCTAATTGTCTGTGTTGACAACAATGACAATACTGTTACTGCACCTTACTCAACAATCTCCCCCTTTGGAATTATTGTCAACACACATGCAATTACCTGTAACTCTTCTCCCCATTTGACAATAATACCAAAGGGCTACTGTAGACTCCCCTTGAGTCCATGCACAACATTCTTAGGCAAAAAAATTTACACTTAGTAAAAATCATGATCAGGGCTACTGTAGACTCCCCCTGAGTCCATGCACAACATTCTTAGGCAAAAAATTTTACACTTAGTAAAAATCATGATCATGAGCAAAAAGATAATCAAATATTTAAATGTTCCCCCTGAAAATGTGATCCCTATGGCTAGCCAATTCTTGGGAAGTTTAACCATTCGACCAATCTATATCCAAGATAGAATGCACTCCATTGGTACTCTTTCTGTCATCTACACATCCTGCCCAATCTGCATCTTTAGGATACCATAACCCATACTCCATAGTACCCTTGTAGCATTATATAAGACTTTATCTCTCTACTGCACTAACTGGTGGACATCTTCTTCACTTGAATAATCCTCACTCAGATCTATCTTCAACTGTGTTTGCTGCTAGATTTCTATTCATTGAGACTCTGTCTTCTGTACTCAGTCACCTCCAAAGCTCATTCAATAGGCTCACTAAGAACCTGTCCAAATCTGGTCTAACAAGCTCACCAAGAACTTGCCCAAAACTATTCTAGAAACCTATCCCAACACTGTCCTCAAATCTGTCCCAGCATTGTCCTTAAATATTTCCCAAAGGCCTTCATCAAAGGCTCAATAAATCATGCTCAAGTGGTACTCAAACTAAACTCAACAATGAATGACAGTCTCAAATCAAATCCACTTCATAGAAGCATAAAAAGAATTGTTAGAGACTTAATGTCTTCTATTCTCAAATCTCAATCTCAACTCAAGTCAAGGAAAGTTTATTGTATGGAACTTGAACAACTACATGCATACAATCACTTGATTGGGCTCAATCAGATCTACTCAACCAGTGGGCTTTATCAACAATGCTTATAAAACTAAGGTTTAATAACAATTCTAAAACCAAAAAACCTTGAAGCATTAAACCAATCACTTTCGAAAAAGAAACCATAATCAATCATTTTTACTCCTGTCACATGAGTCTCCTTAGGATTGGCCTAAAATCATGCTGCCATGCCTACTATGCTCGGGGTGCCTGTTCCAAGCCATATATCTTCAA
This sequence comes from Wollemia nobilis, assembly GCA_028583015.1. Taxonomy (NCBI): domain Eukaryota; kingdom Viridiplantae; phylum Streptophyta; class Pinopsida; order Araucariales; family Araucariaceae; genus Wollemia; species Wollemia nobilis. Next base: position 1,048,500 of record JAQPPZ010000032.1, read on the forward strand.
TTTACAAACCAAGTGGAGATCTTCACCAAGCTGGGAACCATCTGGCTACTCAATATAAACCTGTTCTTCAAGTTTCCCATTCAAAAATGCTAATTTCACATCTATCAACAAAATTGACAAGTGACTCACACTTATACCAACTTTTGTCCAACACTGTACCAACACTGCAATTTCTATCTCAACTCTGTGCAAGCATCAAACACAGTATCACAACACCAACCAGATCCTTTTTACATTTTCATCTTGGTCTATGTTTTCTGCAGTCACTGCTGGTCACACCTTACTTTCAACTGTGCAAATCTGGAGAAGACATTCTGTCAAACACTTCATGACCAACCATAGTGCACTTTACTCAACCTCATACTTCTTAACCTCGGATTGGCATTTTATCAATAGTTAAAATGAAACTGTCTGAGAATTAAATAATTTCACCAAGGCGTCATGAAAGTTCTAACAATATTTACATCAATGTGTAGAACAGATACACGCTGCTTTTATCGAAACACAAATATGCAGCTAGGGCAAACATTCTTCCACTAATCAAATTTATCTAAACTGTTATTAATCCATAGCTTTGAACAGTGACAGTAAGAACCATCAACAGTGCAACAATGACATATAGCAATACTACCAATGGTAATAACTCTCAATTTAAACTCCATCCTTTACGACACTTCCACAAACTACATGAACTGAAAACATGCTTCGATAACTATACAACTCCCCTGACTACTTGCCTTTCATCCTTTATGGCACTTCCACAAACAACTGCATGAACTGAAACATACTTTTGACACCTATATTGCAACTCCCCCTTACTACTTGCCTTTCATCCTCAGATAACCCAACAGACACATAGGAGCATTAAAATAAAAACTTTTTCAGATTGCTCCCCCTGAGGATGTGTTACCTGGAGTTGCTTAATGCAGTAGAGGAGTAGTCTCCTTCAGACCAAGGAGACATGATTTCCTCTCTTCTTTCTTTCTCCAGAATTTCTTGACCACGGGCTTGGGTTTTTCAACTACATCCCCTTTTTGCACCTTTTCATGAACTCAAACATTTGTCTTGTGTGGTTGTCTCTTGTGCATCCATGATGAATGATGATTTTCCTTTCTTTTAAGTACATGATTTATTCCCTATTTATGTTGCGTTCTTTGCGTATGATGAAATATACTATTTTGCCTTAGATTAGATACAGAAGTGCTTAGACAGAACCTTGCTATGTGCCCATGACCATCGCATTGAAAACATTGTACATAGTGTTCACTCAGATACACATATGTATTTCTACCAGCATAACTCTTTGATTTATTATTCAATCCACAATAAGTTGCCTTGTGACCATACTGGTTGCATCTAAAACAATAGCCATTAAAAATATTAGTATGAATAGAGTGAGAGTGATAGAACCTCTTTTGTTGTGGTTGCTTTGCTGTAGACCTCCTTTGAAATTTTCTTCCTTTTGAAGATTCAGCTTCAACCTTTTCTTGCTTTGATCCTTCAACAGTGAACTTCTCCTTTTCTGCATATTTGGAAGATGAAGGTTGTTCAGCTTCATATCCAAGACCATGCTTATCCGTGGAGCTTCTTTGTTGGCTTATCATTTTATCTAGCAACTTTGTGCTCTTATCGAATTTGAGATTTGTATTGGCCTCTTCTAGTTGTTTCTTCAATAAAACAATCTCTTCCTCTTGTTTGTAGCAACCAATCTCTTTCTCATTGATCTGTGACCTGAGAGTTTCTTCAATCCTTTTGAATTCTTCCACCTATACTTTCAAACTGATTATAATTTCATTTGCATCCTCAAGCTTTCTTGAGATTTCCTTGTTCCTTTTTCTTTCTATCTTTAATTCATCTAGAGCTGTAATTAGTTCCTCTTTCAAATTTATTTCTGCATCAATTTCTTCTTCATCACATTTATGTTCCTTTTATGTTTCTCTTTTAGAATCATCCTCTAGGACTTCATTAGCTTTCAGCATATATATCTCTATGTTCTCATCATTTTCGTCATGAATGCTTCTCAGTTTGTCCCATATTTCCTTTGCAGTTTTACAACTCTTAATCTTTACCTGTTCATTATCCACTAATCCACACATGAGAGCATTCATTGCTTTTGAATTATTCTCAACTAGATCCTTACCAGCAGCATCGGTTGAAGGTGTGATGGGTATTGTGCATTCATTGATTACTAAATCCCAGACATAGTATCCCAAAGCACAAAGATGTGCCTGCATCTTGATTCTCCAGGTCATGTAATTTGTTCCATCAAACAAAGGTGCTTTGTTTGATAAACAACCTTCAACCTCTTATGGTTCAATTTCCTCTTCTATAGGAACTGTAACTGACTATGCCCTTTTGAAGGAAGATCTATTCTTCTTACCCATTGCATACTAATCCAAGATCAACCCTAGCTGATTTAGCCTTTGAAGGGAACTTGGCTCTGATACCAATTGTTGTACTTAGTATGACACTAAGAGGGGGGGTGAATCAGTGTAGCATTTCAAAACTTTAAATCTGCAACTCTTAATGCTGAAATAATGAAAACTTAAAACCAAAAATAGCAAGCATAACAAGAGAGCATCACACAACATAGGATTTAATGAGGTTCACCAATATGGCTACTCCTCAAAAAGAATGGCTGCTTGGACTACCATCCAAATCTAGCCCCTTGCAAAGCAACAACTTTACAATCAGTTTACCAGCACCAACTGGAAGGAGCACCAACCCCTTATTTATCTACACCAATAGAAAGGAGCACCAACCCCTAATGCCAAGCTACAACCTAGACTTCAATTTTGAATGTAAATGTTTGACAGGAAAATACCTTCTTTTTCATAAGACCCTGATTGGTCTAAAGCATACCAGATATCTCTCACTATTCATATAATAGACACTTTGTATACTTCTATGATCTGTAGCCTCACTACACCTTCTGCTTTCTCTGTGCAATCACTTCACACACTCCTACGATCTATAGTCAAATTTCATGATCTTCTTCCTTTCGTGCACTCTGCTTTATTAGTGAATTCTTCACTTAGCTTTATTCGACACGACTTGCTCACTTTGCACACTTTGCCATCATCTCGCCACTTTTGTGCTATCTACGCTCTTATGGCTGCATCTCACACACTTCAATACTTGCACAGTTTGACCTATAAATCTCCAAACAACCCTCCTTAAATAGTAGATATTTCAAGATGAAAACCCTAATTGTAGTTGACTGATTATGCAAATGCAAACCCTAATCTTGGTCGATTGCAAATCCTAATCTTCGTCGGCTAACGTTGATCTTCGTCGACTTCAACTACCTCTGTAACTCTATTGTTGTTGTTGCCATGAAAACACATGTCATGATATCACGACACTTTTGCCTCTGTACACTTTCTTTCTTCTTTTGTCATGATATCGCGACACTTCTTCCTTCGTGTGCTTCGCCTTAACTTTTGTCGCGATATCGCGACACTTCTCCCTCTGTAAACTTCATCTTTAGCTCTTTGTCACGATATCGCGACACTTCTGTCTTCGAAGTCTTCTATTCTGCATTTGTCGTGAAATCATGACACTTCTCCCTTTGTAGCCTCTGACTTTCTTTCTGTCATGATATCACGACACTTCTGTCTTTGAAGCCTTTGTCTTTCTTTCTATCGTGATATCGTGACACTTCTGCCTTCATAGACTTCGTCTTTCTTTCTATCGTGATATCGTGACACTTCTGCCTTCATAGACTTCATCTTCGCTTTTGTCATGAAATCATGTTTTGTCTTTGAAGACTTGCTTTCTGATCCTATCATAAAATCATGATAGTTCTACTTCTGAAGATTTTCTCTCTGCTTTTGTCATGAAATCGTGACACTTCTTCCTCTGTAGACTTCGTCTTCACTTCTATTGCGATATCGCGACACTTTTGCCTCTGAGGACTTCAACTTAGCTTTTGTCGTGAAATTGTGACACTTCTCTTGTTGAAGACCTACTTTCTGTTTCTGTCATGAAATCGTGACACTTTCTCCTGTTGAAGACTTGCTTTCTGTTTTTGTCATGAAATCATGACATTTTCTCCAACTGTACGCTTTCTTTACAACCCGTCGTGAAATCGTGACGCTATCAGATTTTGTATGCTTTCTTTGCAACCTGTCGTGAAATCACAACATTTCTTATTTCGAACACTTTCATCTATAGCATGTCACAAAATCGCAACAGTTCTCACTTCGAGTTCTATAGCATGTCACAAAATTGTGACAGTTCTCACTTCAAACTCTGTAGCATGTCACGAAATCATGATAGTTCTCATTTTACTTTCTCTCTCCTCAAACTTGTTGTGAAATCATGATAGTTCACACTTCAGACTCTCCCTTCTACAGCATGTCACAAAATCGCTACACTTTTTCTTTTAGACTCTTTCTCCTGCAACATGTCACGAAATCGCGACACTTTTTCATTCGTACAACCTTCCTTGTGATATGTCATGAAATCGTGACACTTTTTCTTCTTTGCCTTCCTACTCTCTTCAAGTCGTGAAAATGCAACATGTCGTGAAATCACGACACTTTTCCTTCTATGCCTTCCTGCTCTCGTCAAGTTGCGAAAATGTGACATGTCACGAAATCATGACACTTTTTCTTTTTCTTCCTTCCTGGCCTTTTCGAGTCGCGAAAATGCGACATGTCACGAAATCGCGACACTTTTCCAACTTACTCTTTTTCTTCGAACTTGTCACAAAATCGCGACACTTCTTCTTGCTTTCTCTTTTTCTTCCAACATGTCATGAAATCACGACAGTTTTTCAACTTGCCTTTTTCTCTGCCAACCTGTCGTGAAATTGTGATAGCTTTTCCACTTGTCTTTTTCTCATCCAACATGTCACGAAATCGCAACAATTTTTCCTGCTTCTTCTCTTTCTTCTAACATGTCACGAAATCATGAAAGTTTTCTCTGTTGTTTCTCTCTCCTCTAGTATGTCGTGAAATCATGACATTTTTCTTTGCACTTTCTCTCTCCTCCAATATGTCATGAAATCATGACAGTTTTCCTATTTTCTGAATATGTCGTGATATCGCGACACTTTCCTTGTCTTTTTCTTTGAATTTTTGCATGTGGGTCACTTCAATCTTCTTGGAAAAACACTGTACATACTTTGAATTGCTTCTAAATTTCCTGTCCACTACATCTAAATAACTTTTGAGCATTTGAACTTCCTGTCCATTGTATCAACTGATCTATCTGACTGTGTTGACAACAATGACAATACTGTTGCATATTTTGAACAGCTTCTGAACTTCCTGTTCACTGCATCATGACTATGTTCACTGCATCAACTGATCTAACTATTTGTGTTGACAACAATGACAATACTGTTACTGTACCTTGCTCAAAAACCTATAGAAAAGTTGTCAATAATTCAAGGTACACGAATCAAAGAACTCGAAAGCACATAGAATGACGGGCTTTAACCGCCATCGAAAGCCCGACCTCAGAAGGATATGTGCTGGCAAATTTTTGTTGGCCAATTTTTAAAAAGTAGTTGATAACACCATATTAATACCAAACATGCAAATATATCAAAATCGTTTCACCACCTAGTATTTGAGCTCATAAAATTGAATCTAGTCGGCCACCCTGGAAATCTAAGAACAGAGATTGGTATGCAAAAAATATAGAGAGAAGATTTTTGAAGTCTTCCTATTTTAGAAGGACTATACTCACTATCCTAAACATAATGGCATCATAGAGAGACATTTTTGCACCCGAAGACACTAGGGAAGCAATGAAATTCATCACAGATTGGTCACCATACTCTGAAATCTCAAGATCGCTTGTACCCGACAGCACGATGTATCAGTTTGCTCAAAAATGTGGAGCTGATAAAAAGCATAGTCCAGCACAACAGTATGATATTGACAATGCATGTATCCAAAGTTTTACTCATGTAATGGAGAATGATAGTAGGACCCCATGGATAATTGTAGAATGTTTTTATAGAGCCTGGAGATTACAATACAAGGGTTTCCCTAGGAGAAACAGGTGGAACAGATACCTTGGGAAGTTGATATACCCGAAGGTTTACTTCTCCTCGGATTTTTATTGGCATGGCTGGTAGTGGCATATGATGAAATAACGAGGACATTCAAAGACAATAAGAATCAACCGGTATTTAGTATAAAAGTCGAACGCATCAAGGAAATCTTCAATTTGACAAAGTATACCACCTTTTTGGTGCCAAAGGTAATCGAACACCAATATCGAATGCTCACAAGAATGGAAGTCTTTAAATATTTGTTTAATACAAATGAGAAAATAGTTGATAAATTCCCAATTAGAAAGACTACTTTTAAGCCATGGGTCCAAGATTTCTATGATATGATAAACATAGTATTAGGAGTATAAGATCTTGGTATAGTGAATAAAAGGGTTTTATATTTAGCTGCACAATGCAATCGAGCGTATAACACCCCAATTTATGATTGGGAACTAGAATTGAGTAACCAAATGCATGAGGAAATGGTAGAATTGAAAAAGGCCATTTTTGAACAAAGGCAAGAGATGCCCTATTTCTGTCAATAATCATTTTCATCCACCTGATAGTGGAACAATTGGTAGAAGAATCCCAAAAAAGAGTAGAGGTCGTTAACAACCCCTATGTCCAAATTAGTTTTTGGAGAATTCATGAAGGATGGACTCACATGGGCTGGTTATGTGACCACTTTATGATAGAAATACATTGGATTTTAACTAGAGTGCTTCCTGAAAGATTAGGGCTAGGAGTGAGGGCTTTTATCAAAGAAAAGGAGATTGGGGATTTATTTTTCTTAGAAGGGTTCACCTACATTAGGCTCTATGGGGCCAAAATTCCCCCTAAGCTATTACCAATGTATTTTCCATTGTCCTTAGTAGCTCTGGAGTTGTGCAGGCAAGTGGCCAAAGAAGCTAATATGAGGCTAGTGAAGAAATATGGAAAAGTTCCCTGGCTCAACATTCCTTATCGATTTGGAGATTATATATTTGTGGGCTACCCTACACTGCTCAAAGGAATTTTTGAGTTAGACACTATGGGTTTTGATGAGATAACTTGGAGGTTTTATGACCCAAAAGGAATATACAACAAGATGATGGAAAAATGAGAATATGCTCAACTAAAGCATAAAAAATATGCTTACGAAGAAAGGTTGTTGGAAGGTATGGAAAAAGGGACAGATTTGTAGATTGTGTAGAATGAAATCCCTCCTGAAGGTAGAGGTAGCACATATATTCATGAAGCCTATGATTACCCCACCGAATTGATAAGGCTTTGAGAAACTTCAGTAGAATTAGTAACACCTATTTTTCCAGGAGCAACTCAAGCAATCAAGGAAGACCCCTTATTAGATTTGATAGAAGAACAAGGTATTGATAAAATGGAGGTCACTGTAAATACTGTAGATATAATTGAAAAATAGGCCAAGCTTCTGTAGATGATCATCTCAGAATAGAGGCAACACCGAGCACTACCCGAGAAATTCCCAAAATCTCAAATACAATCAAAGGGAAAGAAATTGTAACCACCCCTACTCAGAAATATTCCCTCCCAGAACAAGCCATAATTCCTATTTTTGATAGAGTATTAGTTGTGACAAGTGTGAAGAAATTGGAACCCATGGCCATCCCTACCTCTCTAAAAATAAAAGGACAAGAGGTTAAAGTTCCACTAGCAATATAGATGAATATGAGAAGAACTGGAGGATTTGGGGGTCTCTTCTGAATCCACCAAGTGAAGAATCAAACAGGGATAATCGCTACAAAAAATAAGAAGCCAAGATTATCCTTACCTTCTTGTAGACACCAAAACAGCACCAATCCGATTACGTGACTGCAAACACTGATCGCATTGACACAAACAGCCCCTAGGGCAGCCCCAGAGGTTAAAACAGTGGTCCTAACCACTTCTAAAAGCAGTTTTAGAGGTCAGAGGTCAATTTGGCACCTTTTAGGCACTTTGCTAATTATTCGCTCCACCCCGGAACGAGTACAGACTGGTACTCGTTCCACCCAGGGACGAATTCTAGCGCTCGTTCTGGGGTGGGACGAATACCAGGTTTGACCGGCAAAAAGTCAAACCTCGGCACAGGACAACTCAGAACTGCCACTAAGCTCTCCCTTCATGGCATAGGAGTACGAGTGATTTCTTTTGACAACTCAGATCTGCCACTTGACTCTCCATTCACTGCATGGGAATGAGAGTGAGCTTTTTAGGACAACTCAGATCTGCCACTTGACTCTCCCTTCATTGCATGGGAGTGAGAGTGGGCTTTTTCATGACAACTCAAATTAGCTACTTAACTCTCCCTTCATTGCATGGGAGTGTGAGTGAGTTCTTTTGAGCATGCAGAAGCAGTTACAGAAGCAGTTATGAAGTCCTTGATCAGGGAGAAGTCTTCTCTTCACAGAAAAAGCATTCATGCAAAGTAGCACTTTTGCATGTTAATTCAAGAGACCCCTTGGGTCTATAAAATGGTGAGTTTCCTCACCCAAAAATATACAGAGAAGGAGCATTTTGAGCAACGAAGTGCTGCTATTTTGCTGACTTACGATTTGTGCCTTTACATCCATAATCTCTTAATCGAAAGGGAGGTTATTGGGTGACTTTTGGAGGCACGAATCAAGACCCAAAACCCAATTTTCTAGACACAATATCCTACCAATTTGTCGATAACACATCACAACAGGTTTTGGACTCATCCCAAGCGGATTGGTGTCGAAACAAAGTCTCAACCGATGGGTGGTTTGCCTTCGAGCACCCCTTGCCTTATTGTAGGTTTACTCGTTTCACCCCAGAATGAATACCAAACTGTTGCAGGTTTATTCGTCCTGCCCCGGAACGAATACCGATCTGTATCAAATTTGGTGACTATTTCTTTTGCAGTATTTTGTTAGTTACATGATTATGCTTCTATCAAATTTTTAGTCTATTTAGATTCATTTTAATCATCGTTATATTTATCTTTTATATTCATTAACAGTACTCTTTCAGATTTGCGAGTTTCATTATCATACACAAGTGCTACTGATGATTTTTTGTTTCTTTGAATGTAGGAGGAGCAACAAGGATTAAAGATTCATCAATACCAATGGCGGCAACACTTTGGCTCGCCCATTTCACATGTGGGCATGCGGAAGGAGGAACACTAAATCCATGATTGTAATTGAAACTATGTTAACGCTCCTACCCCCTAAAAGGGAGGAGACGTCTTTGTAACCGAATTGGAAGAGTATAAATAAAAAGGGTTGTGCTTTCTATACTTCCTTTTATCTCATTTAAATTCATCTCTTTTCTTTCATTTCATGCATTTCACTTTATAGGACCTTAAGCGTTAACTTTGGGTTTTGAATACATCGCATTAGTTTTCCTTTCAATCTTTCGGAATCTCGTGCTTTCAATGGCGATCACGGTGGGACCTCTGTCCTCTATTTTTTTTTTAGGTTAGATTTTTGATCTGAAATTGCTTGTTTTGATTACAGGTACCTATTTTTTAGTCATTAGACTATTATTCATTTTGGTCCATGACGATTACAGAATTGGGATTCGTCTCACCCAGGGGCGAATAGGCATTCGTCCTACCCTGGAACGAATACGGTTCTGATATTCGTCTCACCCAGGGACGAATAGCGTTCTATGCATTTTTCAGAGCAGCAAATCAGAAACATCCTTTTGGGCAGAGAAGAGGTAGGGGTTTTTAACAAGCCTCTGTCAAATTTTTGTTTTTTGTTTTCTGATTTTTAGTTTTTGTATGGCTTAGGGAAAGTTTCCTTTTTGTTTGCCTGTTTCAATTTTTGCAAATTAAAATGAACCCCACACATCACGTGGTTACTTAAACCAAGGAGCTGGTCGTAAAACCCCAGCCCTTGAGCAAGACCAACGGTGGATTTCATCACCACGTTGGCTTGGATATTTGCATACATTACCCCGATCGCACTGTTGCTAGACGTAAATCCTGACGAAAGCTGACCAAGTGTAGCTAGGGTGATTCCTAGTGCATGAGGATAAGTCTTCTATGGTAGGTGTCATAAATAGAGTGATTCCCCTTCCGTACCGCCTATGTTCCATGTATCATCTGCTCTCACGTACCTATAGTCTCCCTCACGTAAGGGCGGGTATATAGAGAGGTTGGTATATCGGTCCGACAATGGTATATTGAAGGGGCGACCATTTTGGGAGTCATATGAGCCTTCATAATTGCATTTAAATGGTTTTCATAAAAAGCTTTCAAAAAACAAACAACAAAACACACTAAACCAGATTTAGGGCACACTCTTAATCTTTAAAAGAGATAATCATTGCTTGTGTGTGTATGCTATTTTCTGTTTAGAGTAAAAAAAAAAAATCATAAAAAGAAAAATCTAAAAAAAAAAGAATTTCTGCATCTTTAGGTTAACATCACCATGGTGTACACTCGTAGCCAAGCCCAATCATGGGCAGAAGCTGCAGAGAATACACCAAGGGGGACAAGTCACCTCCGCTATAGCCCTAAAGACTTGGCCATCCCGCCTTGGCGGCAGGATACACAAGTTAGTCCACACCATGCAGTTACAGAACATGACTTTAGAGGCACCTCCTTGAGGGGCACTCCAACTCATGCCATCACTAGACAAGACTATAGAGGCACCTCCTTAAGGGGTACTCCCATTCAGCAAAGATCCTTTCAAGAAGACAACCCACATGTAGCACTTGACCTAGATATAAGGCCTCCCTTGGAAGCTCGTTATGGGTGGCCTAGTGATGAAGTGCTTGAACAACAAAGGGTCCACAAGGAGGAACCATATGATTTTGTTACTCCTAATTTACCCCTGATTAATGTCAGACACACTAGACCATATCCAGAATATCAGGTTCTCCCGACAGGGCAAGACAATTCTGCCCGCACCTTTTATGCATATAACAGAGAATGTGAGGAAGATCACTACGTTCCTCAAGAATAGTACATAGCATGGGAACGATGCATGTCTGCACCCGCTTTATATCCAAATCGCTCATTGAGACCAGAGCTTCAAGTCAATGCTGCTAACCTCGATAGAGGGAAGCAACAGATAGGGGTCTCAGAGTACCATGATCGAGAAAGACATGTAGGGGAGGCATCTAGGCCTCCTAACCAAGAGACGACAGAACAAAGTGACTTGGCATTTGCCAAACTAGCCACCCGCCAAGCGCAAATCACGTGGCTTAGGCAAGACCAACAACAATTAGAACATTTGTGTCACCTTAACCAAGAGCGCATTCAACGTCAGACAACTGAATTGCTTCACAACAATGTGCCTGAGAAGGTCCCAGTCCCTCGCGCACAGTAATCTGAGATGTATGTGAGGCACAACCCCTTAGTGCGAGACAAGTCTCCATGACTTCATCAAGCACTACCTCTAAGACCTCCTAGACTTGAGCGGGAGGCCACTCCTCGAAACCGTGATGGGCATCCTCCGCGGGCACCCATCAATGTTTACAGGCCTAGGCCAGACACTCCTCAAGAAGCTTATGAGGATTATGAACAAGAAGAAGAGTGGGCTGAAATGCCCTATCAAGGCAGAAGGGGTGCTACCCAGTTATCCCTCCAAAGGCCTCAAGTTCCCCACAACCCACAGCGGGAGCAAACCAAGGAGGAGGAGATTAAGTCCTCCGATGCATACAAAGTGTTGTTAGAACGCTTAGAGACTATGGAGCTCAAGACTTCTGGGCCCCAAAAGCCTACTTTACGCCAACTCCGTAGTCATCCTGTGCATCCATTAGTGCCGGCACCTCCATACCCCAAACATTTTAAGCTGCCCCAGTTGGCACTCTTTAGAGGGGAAGAAGATGCTCAAGAGCATGTGACTCGATTCTTGAGCCAATGCTTCGGTATTCAAGACAATGATGCATTGCTATTAAGAACATTTATAACCACATTCGTAGGACCTGCCTCGGATTGGTTTACCCATTTACCGAAGCATAGCATCTACAACTTGGATCAGCTAGTGGACGCGTTCCTAGAACGTTTCGCTTTCAACACAAAGAAAAAGGCGTCACTAAGTGATCTAGCTAGCCTCAAGCAGTATGAGGAGGAATCTATGGTGGCATATGGGAATCGATGGAGGACGTTGCTTTCAAAGCTATCCTACCTCCCTCCTATGTCCGACCTAACTCAAATGTTCGCAAAGAGTTGTTTGCGATCGATCTCTATGCTATTGCAGCTGCAACAATATGCCACTCTAGAAGAAGCTCGGCGCAAGCTAGAATTATCGAAGAGATCAAGATACAGGATGGCAAAATTGCCAAGCCTAAGAAAAAAGAATGGAATAAGAGCACTAAAATAGGGACTACGCAACAGAAACCCACCGCGGTCAATCAAGTTGCTATCAATGCCCCTAAGCCTGCCCAAGCAACACAGCCTCCAAAGGCTAATTATCAGGCGGTGCCTCCCAACAACTATGAGAGAGAAAATAAAAAATAGGACCACAATCAGCAGCATCACCCTAGGCGGCAATTTACACCATACACCGAGTCCAGGGACTCCTTGTTTGACCGTTTGTCAGCGACAAACTTGATTAATCTGCCAGAGATTCAAACAATAGATCCTAATGCGCCAAAGCCTAAGGGCTACAGAGAGGATCTTTACTATAGATTCCACAGAAGGAAAGGGCATGACCTTAACGCCTGTTGGAAGTTCAAAGGTTTAGTGCAAGATCTCATTGACAACAACACATTGGCAGTGGATAATCCCATAGCGCCTAACAACCAACAAATGGGCGTTTTCAGAGATCCTTTGCCTGCACATGATGCACAAGCAAAACCTCTTCATGTCAATGAGGTGCAACAGAATTGCCCCATGGAAGGGTATGTTGGGATGATAAGCATCGTGACAAGGAACAAGAGATACCCAGGAGCTGCCCCCGTGGCAGCCACAAGAGAAGTTCCATCAATGTCACAAACTCAACTAACCCCTACACAGCTTCCCTCGCCTAGACCAGTGGCCACGATTCGAACTAGACTTACTCAAAGTCTAAGGACCACGTCAGCTAGGCTCTCCATATATGAGCTTATTCAACAATCAGCGCCCCATCGAGAAGCTCTCATGGAGATCTTAAAGGCAATTGAGTTGCATCCCCACGAAGCAAATTCTTTCAACAACTTCGTGGGCCATGTGAAATAGTGTACAGAACCAGTCATCACCTTTAGAGAAGATGAATTAAAAATGGTGACTGGTGATGTGGCGGATCCACCCCTGCACGTTATTGCATGGGTCAATGGGATTCCATATAAGCGGGTGTTGGTAGACACTGGTTCGTCCAGTAACATTATTACAACCGCCGCACCTTAAAACATTTGAAGTTGCCAGCCTCTCACATCGTACCTTCCACTTATACTCTTCGAGCATTCAATGATGCGATATGCTCGACAGTTGGCACAATTGTCCTACCCATACAAGTGGGACAAAAGAACATCCATACATTGTGCCACATTTTAGAAGGTGAGATGGCTTACAATATCTTGCTGGGGCGACCTTGGATCCGGGACATGAAGTGTGTCCCTTCAATTGCTCATCAATGTTTAAAGTATACATTTGAAGGACAAGTGCACGTGGTCCCCGTAGATTTAGAACCTTTCAAATACTGCAATTCAATGCAACTAATGCCGCAGTCGACCCTTCCTTCAACGCATGTGGATTTTTAGTTAAATCCATCTAAAAGGGGTCCGATTACGCAAGAATCTCCATTACCAAATCAATCAAATTCCCAAGTGGGTTCATCTTCTTCATCTAGTCCTCCCACAACGATGCCACCTACGGTGGCCACACCAACGGACAAAGGAAAGAAGCCCCTGGAAGAGGAACCACCCTTAGTCTCCAACATCTCGACAGAAGAGATGCCTAATAGAATGGAAGTCGAGATGCCTAGTTCACCCCACATGGAGTGGACTCAGGGAGAACTCCCATTCGCTTCCTCTCAATCGCCAACGATTACTGTTGAGATGTCTAACACAGGCATGGGGGAGTATATAGTGTGCAATGTTGTAGCAACGCCCACACTTCAGTCTATGCAAGACATGGGAAGACCTCGACTCCCCATAGGCTCTGTGGTTCCTTTAGGCTACCCACCTAATCAGACAAACTTCATTTTTGGGGGCCTGGATAATGGCGTTGAACCTTCCCTACAAGAAGAGGAAGATGAAGAGCCCTTTGTGGAGGATGTCAATTATCTGTCTAACCCAGACTTCGCATTAAGATATCTTAGCCAATGCAATTGGCATGGATATGGGTTGGGCAGGTATGAACAAGGAGTGCATGTTTTGTGCCAACCAAGATACCAAATGCCTTATGACAAGTCAAGAGTAGGGTTTAATCACCCTTTGCCCCTCGACATCTTGGTCGAAAACATGCAAGGCCTAGGGATAGGCAACAAGGATGGGTTGGCATCAGATCCATATGCCAATCCAAATACAACTTATACATTGGGGGATTATCTCCCATTACACACAACCAACCTTGTTGACCTCAACAACCCTTTCCCTTCGGTCACAACGGGAGACAATTCCAGGACTCACCTCCACGAAGGGTATGACCAAGACCAAGCAGAGTCTTCGAATGATGAGTTGGAGTACGAGGTGTCACCTTGGGATCCTCTTGAGTCAGGAAGCAATCATTCCCACATGCTTCCCATGGATGATTATCAAGAAAGCTTCTTGACCATGTTCCCATTGGATGATCCCATTGAGCATAGATTACCTCAAGAAAATCAGGTCCCCCCGTAGAGAGCGGAACAACCTCGTTGGGACCATATTAATTTGCTTGAGCAAGATGAGCTTCCCATGTCGCAAGCAGTTATTGGAGCCAATGAAGGCCTGTGGATCTCTGATAGTGATTACGAAGATGAAACCGAGATGGCCTATCTCAACCACATGCGACAAATGCAACAACAATATCCCTTGGACATAGATGACATGTTTGAACACTTACACATAGGTCCAAGACATAGGTGGCACCTCAACCCGATGCAGTTATAGCAATTATTGCACCCGCCACTCTAGGTACACAGAGAGCATCTTCCACCTGGAGACCCTATCAAACCATCAGTGCCTAGGGCAGACCCTGTTTGCATGTCCATGCATAGGGCTGATCCCTTTGTGCCAGTGCCTATAGAGCCAGATCCAAAGCATCAAGAACATCCAGAATGTCAGAGTTATCACACCTGCGGTAATGGAGGTTACAATCATTTCATCAACATGATCTCCATTGACTTGACCGCCCCCATCCATGATCCAACCGATCCAACATGGTCATTGCATCTAGACATAGAGGCTATAGATTGGGATCGCGCTGACACACCACCATCCCCATCAGAGTATTGGCCTTGCGGTGGGATGTTTCATTTCACTCCAGGATAGACTCAGGATGTCTTCCATGCTGAAGAGGAACTCGACGTTCCTAATGATGATCTTAATTCAGCAAATGATATCCATCTGATCCCAACTCCACACCAGTTGGAGGACGGATCCCACATGTCGATCGAGGCAACGACTGATGTAGACATCGGCACAGATCCAATGAATCCATGGATTCTCAAGCTAGGGGTAAGTCTCTCCCCCGAAGAGCAAGCCGATTATGTTGCCCTTCTCAAGGAGAAGAAGGAGGTTTTTGCATGGTCATACAAGGATATGCCGGGACTAGACCCACAACTAGTCATGCATAATTTAACGCTTGATCCGACAATCAAGCCAGTAAAGCAAAAACTATGCAAGATGCACCCAACAGTGGCCTTAATGGTAAAAGACGAGTTACAAAAGTTGTTGGATGCATAGTTTGTCATCTGTGTGGATTATCCGCCATGGTTGTCTAACATGGTTCCCGTCAAGAAGCCCGATGGGAGGATTCGCATATGCACCAATTTTTGAGATCTTAACAAAGCGAGTCCTAAGGATGATTTTCCCTTGCCAAGCATCGACGCATTGGTAGACGCTACAATGGGCCACGAAATGCTTTCCCTTATGGATGGTTTCTCAGGATACAATCAGATTCGTATCAATCCCGAGGACCAACTAAAAATGGCATTCACAACGCCTTGGGGGACATTTTGTTATAAGGTCATGCCTTTTGGCCTTAAAAATGCTGGCGCCACCTACCAACGTGCCATGACGTACATCTTCCATGATTACATGCACAAAACTTTGGAAGATTACATGGATGATTTGTTGGCCAAATCTCTTTTGCGCCCAGATCACCTCGATGACTTGAGCAAGGTCCTTGATCGCCTCATTGAGCATAAAGTCAGACTAAACCCCAAGAAGTGCGTCTTTGGCGTCACCTCTGGAAAGCTCTTGGGTTTCATAGTCTCCAAATGAGGAATCGAGGTAGACCCCAACAAAGTCAAGGCAATCCTTGAAATGCTTCCCCCAACTACCATCAAGCAGCTCAAGAGTCTGCAGGGAAAGGTCGCATCGATCAAACGCTTCATAGCGCAGTTATCTGACAAGTGCCGACCCATGAATAAATTATTGCACAAGGGGGTAGCATTCCATTGGGATGACGAGTGCCATTTAGCCTTTGACGATATTAAATAGTACTTGGCTTTGCCACTAGTATTGGCACCACCTAGACCAGGAGTGTCATTCTATTTATACATCTCAGCTACTGAGGTGGCACTTGGACGCCATGTTGTCCCAAAAAAATGAACTTCACAAAGAATAGGCTACATACTATCTTAGCCGCACCCGGTCAGTTATGAACTTAACTATGCATACGTTGAAAAGCTCTGCTTGGCAGTGGTGTTTGCTACCAAAAAGCTATGCCACTACATGCTTAGTAATAAGATGTATGTTGTGTCTAAGGAGAATCCATTGTGATACATGATGAGTCGTACTTATCATAGTAGCCGCACGACGAAATGGATCATGTTGTTGATGGAGTTTGACATAGAATTCATTGGACAAAAATCCATAAAAGGTCAAGTCATCGCCGATCAACTAGCCGAGGCTCCTCTTGAAGATGATCAGCCTCTGACTTTCGAACTACCTGATGATGGGGTCTTCCATGTTTCAGAATCGCCAGATTCTGATGAGCCTGAGTCATAGGCTGACATAACCCTATTCTTTGATGGTTCTAAGTGTGAGCAAGGGGGTGGCACGGGAATTGTATTCTTCACTCCACAAGGGGCTCCAATGCCTTTGTCATTTAAATTAGACTTCCCATGCACCAATAACAATGCAGAATACGAAGCCTTGCTCATAGGTCTTCAGACAACAATCACCATGAACATTAAATGATTGAACATCTTTGGTGACTCGTTGTTAATTGTCAATCAAGTTAAGGGGATATTCCAATGTAAATGTCCAGTTCTGCAGGCCTATAAAGCCCTTGTGGACAAATTCCTGGCACAACTTGAATGGTACGACATCGAGGCACTCCCTCGATCATCGAATCATTTTGCGGATACTATGGCCTCCTTGGGGTCACTAATCCCGCAAGACCCTTCCGGTGAAATGACAACCATTCAGGTCAAGACATTATCGCAACCCGCGATGGAGCGTGCAAGCTCTGACCTCACGCCAGGAATCCACTTGATCCAGATTGAACCATCTCCGGATAGGTTTTCTCGAATCCAAGATTGTTTGACTCAAGCCAACTAGGGGTCCTTGTTCTCCCCTACCCCTCTTAATAGCAACACAACGCTATTTTTACAAGTTCTTTCCCGCTCAGCTTTTGTTAGGGATGAACTTCAAGAGGGATTGGTCGTTCATACCATCGAGGTTTCTGATCAGCAGGATTGGTACACACCCATTAGGGATTACCTCAAGCTAGGTACTCTCCCACTTGGATTGACACAAGCCATGAAAAGATCATTCAAATAGAAAGCGGCAAAACATGTCTTGTTAGGAGACATTTTGTATCATCGGAGCTATGAAGGAATCCTCCTTCATTGCTTGGACCAGCAAGAGTCCGCTTGGGCGATCACCCAAGCACACGATGGTACATGTGGTGGCCACTTCAGTGGTATGGCCATCGCAAAGCGCATTCTTCGCATGGGTTATTATTGGCCATATTTAGAGCGAGATTGTTGCGCATATGTGAAGAAGTGCGTGAAGTGTCAACATCATGCCAATTTGACACACGTACCTTCTCAAGCCTTGCAACCGATCCAATCGGCTTGGCCTTTTTCATAGTGGGGCTTTGATCTAATTGGAAAGATCTCCCCTACATCATCCGGTCATCACACATTCATCATTACGACCACAGAGTACTTTACCAAGTGGGTGGAAGCAATTTCGTTAACCTCTACGACTGGACCCCGCATTGCGGAGTTTATTTTGCATAATATCATATGTCATTTTGGTATTCCATCCAAGATCCTGTCAGATAATGGGACACCATTCAAGAACAAAGATGTGCGTGCTTTGACCACAAAGTACAAAATTCAGCATAGCTTTTCAACACCCTATTATCCGTAGGCAAATGGGCAAGCAGAGGCGTCAAACAAAATGCTCATCGCCATCCTCAAAAAGACTATTGTAGATAATCATAAGGATTGGCACATTCAGATCCCGCTTGCCCTATGGGCTTATCGCACCAGCATCCGGACGCCCACTGGGGCAACTCCATTTTCATTGGTGTATGGCTCCGAGGCAGTCATGCCTCTTGAGTTGGAAATCCCTTCGCTACGCATTTCAATGCAAGAGTTCATCGATGATGACACTGCGTGGCAGGCCCGGTTAGATCAACTTACGTTGCTTGACGAACGACGCGTCAATGCTCTCGAGCATTTGCGTATCTATCAAGAGCGACTTAAGAAAGCATACAACATGAAGGTCCACTTGAGGGAATTTTAGGTTGGTGACTTGGTCTTAAAAGAGAACCAACAGAATTCTAATTTACCGTCCCATCTAAGGGACAAGTTTACAGCAAACTGGTTAGGTCCTTATGTGATTGATAGTCGAATAGGACCTGGAACTTACCGGCTTGCCTCTCTTGAAGGAATCAAGGAGCTTGAACCCTTGAACATCATTCATTTGAGGCCATTCCACATTTAGAGAGCCATAGTCCAACCAAAAGCTCCAAGGATTATCACAATCGCTTGGTCAAACCAAAAGCTCCAAGGATTTCCATAATCACTTGGTCAATCCCAAAATGCCCCAAAGGTGTCCATAAACCCTTTGGTCAAACCAAAAGCTCCAAGGATTTCCAACAATCGCTTGGTCAACCAAGACTCCAAAGATTTCCACAATCGCTTGGTCAATCCCAAAATGCCCCAAAGGTGTCCATAAACCCTTTGGTCAAACCAAAAGCTCCAAGGATTTCCACAATCGCTTGGTCACTCCCAAAATGCCCCAAAGGTGTCCATAAACCCTTTGGTCAAACCAAAAGCTCCAAGGGTTACCATAACCGCTTGGTCAAAACAAATATTCAAAAATAAACAAAAACAATAAAATCATCAAAAATAACAAAAAAAATTGCATTTCAATTCCATGCATACTCATAAAACATCAAAAATACAAAAATATAGGTTGCATTAGGCATCCCATTCATACATTGTATATTTTCTAGGTTATACAAGTCAAAAGCACCATAGACTGTCATTGCTTGGCAATCCCATCATCTTCCACATCACATCAATTTTCTCAATGCTTACATCCCGCATCACACCATCCCATTTTTTAGCATTAGTCAGTTGTCTCCTAATGTATTTAGGATTTTCGTCATTCAACTGTCTTTAACTTTCTAGCCAAAAATTGTACACAGTTAAACAGATTTTACACGAGAAAATTTTACTTGGGTCACACCTTGTTACGTAATATCCCTACACAAATTAACACACATAAAATAATTCCTAAGTTGTGTGAACGCAAGAGAAACCTACAAAGCAATCTAGGGTACCATCGATGAAAGATTAGCCTATTCATCCCCCTGTGCGAATGGTTCAAGAATGCTGAGAATTGACAAAAGGACAAGCTCTTCCCCATCCATTCCCCCTAATAAACAGTGGTTTTCACCACTACCAAAATCCCAATCACCATTGGTCCCTAAGGTTGTAAGGATTCGTACTACACGTCCCTGCCAAGGA
The DNA here is from genome assembly GCA_028583015.1 of Wollemia nobilis. NCBI lineage: Eukaryota > Viridiplantae > Streptophyta > Pinopsida > Araucariales > Araucariaceae > Wollemia > Wollemia nobilis. Next base: position 1,068,543 of record JAQPPZ010000032.1, read on the forward strand.
TGGGTAGTCATCCCCAAGACCTAAAAGGATCAATGCCATTCAAAAACAACATTCCAACAAACCATCATCACAACCATCTCCACTCACCTTTGGTCTCTAAAGTTGTAAGGATTCGTACTACACGTCCCTAACAAGGATGGGTAGTCATCCCCAAGGCCTAAAAGATCAATACCCTTACTTCATAATCTCCATCATCCCCTTGGTTCCCAAAGTCGTAAGGATTCGTACTACACGTCCCTAAACAGGATGGGTAGTCATCCCCAAGGCCTAACAGGATCAATGCCATTCACAAGCTCAAACTTACAAATCTCAAAATACAAAATCAAATAACAGTGGTTATCACCACTATTCAAAATCCTTGCTCAAAAAGAAAAACAAAGAGAAAAATAAATAGTGATTTTCATCACTTTGTATACGAGCAAATATCCTAAACCATTGAGCCAATAAAAAACCTGAACTTGAATCCTTGGAATTCTCAGCATTTGAAAAACCATCTAGGTGATCCTCATTACAGGTTTGGTGGATAGCCTACCTGGCAATGGTGGTATCCTACCCGCATGACGATATGTCTCGTCACATTAGCTTTGCGTGTGAGGAGACCAATGTTTGCATGTGGATGAGCTAGCTTATGGTACCTTAGATTGTCCCATGGATTAATCTTGCTAAACACAACAACGGAGTTAGTGGAGCTAATTAGGTGATCCTCAGTACAGGTTTGGTTGATAGCCTATCTGGCATTGGTGGTATCCTGACAAATACCACATAAACGAACTCAATTGCACACACAGGGATGTGAAATAACTTGGTTAAATTCAAGTCGGATTTAGACCTTGTTCAAAAGTCTTGCGAGATAAATGTACAATCTTGGCTAGTTAGTTAAAATATCTGAATCTCAGAAAAGCTTAACTACATTATAACAACTGGTACATTTTATTCCATACATCATCATCAAAAATATGCAAAATACAAAAACAAAGTTTTCACATGCACAGTCATTCCACAAAGTCATCCCATTCATATAGCAAGTCAGTCAAATCTTGCACAGTCTATGGTGCCAATGACAAAACATAAACAACTCATTTCATTTATTCCATTGGCATTCATCATACAAATTAGAACCATCGCATTCATAATCGCATATGCATACATTAATGTAAAAACATGTACATAAACATAAATCATGAAAAGTGCATCCACAAAAAAATATGTCATCTGTATATATATCAAAAAAAGAGATGCCCGTAGGCTACAAAACTGGTCCTCTGACCCCGCAATCATACAACAAAATCCCCAAGTCTAGGGCATCGTCCACCATGATCACGCAGGATCGGTGCGACGGGAACTACCCCCCGTGGTGCGGGTCCTCTGAGACCTCTCAGGGTGGCTACTGCTCGCCCCGCACCATGCCCGCTGGCCTCTCCCTCATCCCACCGCCTCCGCTGAGAGGATGTTGTCTGCTCCATGTCGCTCCCTCTCGAGCATCACGATGATCCACCTCCCGAGAATGCAGGCACTTGCCCACCAAGGCGGGTAATCTCATCCTCCAGCTCATACCGCTATCGCAACCAGTCCCTCTCCCACTGATGATAGGTCACAATGCTCATCCATAGGAGATCCCTCTCTCACACCATCTCCCCAAGCTCCCCATCTCGCCTCCGTAGCACCTCCATCAATCATGCTACCTCAGTGCGCAACCCCGCCTCTGTATCCCCGACACGGCTGGTTGCGTCGGCCTCTCTAGAGCACCGACCTGCTCTGGAGCATCCTGCATCTCTGGCTGCTCCTCCTCACCAAATTCCTCTCCCACATCTGCCACCTCCACCATCTCCACATCAACAGGAGCTCCCCAACCCTCTCCTGGTGCCTCTGCACCCTCTCCGCCTACCGCTGCCTCATCCCCTCCCAATGGCCCCTCACCTCGCCATCGTCGGAGCGTCCACCACTCCTGGTACTCGATAGTAACTCCGACGTCATCCACATCCGGAGTGTCCAGTACTATATCCACCTCCTCACCTAGCGGCTCGAGGATCGGCGTAGCTAGAGTCCTCTCATCGCTCCGGCGTCGATAGACTAAGGGCTCCCTAGGCAACCCCTGGCGTACCCCAAACTGTCGTGTCACTCGAAGATAATGGAAGTATTCCTGCTCTATCCCGTGTCATCCAATGACCCACCTCCCCCTTCGGACCCGTCGAAGCCACTCATCAGCCTTCGGCCATGCGGGACAATCCCGATATGGCCTCCACACCACATCTCCTGGAGTCAGTCATGCCAATGCATCTACGTAATGGTCCACGTCTCCCGCAAACCGTCGACTCTGCCCTCGCTCCTCAGATCGATACCATAAAGCCCCATAACCAATGTCTCTATCCACCATGTCAACCCGTGTAGTCCAGGGTAGCCCTCGTGGTCGCTCCATGGCTATATGCTGCCAGGCCCAGCTCTGTAGCAAGAAACTGCAGCCAATCCCCTTTCGCCTCTGACAACGGACCTCATACAACTCATCATATAGTTGAGCCAAGAGCGTCTGGCCCCATCTCATGATCACAGGCTCTGTCATAGGACAATCCACTAACTGCCACACCACCTCCAGTAGGTTCCATGGGAACCTCGCCCCCGAGGAGTCTGGCAACAACATGTTGGAAATGAGGCTCATGAGTAGTGTATGCCTCACTCCCAACACCCTCCTCGCGTACCACCACCGCACTAAGATCCCACCCATCTGACAATCATCCTCCGCTCTTTGCACCGTGCCCTCCACACCCAAGTCCTCCCCATGTCCAAAACATCGGGTCAGTACAGCCGTCCTCTGGCCTCGTGGCGTCGTCCGGATGGGAACCCCGTCTATCGAAATCCGAAGAATCCGATACACATCCTCCAAGGTAACTGTCATCTCCCCTATCGAGAGATGGAAGGTGTTCGTCCGAACATTCCATAGACTGATCAAAGCTGTCAAGTACGCCCGATCCCCAACAACTGGCTCCAATCGAGCCACATGCTTGAGCCCCAAGGCGTCAAGCCACTCCCAGTCCTCCGCACTCAACGCCTCTCGGGCACTAGAAAAAATAGTCGGTACCCGATACCGACTCTTCACCACCTGCACATCACAAAACATAAACACATCAAAACATGCATCAAATCACCATCACATATACAAAAATGCATCAATATACAGTAACATCATTCATTCACATGTACATCTGTTACAATTTAAAAACATACAAACAACAAAAAAATTGATATGGTTTATCTACGGTTTCAACCTAAGTTTTACCATTCAAACAAAAAAATTCATCAATTTTTTCATCTTTAAATTCAAACAAAAAAATGCATCAATTTTTCATCTTTAATTTCATACAAAAAAAACAAAAAATTGACATAGTTTACCTACGGTTTCAACCTAAGTTTTACCATTCAAACAAAAAATTCATCAATTTTTCATCTTTCATTTCATACAAAAAATTTGACATGGTTTACCTACGGTTTCAACCTAAGTTTTACCATTCAAACAAAAAATTCATCAATTTTTCATCTTTCATCATTTCCATAACAAAAAATTGACATGGTTTACCTACGGTTTTCACCTAAGTTTTACCATTCAAACAAAAAAAAAATTCATCAATTTTTCATCTTTAATTTCATACAAAAAAAAAAAAAATGACATGGTTTACCTACGGTTTTAACCTAAGTTTCACCATTCACAAAAAAAAATTCATCAATTTTTCTAATTTCTTTTTCATCATTTCCACAATAACAATTTGCATTTTTACCTACGGTTTTCACTTAAGTTTTACCAATTCAAAAAAAAAAAAAAAAAGCAAAAAGCACCACAACCAAAACACTAAAAATTGCCAAACCAGAGTGCTATTGCACCTGACATTCTTGGCATAACAAAACAGATGTCGGGGTTTACATTATCACTATCTCTATCCCTAAGAAGGCTACCATGGCCGGACCGCTCCATGGGAGATCAGATTTTTGACAATGTTTACCCCTTATGGCGTCGCAAAACGGGTTTACCCCCACCAAAAATAGGTTCAAAAATCGGGAAACTGCTCAAGCATTCAATGATATAACATCTGAAGGCACCCTTACCTAAGTCATCTTGGGTCAAGCGACTCGTCGCTTTTCTCATGTCGGTCATTCCCTCATCGATTCGTCGCTTGAGGGGGTAGTCACACTTAGTTGCCAATCAACAACAATATACCCAATCATGGAAATGACACGCATTCAAAGGATCATTGACAAAGACAATCGCGCTCCTGCTTGGGGCAGCAAACAAGCAATCATCACAAGCTGATCAAACACTTGGCATTCGTGAATCATGAACTCAAGGTTCCCATAGACAAAAGGTTGCGCCCTTTGCCTATTCATGACTGATCAATGTCCAAGTTCAAGTAATACCTCACCGAACCAGGTTAATACTTGATTTAAGTTCCTTAGCTCGTCAGAAGCAAGGATTCAAGAATGCGTGCCCTTTCCATACTTGGGGCATCAAGAGTTGGTTAGGTTACTGAGAAACCCTAATCATTAGTGCTTTGGTTATCTATTTTTGCTCAAGACTCGCGCCTTGCACAGCGCTTCCCAAAAAGGGGCATCTGTAGACACCAAAACAACACCAATCCGATTACGTGACAACGAGCGCTGATCGCATTGACACAAACAGTCCCTAGGGCAGCCCCCAGAGGTTAAACAGTGGTCCTAACCACTTCTAAAAGCAGTTTTAGAGGTCAGAGGTCAATTTGGCACCTTTTAGGCACTTTGCTAATTATTCGCTCCACCCCGAAACGAGTACAGACTGGTACTCGTTCCACCCAGGGACGAATTCCAACGCTCATTCCGGGGTGGGACGAATACCAGGTTTGACCGACAAAAAGTCAAACCTCGGCACAGGACAACTCAGAACTGCCACTAAGCTCTCCCTTCATGGCATAGGAGTACGAGCGATTTCTTTTGACAACTCAGATCTGCCACTTGACTCTCCATTCACTGCATGGGAATAAGAGTGAGCTTTTCAGGACAACTCAGATCTGCCACTTGACCCTCCCTTCATTGCATGGGAGTGAGAGTGGGCTTTTTCATGACAACTCAAATTAGCTACTTAACTCTCCCTTCATTGCATGGGAGTGTGAGTGAGTTCTTTTGAGCATGCAGAAGCAGTTACAGAAGCAGTTATGAAGTCCTTGATCAGGGAGAAGTCTTCTCTTCACAGAAAAAAGCATTCATGCAAAATAGCACTTTTGCATGTTAATTCAAGAGACCCCTTGGGTCTATAAAATGGTGAGTTTCCTCACCCAAAAATATACAGAGAAGGAGCATTTTGAGCAACGAAGTGCTGCTATTTTGCTGACTTACGATTTGTGCCTTTACATCCATAATCTCTTAATCGAAAGGGAGGTTATTGGGTGACTTTTGGAGGCACGAATCAAGACCCAAAACCTGATTTTTTTGGCCACAATATCCTACCAATTTGTCGATAACACATCACAATAGGTTTCGGACTCATCCCAAGTGGATTGGTGTCGAAACAAAGTCTCAACCGATGGGTGGTTTGCCTTCGGGCACCCCCTGCCTTATTGCAGGTTTACTCGTTTCACCCGAAATGAATACCAGCCTATTGCAGGTTTACTCGTCCCACCCCAGGACGAATACCGATCTGTGTCGAATTTGGTGACTGTTTCTTTTGCAGTATTTTGCTAGTTACATGATTATGCTTCTGTCAAATTTTTAGTCTATTTAGATTCATTTTAATCATCGTTATATTTATCTTTTATATTCATTAACAGTACTCTTTCAGATTTGCGAGTTTCATTATCATACACAGGTGCTACTGACGATTTGTTGTTTCTTTGAACGCAGGAGGAGCAGCAAGGATTAAAGATTCATCAATACCAACGGTGGCAACACTTTGGCTCGCCCATTTCACATGTGGGCACGCGAAAGGAGGAACACTAAATCCATGATTGTAATTGAAACTATGTTAACGCTCCTACCCCCTAAAAGGGAGGAGACGTCTTTGTAACCGAATTGGAAGAGTATAAATAAAAAGGGCTGTGCTTTCTATACTTCCTTTTATCTCATTTAAATTCGTCTCTTTTCTTTCATTTCATGCATTTCACTTTATAGGACCTTAAGCGTTAACTTTGGGTTTTGAATACATCGCATTAGTTTTCCTTTCAATCTTTCAAAATCAACTGCTCAAGAATTCATCGGATAACATTTGAAGGAACCCTCACCTAAGTCATCTTGGGTCAAGCGACTCGTCGCTTTTCTCATGTTGGTCATTCCCTCATCGATTTGTTGCTTGAGGGGGTAGTCACACTTAGTTATCAATCAACACACACACACCCAATCAAGGCAATGACATGCATTCAAAGAATCATTGAAAAATACAATCATGCTCTTGCTTGGGGCAGCAAACAAGCAACAATCACAAACTGATTAAACGCTTGGCATTCATGAATCATGAACACAAGGTTCCCATAGACAAAAGGTTGTGCCCTTTGCCTATTCATGACTGATCAATGCCCAAGCTCAAGTCACACCTCACCAAAATAGGTTAATACTTGAAATCCAATTCCTTAGCATGTTAGAAGCAAGGATTCAAGAATGCATGCCATTTCCATACTTGGGGCATCCAAAGTTGGTTAGGTTACTGATAAATCCTAATCATTAGTGCTTTGGTTATCTATTTTTGCTCAGCACTGCACCATGTGCAGCGCTTTCCAAAAAGGGGCATCTATAGACACCAAAACGACACCAATCCGATTATGTGACTGCAAACACTGATCGCATTAACACACACAGCCCCTAGGGCAGCCCCAGAGGTTAAAACAGTGGTTCTAACTACTCACACAATAGTTTTAAAATTTAGAGATCAATTTAGCACCTTTTAGGCACTCTGCTACTTATTCGTTCCACCCAGGACGAGTGCAGACTGGTACTCGTTTCACCCAGGGACGATTACCAGTGCTTGCTCCTAGGTGGGATGAATGCCAGGTTTGACCTGCAAAAAGTCAAACCTCGGCACATGACAACTCAGAACTGCCACTTAGCTCTCCCTTCATGGCATAGGAGTGCGAGTGAGTTCTTTTGACAACTCATATCTACCAATTGACTCTCCATTCACTACATGGGAATGAGAATGAGCTTTTTAGGACAACTCAGATATGCAACTCGACTCTCCCTTCATTGCATGGGAGTGAGAGTGGGCTTTTTCATGACAACTCAAATTAGCTACTTAACTCTCCCTTCATTGCATGGGAGTGCGAGTGAGTTCTTTTGGGCATGCAAAAGCAGTTACAAAAGTAGTTATGGAGCCCTTTATCAGGGAGAAGTCTTCTCTTCCCTAAAAAAGCATTCATGTTAAGTAGCACTTCTGCATGCTAATTCAAAGAGACCCCTTGGGTCTATAAAATGGTGAGTTTCCTCACCCAAAGATATACAGAGAAGGAGCATTTTGAGCGACGAAGTGCTGCTAGTTTACTAACTTACGATTTGTGCTTTTACATCCATAATCTCTTAATCGAAAGGGAGGTTATTGGGTGACTTTTGAAGGCACGAATCAAGACCTAAAACCTGATCTTCTGACCATAATATCCTACCAACAGGTTTCGGACTCATCCTAAGAATATTGGTGTCGAAACAAAGTTTCAACCCGTAGGTGGTTTGCCTTCGGGCACCCCCTGCCTTATTGCAGGTTTATTCATCCTACCCCGAGACGAATACCAAACTATTGTAGGTTTACTCGTCCTACCCCGGGATGAATACGGATCTGTATCAAATTTTGTGACTGTTTCTTTTGCAGTATTTTGTTAGCTACATGATTATTCTTCTGTCAAATTTTCAGTCTATTTAGATTCATTTTAATCATCGTTATATTTATCTTTTATATTCATTAACAATACTCTTTCAGATTTGTGAGTTTCATTATCATACACAGGTGCTACTGATGATTTGTTGTTTCTTTGAATGCAAGAGGAGCAGCAAGGATTAAAGATTCATCAATACCAGCGGCGACAACACTTTGGTTTTCCCATTTCACATGTGGGCATGCAAAAGGAGAAACACAAAATCCATGATTGTAATCGAAACTATGTTAACGCTCCTACCCCCTAAAAGGGAGGAGACATATTTGTAACCGAATTGGAAGAGTATAAATAAAAAGGGTTGTGCTTTCTATAATTCCTTTGATCTCATTTAAATTCATCTCTTTTCTTTCGTTTTATGCATTTCACTTTATAGGACTTTAAGCGTTAAATTTGGGTTTTGAATACATTGCATTAGTTTTCTTTTCAATCTTTTGAAATCTCGTGCTTTCACTTCCACACAGGTTTTATTGGAGAGGACAGATGAGCAGACTAATTTTACTATTGCAAATGAAAAGGAATTACAAGTAGTGGTAGAAATGGGAGGTATAGGAGAACAACTTATAGGTGAACCACCATTAGAAACATCTATGTCAGATATAGCATAAATACATCTTCCTACCCTGCAAGATCCACTTGTCTTCAAAGTCAATGAGGAGACCAGGGGCTCATCAATGATAGGAAAAGAAGGCGACATGGTCAAGGTTGTCAAGGCGATGTAAAATCAAGCCATGGACCAATTAGCCAAGAAAATTTCAGAGCTAAGGAAACAATTGAAAAAATAGGAGGAGGAAAATATGAAATGAGAGCATTAATCAATAAACAACAGGAAGAATTGGCATGAAAGGATACTTCCAATACATAGCCCCCTATAGTGGTAAAGATTCAGGATCATTCCTATTATCTAAATGGTATGAAGAAAGGCATGTCAATAAAAATAAGATCTCATGCTATAGGGCTCACTGATATGTTTAGGCAGATTAGAGTAATTCAGATAACTGATCGAGAGATCTAGGTATTAATACAGGAAAAAGAAGAAGATGTTGAAGTCATTCGTCCTACCCTTGATTTAATAGGAGATAATTTTGAAAAACTACAGGGTCAAGAGATAATAAAAAATAATAGCAGTAAAATCTAGTTCAATTTTGAGTTCTTGAAAGCAGATTTGTTTGGGGTAAACCAAGAAAAGTGGATCAATGTTGTAACTAAAATGGATAATCTAATAGAAGATGCAATAGGTAAAATGATAGACATTGGTCTATCTTTAAAACAATGCTTGGAAGCTCCTAGTGTAGAAGAACTACTCAGACATACAATAGACACATTTGATTGCGGGTCAAATGATGAGTTAGAAATGACTAGACAAACTACTTTTTTGGTGAATATTGTGGAGATGTTGCTCTTCCAATATGAAAGAAACAGGTCCATCCTTGCCATATAGAAAAATAGAATTTTGCAGGAAATGAACATGCTAATATTTGCTGCCACCTTTGACATAGAAGTTTGGAGATTAATAAGTAAGCAAACAAAGAAGCTGCAACAAGGCCAAAAAGGGAATGAAGTTGAAGCTTACGATCGATGACTGGAAGTGAATTCAACACAACAAATACCTAGGCCAATGAAAAAAATTTCCAAAGCAGTTAAAGATCCAAGTGCTCAAAAGGAGACAGTTCAAGAGGAAGCAGTAGAAACAGTTGCAAAAGAAATAGTGGAAGAACAAACAGACTCTCCTAAAACCACCATCACTGGTTAAAATAAGCCTCTATTTGAAAACATCAAAGAGAAGGGTTTAGCCCAAGAAAAAAAATATAGTGGAAGCTAGTTGTACCAATTTTAAAGATCGACACAGAAGAGAACAAGTGTAAGGCCAAAAATGAATAAAAAATAATAGAATCAAGAACCAGCAACTATAAAAAGAAGTAGGTAGGTTCAGATTCTGCATCAAGAAATTAGAGAATATGATTTTTTATAAGAGGTATAATTGAGTGCCCTTTAGAGTTGTGCTTTTGTATCTCCCTTTTGTGTCTATTTTTCTCATTCATTCTTATTTCTTCCCTTTACTAGGCAGGATTTTGATAGGAAAGTCGTCAAGAAGCTGAGATTATTTCCTATCCTATTGAGCCCGAGATTCAGAGACTCTACTGTTACCAGATTGGAACAAGGAGAGTAGGAGAGACCTGTTACATTATTTGAAAAAAGTCTTCTTCATTGTATTGATGTATTTATTTGAGAGAAACAGAGTTAAAAGGCATCCTACCCACTCTACATGTAATATTTTATGAAATCAATACAATTATGAGTTTCATTCCTGTTATATCTTTGTCTCGGCACTATGTTTCACTGTGTAATGGATTAAATTATTTGAATGCATTATACACATTTCTTTCATTAGTCAAATTTTAGTTTTATTGCGATATTCGAATAAGTCTAAGAGCATCAATTTTATTTCTCCCATTTTATCTGTTCATGTTAAAATTATTGTTAAATTGTTATAACATCCCAATGAATCTATGCATCGGTCTACATAAGGCATAACAATTTGTTATTTTTCTTGCTTGATAATTTTAATACATATAGTGTTACATTAATCTGGAGCATGTAATTAACATTTTATCATAGAATTATCGTTGGGATTTCCTTACCCGTTCTGTAGTTTTCCTTTAGCAATAGCCATGTTTATCATAATGAAGAGGCAAGTTGACCAGAGTCTGTAATAGCTCGTTCGTTTCAAAAATATATTTGCAGCATGACAATCAAATCCTATGGATGCAAGAATCGGTTCCAACAATTCTTGAAGTAGTCTATGAAGAAATGGGTATGGAGTATACCCGATCTTGCCTTGTAGTACTGCAATTGGATGGTACACCTGTGAAAATAATGGGAGTAATAAAGGATTTTTTAATGAGGTTACATAGAGCCCCTAAGGTGACAATAGTACAAGAAATAGTAGTGGTTGACCTAGAGACCTACTTTGGTTTATGCCTCTCAAGAGAGTTCACTATAAAATTAGGTGGATGCATGTACATGGATTATTCCAGCATGGTCATTCACTTGAAATGGAAGATGATAAGGATAACACCTAAAAATTAAGTGTCTTATCATATATAAACTATTGAGGAAGACATGTGCAACCTCACTCCTCTTGAACAATTTTAAATTGTGGAAAATTTTGAGGAACTAGAACTGTAAGATAAATTACCTTTTAGAGAGGATTAAAGTCAGTTTAGGAAAGGCATGGGCACATATAGTATTTCTATAGAATTAGAGAAGAAAATTATTGTTATATGTAATCAGTCTTTGAGATATATAGAGGTATGTACTATGCACTTTGACAGTGCTAGATTAAAAAATGGAGCTGGTGCTAGTGTGGTACTACAGTTCCAATTAGAAGGGACAAAGAGTTTTACCTATAGGTTAACATGGTCATGCACCAATAATGCTATTATGAGGCTCTATGCCTTAGACTGATACAAGCATAAAATATTGGTATTAAGGTCCTAAACACATATGGTGACTCTAATTTAATCATCCATCAGGTAAGATAAAGGTGCAATAGTAAGCACCATTATCTAAAAGCATACAGAAATAGGGTATGGGATCTAATGCAATCCTTTGATGCCCTAAATATAAATTTTATTCCCAAAGAAAAGAACACTTTTGTAGACTCTTAGCAGTAAGGGGATATAAATTCAACCCTTTTGTAGACATTGGAGTCAATAAATACAAAGGAATCAAAATAATTTTTAGGCCTACAGTGCTAGATAAGTAGATTTTCTAGCAAGTCTTTGAAAGTAATGAGTTGATCATTGATTTTTTGGTAATATAAGCGTACCTATCCACTATCTCAAGAAAATCTAGAGAAAATTGATTAATGATATGTTATTAAGCTTAGAAATAATCATATACCTAGAGGGTTGGTCACCCTAGAGAGCTTGTTTGATAATGAAGATAGGAGAAGGATCAAATCTATGGAAGTCAATGACAAAATTTACAAAGAAGTTGAAATAGAAAAATAAAAAAGGCTCAAGGTTTGAATTCGATATTCCCCAGAAGAAGAAGAGGACATTAAAGTTTTATGCATAAAGTTCCAAGACATTGTGGCTTGGTCATATGAAGACCTCAAGGTATATGACAAAAGGATTATCCAACACACTGTTGAGCTAGAGCTTGATGCAAAACCTTTTAGGTAGAATAAAATGCCTATAAATCCAAGGATTGAAACCATAATGAGAGGAGAGCTCTTAAATTTGGTAAATGCTAAGATCATCTATCCCATAAAACACTCCACCTGGGTAGCCAACTTGGTACCTATGAGAAAAAAGAATGGCAATATTCACTTGTGTGTAGATTTCAGAAATCTTAACCAATCATCTCTTAAGTATCACTACCCCATTCCATAGATTGATAAAATATTATAGATAGTGGCAGAGGCATAGAGGTTCTTACTATTGTATGGTTTATCTGGATGCAACTAGATCTAGGTAAAAAACGAAGATCAGTATAAAACAACATTCACCATAAAATGGGGCACATTTGCCTACCAGAGAATGCATTTTGGACTATCTAATGCAGGATCCACATTTCATATATCCATGGATTATGCCTTTGGGAAGCTGATCAATAAGGTCATTCTTATTTATTTGGATGACATGACTATTTTCTCCCATAATAATGATGACCACTTAGCACACCTTGAGCAAGTTTTTCAAAAGTGTAGAGAATTTGGCATCTCCCTTAATCCTAAGAAATCATTTTTTTCAGTACATGAGGGAAAGTTTCTAGGTCATGTGGTCTCAAAATAAGGTATTACCATAGATCTAGATAGAATCCAGTCCATTCTATCCCTTACACTACCAGTAAACAAGAAAACCTTACAGTCCTTCTTCGATCAAATAAAATTTATCAGGAAGTTCATTTCTAACTTTGCATAGAAGGTAAGGCCTATATTTGAGCTATTGAAGAAAGATGTAGAGTTCAAATGGAATGAAGTGGGGAAAAAAGCCTTTGATATTATCAAGCCATCCATTGCCATAGTTCCAATTCTAGTAAATCCAAATTTTAGTAAAGATTTTATTCTTTACGCTTATGGAGCTGAAGAAATTTATGCCCCAGTACTTACTCAAAATAATGAGCAAGGTGAGGAACATCCTATATTATTATGGAATCAGAATCTCCATGATTACCAAGTCAAGAATAATTTTATTGAGAAACAAGTATTTGTAGTGATGAAGTCATTGAAGAAGTTCAGGTATTATTTGGTTCAAAGTAAGACCTTGGTATATGTTGTTCACTTGTATGTAAGAAGCTTTATTCTGCAAGGTGAACTAGGAGACAAGAGAGTTGGATGGATCACAAATATCTAGGAATATGATGTGGAGATACACCCCACCAAGTTGGTAAGAGGTAGGGCCTTATACCAAGGTCTGATAGAGCTAGCAACATCAATGAAAATGATAGCTTGTTAGGAAACATAATATGATTAGATTGAAGGGGTACAACCAAGTGACTCTAATTGGGTAGATCAGATGATCAATTAATTTCAAATCGACGTATGCCCTCCTAATATTAATGCATCACAAAGAAGAATATATAGACTTCAAGCTTTGAAGTATGTCTTACTGCTAGAATGGCTATACAAAATGAACCTTGATGGAGTCCTCCTTAAGTGTTTAAAATATGATCAACAACAAAAGTTCATTAAGGAGTTCCATGGAGGACCATCTGGAGGACATTTCTTAGGCAGAGTTACAACTTTTAAGATCATAAGAGTAGGCTATTATTGGCCTACTACATTTAATGATACCTTCAAGGTCACTAGAGCCTATGACAAATGTCAAAGGCATGTAGGAAGGACAAGTATTCCTTCATTCCCCTCAAGCCATTTTAGGTAGAAGAACAATTTCAACAATGGGGGTTGGACTTCATAGGTGTCATCAATACAAATTATTCATCTGAGCATAAGTATATTCTAACCACAATTTACTACCTCACTAGGTGGTTAGAAGCTATCCCTACCAAGAAATCATATCAGGAAGTTGTAATCAATTTTATGGAAATTTTGATTTCAAGGTTTGGAGTTCTGGAAGCCTTGGTGAGTGATAATGGGCCAGCCTTTATAGGAGCCAAATATATTGAATTTTCTAGTATGTATGTCATAACCATTAAGAATACTTAAAATTATTACCCTTAAGGGAATGGACTTGCAGAGTCTACCAACAAAAATCTGTTAAGAATTTTGAGATCACTAGAAGGGAAAGAAGTTGGCACCTAATGCTAGAACAAGCTTTGTGGTCATACAGGATTACTATCAATAAGTCCATCAAGACCTCCCCCTATGCTTTGGTATTTGGGAAGGACACAGTGTTACCTATCCATTTAGAAATTCCAACACTCAAACTGATAAATATAGAAGAAGAATCATAAGGAGATCTAGTGGAAAAAAGGCTAACACACCTACTACAGTTGGAAGAAAAAAGAGCTTAGGCCTATGAGAACTTTCAAAAATATTCTGTGGACATCAAGGTATTATTTGATAAAAAGGTAAGGTTCAAAAAATTCTAGGTTGGAGATTTAGTTCTCAGGTGGAATGTTGAAAGAGCAAAACTAGGTTACCATTAGAATTTTGACTTCTTCTGGTATGGCCCTTTCAAGATAGTAAAAGTCAAGGAGACAAATGTTTTCCAAATTGAATATCTAGAGGGAAACATACAACCAATTCTGGTTAATGGTTTTCATCTTAAAATCTACTTTGATTGAAATATAAGCTCATTGTAATATATGTATATACATTGTATCATATTTCCTTTCTTTATGCACTTTGTATCAATTTTTGTTTTAACAACATATTGTGCAAAATATATTAAAAAAAAAAAGAGAAAAAAGAAATAAATTTTTGCATAAAATTGGCTAAGTGTTCCCATAGGATACAACAGTTCCTATTCTACACTCAAATACACTAAGTACGAAGTAGAATATTTTTAGACTCCAATCCACTTTTAAAAGAACCATCATATCAGCGAAATGACAAGCGGGTTCCAATCCACACCTAAATGAACTACATTTTAGTGAAATGCAATGTGTAGTATTTTTTCATACTCAAATGGACCACGATTCCAACAAAGTAATGAGTGGGCTCTAATACATTGGGTTTCAAGAATTTTGAAGTGTGGAATGAGGAATTTCCTAATCCACCATAATTTAGAGTTAATTTGTGCAGAAAAGAAAGTGTCACCAATCCACTGATTTTGAGTCTACATTTAAGCGAGAAGTAGTTCCACATCATATCAATTAGAAAAGGGTAAAAGATCTGCAATAAATACTAATTTTACTGTGTTTGAAAGATAAATGATAAAACGATGCCACAAGGTTAAAGCACATTCAAATTTTGACCAATCAGAGGTCAGAACACTACCTCTAAGCCACCAAAAGGGATAAAGTGCTAGCTGAGAAGCATGCCAATGGGCAAGTCACATAGTATATGCATTAATGGTGGAAGACATGTATGCAAAATTAAATAAAATAACAAAGCATATAATTCTATTCATTTAACAAGAACAACGTTCACTAAGCGAAGAAGAGCAAAACAATAGTCAAAGCATTCCCTGCAAATTCTATAGAAAAAATCTAAGTCATTGCTAAAGAAGATGGCTTCTAAAGATTCTCAAGAAATTGGAAAATCGATGAAAAGGATAGTAGACCATTATATAGAAAAAGTAGAAGCTATAGTAGATACTAATTTGGTCCTCACAAAGAGATCAATGCTCAGAAGAAACATCAACAATAGATACAAGGCAAGAGTGGACCTATAATTTGAAGAAGTAGAACCACCGGTAAAACTAAAGGAATTTAGAACAACTACCCAGGTTGGGTATTACTCCCTGGAGAAGAGAGCTAATGATGGTGAGTCTTTCAAAAAATGGTTATATAAACAACTCAAGGACACTAGGTCTATAAAAGGATTACCTCAGGTCCCAATTTTCATTAAAAAAATTGAACACCTAGAGCTTTACTCCATGTTAGTTTGTATGGATGGTCTAGATTCTAATAAAATGGTGTAGGGTTGGAAAATAGTTGTTGCATATTGCATTTCCAATGAGAGGATGTATGAGGAAGACATAACTAAAAATGGTATTAGGGTTATCTATTTTTATTGGCTGGATTTCCTTACCTAGAGAATACATGAGTAGTTAATAGCATTGAAAAGAAGCTCTGATGCACCTTGTTTTCAATATTGTTCAATCCTGGTCTAGTTGTTTTTTGTTGTTGTAAGGGATATGATGCCCTAGATTCCAATCAAGGACAAGACCAATTAAGGAGAATCCTTTCCAGTTTATTACTAGACTAAGCATCTCATAAGTACTGAGTCTTTTTACAAATTCAATTTAGAATTCTTAGAGCCAACATTGAAAATAATGTATGGAGTTTGTCCTAGGATACCAATTTTGGCTGAGAAAATATTAAGAGCAGAGTGTGCAGAGGAAGGAGACTAGTATCTCCTAACAAAGGGTATAGTAATTAGACTATATGGATTTATGGGTAAGCCTTTTCTACTACCCCACTTTGTCATAGAGATGTTATTTGCGTTAGAATATTTAAGGCAATAAGAATATATAAATTTGAACTATGGCTCTGGAAGAAAGAGGAAGTCTATGTTGACCTACCAAAATGTTAGTGATATAACTATTACAAAGAAGCAACAAGATAAAAAAATTGATTAATACCTAGATAGGTTGGGTCTGTTCAATATTCCTTAGAGATAGAGTTATGATCCAGATGACATATTCTATAAAATAAATATAGCCATAAATGGAGATAAGGCCTACAAATTTGAAAAGAGATATAGGCCCCATTTTGAACAAGGCAAAAATAATAAATAAATCGATCTTTTAGAATGAAATGTTTCTAAAATGGATCCACTCCATCCATGGTTGGAATTTTATGAACAAATTATGGAATTTGACCCAGACAATAATGTGAAACATCAATTGAAGGAGTCTACCATCAAAGATATTGAGGAAAAAATAGAAAAGAAAGAGGACCCTCAATATCAAGAGCTTGATGATGAAAAGGTAGAGAATAAATGGAAATGAAATGAGGCCAAGATATCAGAATGGTGGAGGATGAGAATTGAGACTGGTAATGTAAATCCAAATTTGGGATTAAAATGGATGTTGATTTCTCTAAAAAGTATGACAATAATATCCAAATTTGGAGGCCCAAAGATACAAGGAATATAGTGTTAATATACAAAATGACACAAACTGGGTTTGATTCCCCATCCCCACATTTAGAAGAAGAAATTGATACTCCATTAACAACTTCTGAAGTCCTGAAGCCTTTTTAGCCTTCAACTGAGCAGATAGAAAAATTTCCAAAGGGGACATGGTTGATGAGTAAAATACACTATTATGATGAGAGGACTATTAGTGCACCAATTATAGAGACAAAAAATAGGTCTAAGCATCTATCCTTGGGTGCACAGCCTCCAGATACAGATATAAACTAGAAAGAAAAGGATGAGAGCTTTAGGTTTACACCTCTAAGTTTCACCACTGCAACAATAGTGGAATTAAATCCCATTTTTGAACAAGTATTGCTAGAGGAAATAGTACAAAGGGGTTATCTAAAGAGATAAAAAGTGAAAAAGTTACCTTTCAAGTTTTTTAGAGAAAATCCAACAGGGCCCAAGAAAGATTTGAGAAAGATATTTCAAAGAAGCAAAGACTGGATAAAGAGGATATAGTTGAGAAAAAAACTATTTCATTTGCTAAAGAATCCATACAATAATAACAACAACAAATCATAGAGACAACTCCAAAAAACCCTACATCATTAGGCAAAGGTATGGTTTCTAATCACTCTTCTCCTCTTCCTCAAGATTTACCAAGGAAATCGCCCTCCCTTTTTGAACAAGAAGTTGTAACAAAGGTACCTTATCCAACTCCTAGTTCACCTCATGCTTCATCGGTTACCATTGAGGTAAAAACCAATCCATGTCCCCAAAGGTCATCACAAATTCCTTCTTAATCACCCCAAGTCCCTGTTTCATTATCTAAAATTCATTCTTTATCATCCAAAGTTCCACATTCATCAGCTAAGATTCCCCTTTTATAATCTCCCATTACCACCACCACCACCATCATATGAGAAGCAAACTATTTCTAGTTCACCCCCTCACCCATCTGTGAGTCTCCCTTTAGTTTCCATGAGTTTTCCAATTGAAAAAATGGTGTTGGTCATAGATTCCACTATGGTCACAAATTCTATTGTAACTTCTTCTACACAGTTAAATATCGACTATTGATTCTACTCTTACATTCTTGGTGTCTTCTTCTCCTATTTCTACAAGTTACCCTACTCAAGAAAGTTTGCAAAAGAAGTAGGAAGCTACAAAAAAATCAATGATTTCTAGGCCAAAAAGTTGTCCAAGCCTTCTAGTAGGATGGCCACCATGAGAAGAAGCATGTTTATTGATCTATTTTTAAGGCAAAGGACATATATATCCATGATTCACCTTGTGAGTAAGCTTAAAACTGAGATGATAGCTTGATATTATCATATAGAAAAGCATACAAAAGATATTGAGAAGCTACCCAATGAAGATGAATTGGTCATGGCCAGAGCCCACTTGGAAACTTTCTATGTAAATAATGATATATTCAAGGAAAAGGTGGGTAAGTTGGAAAAGAAAATTGAAAATATTTAAAAACTATTAACAATCAGAAATAAGTGGAGAAAGCTCTGAGAAAATAAGCTAAAAGATGGCAAGAGAAGTTTCAAGAAGCTAATAAGCTCAAGAAGCAGATTTCAGAACAACAGAGAAAGAATGAGGAGTATACAAAGTTAGATGTAGCAACTCCATATTGAAAAGGCTAAATATTTTAGTTTTTCTAAGGCTAGACTAAAGAAAGTGAGAAAAAACTGCTTTATGAAGTTCTAGAGAAATGCTCAAGGTTGCAGATTATTTTTGACTACTTAGATGATGCTAGCCATCTGCTCCAAAGTATTCAAAATAATTTGGATAAAATCATTGGAGAGCTACAACCTATGATAATTTTAGCTTAATAAATGCACAGGTTTGTGGATATTAGACTCAGTGATTCTGCTAAGCCAATTTCTAACAAGGAGTGGAACATTGCTAGGGTTGCTACCAGAATAGTAGTAAATAAGCACAAAGAAATCCAAAAGGCTTGGCTATTGTATGACAAGATTGAAGGAGTAATCAAGGATGTAGTAGATTTTAACAATGAAATGATCCAAATTGGTTTCAAAGGGTTATGTATGGAAGATCACAATTTGCTATTAGTAAAAGAAATCAAGAAAAGTACTGGAGAGAGCTTACAAGATGAATCTAAAATTGATGCTCTAGAGGAACCAATTGACCAAGAGCAGGTTTCATAAATTATCATTGATTTTACTAGGCTCAAAGACCTCATGTAGGACTTGGTAAAAAAAGGAAGTGTTGCTTACTATGAATACATTAGTGAACTCCAGTACATTTAAAAGTAGTTAAAAGAGACTTCCAACCCCCAAAAGCAACCTAGAAACAAGCCCTACAGATTTTGAAACTGATCGTGCAGCTGTTTGGTGATAATGTTGAAGAGGAAAATAAGGAATAATATTCTCCAGAGGAGGAAGCTAATCAATAAGAAGATAATATTGAGGAAGAGGCCTAGCAAGAAGAAGAATATTTGGATAGAGATGTTACAGATCTTGAAGGGGCACAAACTTAGTATTTTTGTTTTATTTTTGTACATATATAGTCATAAGTTTTGCATTTTTGTCTGATATATTTGTACTCTAACATAGTAAGAATAAAACAATAAAATCATGAGTCCAAAGAGACATAAAAAATAGCAATTTGTTGTGTGAAGGCATGTATATCATGTATTGTAAGAGGGTTTTATAAAGAGAACACAACTATGTTTTTGATGGAGCAGTGAAGCAGTTTTGCTGGAATGGCACAATTTTTATGGCATAGTCTCTAGATGAATAGTTATCCTCTAATATGAATGGAGCATAGTCTTGATATGAACATTTATCCTCTAATGTATTCAATTTTTTAGAGGGTAGTGTTCATATGGAAGATATTCTTTAAAGCAGTTTTTGAAGATAAGCATTTTTTGACTCCCAATGCCTAATGGATTAGACTCTAAGTTCTATGGATTTATGAGAAAATCCACCTAGGAGGTGCTAGAAATTAGGCCCAAAATGGCTACATCCTTAGAAAGCATTGCAAATTTAATTCTAAGGTATGTAAGTTCCATTCTGCACACTTTTTAGTGTATTTTGGAGCGGATCCGCTACATTAGTTTTCTAGCCTGCCAACACTTAGTGTAATTGTTGCCTTGAGTGATTCCATTGGGTCTATAATATAAAATGGTGTGGGTTGGTGACAGCTACTGATTCCACAAAAGTTTTTGATAATGATGACATCGACATAAAATAAAGTGCAAAATTGATACCAAGAGTAATTTCTTGCATGCTCCGAGCGGCTAAGTGTCGATAAGGCTAAATCCATTGTCTCAAGACTATTTAGGTGTGCATTGATGACAAAGAGTAAGTTTACACTAACTCTAGAGTATAACAGTGATAAAGTCAATTTTACACTATTGAGAGTACGGATTGGATACAAGAAGTTGTTTTACATTGCGGTCGAAGAAGAATGGAGACAAAGGATGATTTACACTTGTCCAAGTATGGATTCCTAATTTCGTAAAAGTTTTTAGCAAATGTGACATCAGAACACTTTAAGGTGCAGATTTCAAAAGCTTTGAAGGCAAAGAAGAGAAAAGTAAGGGTAATGAGCAGATTGCATCCCACTCACTTCATAGTTTATTTTACACCAAAATAAGATTTCGTAGGATCAAGGCTAGAATGATGATGTTAGTGATTTAAAAGAGAAAAATGGTACCTAGGTTTTCATTGCCAATTTGTAGAGTGTCTTGGGAGGTTTTAATCACTACCATCCATTATGAAGATCAACGGTTGATAACTTGCTAACACTAATAAGGTAAAAGCATTTTCTCGTTATACGAGTGCATAGTTAGTTGGAGGGTAGGAAGATGAAGTGTCAAGGATTTTCAAGAACAAGAACTAGATGCAATTGTAGATCTATGGTGAAGCCAAGATTCCAAGAATGATCGATGGATGAGATGCAATGTTCAACTATCATAACTCCAACTACCACCAAAAAACTTGCAAGTTATAGAGGTATGCTACCATGGTAGATTTCTCACAGTATATTTCCCGAAGCTCCACAACTAGTAATATGATGCTAGTAAGCTCTCTGATGAGATGTAAATATAAAATATTTGTAATGTCTCCTAAAAATATTCTTTCACTTACAAACTATAAATAGAGGCTGAAACCTCATTTTTTAGGGTCATTTCTAGGTGTTTGCTTGCCCTACTATAAATATTCTTATGAACTAATGGAAGGAGCATTACTTTGATTGTTCGACTCAAATTTGTCATCTTAATTATCTTCTGTAAGAGGTTAAAAGTCTTGAGCTGCATGTCTGTTAAAACTTGAATGGTTAGTTCATTCTAGCTTTTGGATTACTAGTTGTGAGAGTAGTTGAAATATGTTCTTGATTAGATATGTATTGTTAGGAAGTTTATTTATGTAAAATCTAACTATTGGTCTATTATTCTATTTGGATTATCAATATTGAATGTTGGAATTGTTTTCTACAATATATCTTTGTTTATGCTTTAATGTGTGAAGGATTCATTAATTTGGGTAATGTTAATCTTGAGTGATGGGACACTAGAAATAGCTTGTGGGAGCCTTTTGCTATAGTTTCCTATGTTGTTAGCCTATTTTACCACTATTTTTTATAACATTTCTAACCCTAAATATTTTCTAAATCCTTATCTCAAAATCCTATTGGAGATTTAATTGAGTCAATGCCAATTTAAGTTGACAAGGAACCAACCTACTTTGGAGGTTGGATTGAAGTTTTATTTGGTCCATCCAATGCTTGAGTGTTGAGCTACAACTATCAGGTGCAGGATTAGATAGAAAATTAGAAGGTATACATCATCTATCCATTTTACCCACCTAACCCACCCCATAACACTTTCCCTCCAGAAAATTGTTTTAAACCCTTTGCATTTAATCTAGTATCCCAGCACATCGATATTTCTCCCTAAATTATATTTGGTAAAAATTCTTGAGGGGGAAACGATGAGGTATCATAATATCAAGGTATACATCATCAATTTTGAGGTACACATATAGTAACAATACTGAGAAATCATGAATTTTTCAAATCAACTCTAATTCCAACCATTTTTATAGTGTATCATTATAAGGCATCAGCCAACATCATAATGTTAAAATTGGAGTCCTACAACTCATGTTTGATGCAATTTCACAAAAATACCATCAAATTGGGGTAAAATATAGACACCCAATTTTGACATGCATAATGACACTAACCATAAGAAAATACAATAGGTATTATACAAACAATCAAGCATCACAATCTAGACACCAAATTAGGCCATTTACAAAATTACCACAAGCTTACAAAAGTGCTAGTGGAACTTTTAAAAATAATATTTTTTTGGTCATTTGACTAGTCAGACTGATCGGATCAAGGTTTTTGACATTTAAAAAAGTGCCATTGGTTATTTTTTTCAGATGTGGCACTTTTTCAACATTAATTAAATCTCTATAACATGAACCATGCATGCATATCCCTTCTCCCCACTACCTTCTCTAATCACACATGCTCCAATATTGAATCATGGCTTGGAAATTCAAATTTGGTCTTGTGCCCTAATGGCATATTACACCTAGTTTTCCTTCCTCAATTGCCCACTAAAAATATATAAGTACAGCCCTTGGGGTGGTCATTAAAAAAAGGGACAATTTGCATTAGCATTACTCTACCCAAAGATCTCTCTAACTTCTTTTATTTTGTATTTCTCTCATTTTCTCACATTTGGAGCATCCTCATGAAGCATTATAGCAAGTCAATCAAGGAAAAAGGGTATTGAGGTAAGGATATCATCTTGGAGATTAGCTCTTCCTGGGCTATATAATCCCTAGAATCTCTTTCCTTCCATTTTTCTTGCTCTCATTTTGTGCATTTTCCATTTTGTTTTGGCCTTGCTAACTTGCATTCTACATTTACAACATACTAATATAATTTCATTGTCTATTTTTATTTCTATTACATAATTTTAGTCCCTTTTGTATCCATTTAATTCTTACAATACTTTATTTACAACAAGTTTTCTCTATTTTCCTAACATCTAGTCATTTATAAGCACATTTCCTTTTATTTTGGTATAGTAATCTTGTTTTCTCTCTCAATTATACATCATAGTCACTAATATATCTCACTCACAAGTATTCTATCTTCATTTCATCTAGCTTGTCTATGTTTATAGGCTTAACTTATATTTTGCTTGTGTGCATGCTCATTTACATTTTATTTACAAGTTTATATGCTTGTTTTCTTCATCTAATATTGCATTTACATTTTTATATCCATGCATTTTGAATAATATTCTATTTAGATGTTATGTCAAGCTCTCTAATCTCATACTGAGATTGCTAAAAATAGTTTCATCGCATTCTCATTTCATATTGCATGCTTTTATGCTCTCCATTTTGCATAAGATAGCATTTAAACCTATGTTGTATATTTTAAGATATAAAAATGGTTCATAAACCCATTTTCATGATATAATCCTCCTCTTGCAACATGCCATTTTCTCCATCATAGGTTTTGTAACATTTTAGTCTCATTTTGAAGATATTTTAGCTCTCATTTTAGGCATTTAGACACCTACATATCTTTTTTTGAAGCATTAATAAGAATCAAACCATCATTTCCTATTCCATTTGATCATATCCATCTTCCTTGGTATTTTTTAAAAACATTTTAAAGCATTTCCTAAGATTTTGTAAATACCTAAATAGTAGGTCATGGGGATAAGGGTTTTTAATCCTTTTCTTTAATTTCAAGTCAATTTGATCTAATTGACACAAAAAATTCACCTTAAAAATTAGTCAGTCTTTGTGATGGAATAAATTTACCACATATTTCAACAATTGGCACTTTCAACTCTTTAGAAATACATAGTTAGCTCCTAACAATAGTGCTAATGAAGCTTTTGTCATAGAGATATTTTCTTCTATTTCCAAGGTTTATACTCACTTTTGATTCACAAAATGAGGTCTAATCAACTTGGAAGATAGTCTTTTCCTCATTACAATTATATAGATCCTAATAAATCTAATCTAATTCTTTGCCTTTAAATATTATATGTTATAAAAGCACCATACTGCTACAAAATTGCTAATGGCATATCTCTCAACTTGTGGTGCTTCTATTTAGGCTTTAGAATAGATAATACTACCACTTGGAACCTCCTTGGTAATTGTTTTCTATCAGTTCCTATATTTTGATCTCTATTTTCTTGATTTGTGTTCTTAAAATCACATTTGCTTTGGGAAATCAAGGAATCTTCTAGAATAGTCAAAATTTCTTTTACAAAAAGTAAAATAGGCAAGGAATTAAAAATTCTTTAGCTGCATTTTAGGCTAAATTGTTTGATGCATAATTTCTTTGCTTGCTCTTGAAAGAAAAACTCTTTTAGTATAGTCATCATTCAAAATCCAAAAGGTATACTAGGCTAGAACTTGTTTTCTTGCATTGGTGTTTGATTACATTTAGCATACAACTTAGGTGATATTTCCTTTTAGTTTGAATAAATTTTATCTTGTAAAGGCTCGATAAAAAGTTAGATTAGAGATCCAAAACCTTAGGTGTTTGTTGAATTAACTCATAAAAAACTGCACAAGCTTAGACATCAACATGATAATTTTTATAATACGTGAGGTAGAGCCTACTTGCGTGAAGAGTCAATTCTTCAGGACCTTCTTTGAAAGGAGTTCTATTGCAGGGAAGCAAGAATTCCCTATGGGTCCCCCCATATGCATCTTATGTTTTGAATATAAAAGGATTAATAATACATTATTATTCTATTTATTTGAAAGATCCACATCATATGTGATTACAAGATGCTCCTCTAGGGGAGATTGCATCGAAAGAAAGAGATTTTAGTTTACATGAGTGCATATATATAATTTTTTTCTTGAGTGTGTACATATAATTAATTTATAAGATCTACCAAAAAACTTAAAAATAAATATACTTTCTATAATATTTTGGTAGAGGTCATCCTTAATTTTTTAAATTATAAATTGAGTTTGACTCACTAATAATTCCATGTAACATTAATATTTTAACTAAAAATATATACCAATATGTCTTCTACACAAAAGAAGATTTAAGGCAAGATATAATTTCATAATATTGTTGACAATATCTTCTTTATTGTTCATTTTTAACTCAAGTAAATTTTTTTTGATACATTATAGTGAATATATATGTTGGGATAAAAAGCATAATATGTTTTTACAATTTTCATATAGGATGAAAGTAGAGAAATGGATATATGGTAAGGATATGATTTCTAAAATTTTAATATGTTTATAGAAATTTTATACTTTCCTAATGATAAGGGTTTATTTATTTTTTATACATACATTTAATAATTAATACACAAAAAATATATAACTCTAATAAAACCAAATGAACTTTATATATTTACAATATAAATTCCAATGCATGCATATTTGTCTCTCTCTCTCTCTCTATATATATATATATAGATAGATAGATAGATATAGATATATACAATTTCTATTAAAAAGGTGATATATTTTAACCCACATGAGACCTCCAAATTTGTACTAACCTCATCAATACAAAATTTAATTGTAATATGTACAAAATATCTAACACCTAAACATGTAACATGAAATCAAATTGATAATGCAAATTATGTAACCATAATGACAAATACATAGAGAAAATAAAGTTTCCTTCTCATTGATATTTGAAAATTGCATTTACTAGGTACAAAATACTTTTGAAATTTTGTTTTATTTGTTAATTTTACAATTTTTTATGAAAGCGGATTGTTATATGTGCTTAGATGTCAAATTTAAATTTTAGGAAGCTCAGAGAATGTATGAATGTATCTCTATCTGGAGCCATCCTAGGGTACAGTAGTGACACTTTGTAAATTCTAGGGTCATCATAAGGTATAATAGTTGCATTGAAATGTGATCGCCCTTCTGAAGAACAACTACCAATTTTGAAAGATATAAAAACAAATTTGTGAATTTTTAATGTCATTTTTATGGCTATCAGTTTGAAAAAGGTGATATGTGAGGTGAAGGAGTGAGATATTAACCATGGTGGATCATCTAGAGTCATTGATGAGTGATGGAGCTAGAGCTCCTAAGGTAGAACTTTCAATCCTTCTCTTGTAAATTGTGAAATTAAAAAAATGAACCTCACTAGGTAATGAGATAAAGGAACCCCATTAAAATGTAAGTAATTAACCTCATGGTAGCTTAGGATGTATATTAGGCTAGATTAAGGGTAGGTTAATATTGATTTTTGGAAATTTTAGGAGGGTAAAGTGCCCTAATTAGGTGCCACTGTGGGACCATCCTGGGTAGGAGTGACTCCCCTTTGGTAGGATGGGGGATGTCATGGGGCATGGTGGCCATGTTTAAAATCCAATGATAAATTTTTTTACCATGGGGAGGTCATTGTGGGGTACCATGGCTTACCTACTGACCATCTAGGCTTAGAAAGGTTGCTAAAAAAATTGAATTTTTGTTATGTTTTTATTATTTGTTTTTGAAATTTTTATTGATTGTGAATTTATTGGGTGTTAAATTATGATAGCTCATGGTATGGAACCCACTCTACTAGTTGAGTTGTAGGGCCAGTTTAAATATGATAATTGGAAGTGGTTTGAGGTGATTGACCTCAAATAGGTGGTGCACCTTCTAACTGTGATGTCATATCAGACATATTTGATGGCCTTGTCTCATTATTGGGATAGTAGGACCCACACATTCTATATACTGACTGGTGAGATGATAGTGACCCTAGAGGATGTATATCATATCTTTAGGATCCTTATAGAAAAATGTGCCTTTAGTTTTACAACATTTTGGGATCGTTTGAGAGTTCTCCAAAGGATATTTGGTGCTAGGGTGTATGAAGCTCTGATGAATATGGATCATGGTGGCATTCTAGTTAGTGATTCGTATGATGCTCATGTATTTTATCAATGAAAAGTAGTGGTAATGCATCATATCCAACATCTTGCTACTAGAATATTTAGGAGTGGGGTTTCCTTAGAACCTCCTAGACATGTTGTAATATCTTCTCGAGTGTGATATTTAGAAACCAATTATTATGAAATGGGGTAGCACATTGTTGGCTCATTTGTACAACAAGATATAAGAGATTTAGCATTGAAGACATGTTGGATTAGGCTACAACTTAATCCTTTTGATATGGGAATGGGAGCACATCTGTGTGGATCGACCCACAACACTACCCATACCCAAAGATGAGCTAGGGGAAACAAACATTGGCTACACAACTTGGTGGTCACAAGATTGGTAGACTAAGTGGATTTGATCGTATTTAGGGATATTTGCACACTATTCTAGATCATTGGATAGATTATAATGATATAATATCATATGGAGGCTTTACCTAGATTACCATGATTGGACTAGGTTGACTACTTACTAGGCTTATGTTAGGTGGAAGAGGTGGCTCATTGGACATCACAAGATTGATCAAAAGTATTTCCACTACTCTTAGGTGACTTGATAGTTCAACATTTATCAGGATGTGCCAAAGGAGCTAGTCCTCTATCATCACTATAATGACAGGATATAGTTTGATTTGCCTAGAGTGGAGGCACTACTAGAGGAGGATGACCCTATAGTAGGAAATATTGGTGTAGATTAACCCAAGACCAACATAGATTATAACACCTGGTGGGTTACCCAGTTGTGGCAAGGAGGTGGTCCTATGGGTAGGCCTAGAGAGGTAATAGTGGAGGAGGGTGGTGATGGAGATGAGTGATGGATTCATCACAAGATCGAGGGAGAGTGGGAGTAGGTTGGAGATTAGGAAGAGGGACCCCAGGTTGAGGAGGAGGGTGAGGAGAATGCTCCTACTAATAAGGTGGCCTAGATATGGGTATCACTATAGGGTACACAAGTGCAACTGCAGACTACACAGGTGTGGTTGGCAAAGTGGGATACATGTATTACTATTGTTTAGAGCTAGATAAGTGTTGGATAGTAGTTATGGATAGGGTATTCTAAGGAGAGACCTCTCCTCAAGGCCTATGTAGTGATAGCATAGACAATAATTTATTATGTTACATCAAAGAGAGACACTTTGAGCACATATTTGGCTACTCAAACTGCCAAGAGGGGTGCTAGGATAGTAGAGCAAGATGCACTATAGGATTTGGTGGATACATTAACTATATGCCAAGAGTAGATAGTTACAAGTGGATAGACTATAGGTGATATGGGCACATTTTAGATATAGGTATCTTAATATTCTACTCATTATAGGTCATATCAGGCCTACATTATGAGCTTGTAGGATGAGGTAGAGTGATGCAAGGGTATATTACCAATGTGATCCTCATTAGGGGAATCACATCAGAGCAGCTAAAATGAGTCAGGGCAGTCATCAGTGAGGCAAATGGTTCCTAGGTTCTAAGATCATCCTCAAATATTAGAGGATAGTTGTTCTTAGCCTCATCAAGTGGAGCTAAAGGTAAAGGTGAGAGCAACGGTGTAGGGCCAACCTAAATTATCTATGTATGCTCTATATTTTGAGAGTGTGAGGTTTGAGGATCCACTCTATTGTAGCCTACAAGAATTTTGTATCATTTTTTACTAATGACACTCTCATATATATATGATATCTTCCTTTTCCATTATTATGTGTCTTATGGTTTGATTTATGTTATGGATGTATTGATGGATGTAATGCTTATATGATGATGTGTTATTATTCATATGCGATGTACTAAGTACATGCAATACTTAGATGATTGATGTATGATTAGATTCTATGATCTAGATATGTGTATGTACAACTATGTATGCTTATATGGATGCAATAGTTAATGTTAAATGCATATTTTGATTTATTTCATTAATTATGCATTTAATTTCTATTATATGATATGGCATATGTAATGTGTATGCAATGCATAAATTTTATGAGGATGGTCGAATGCAAATGTAACTATATACTTGAATCATTTAAAACATAATTAATAAATCTATTTGTGTTTAACAAACTAATGGAAGAAACCATAAAATGTATAAAAATCATGAATGAAAATGTTAATCCTTATCATAAGAATTAAGCATTTTTTTTATAAGTTAAAATTTGTATTGATGTGGGAATTTGAAAGGCGCCCAAATACCTTAGTACATCAACTAGAGAAAAGGATGCACAATCCTCAAAAAACTATGAAGCATCCTTGAAAACCTAAAAACTTAAAGGAGAATGTAAACAAACCAACAGGAAACTAGGAAAAGCCTATACCGGATAAAAATGTAAGACCACTGAAGAACAACCTTTTAGGTAATTATAGTATTTTATGTCATCATTTTTTATATCCTTTGGAGCATCCTTAGGGACATCCTTGAATACATCCTTTGCAATTTCCATGACATCATCATCCTTGACCTCTGGTTTGGCTTCAATAATAGACTTGACAATAATATCCTCTACAAAGTTGTCACAGAAGAATAAAAGGTTCAAAGCATCCTTATGCTCCTTCATTTGGATTATTACCCCTGAAAGTTCATCCATGGTGCTTTCCAGATAAAAAATCATTCTAATGGTGGTCTTGACTACATATTCTTGGATAATATTCTACATAGGATCATTAGGATCTTCTTCAGCTGCACCCTACATTTTTCTTCTATTCTAGACTTCCTTATTCTTAAGGCGTTGAGAAATCATAATTGGGGTAGCCTCAGATTTTCTCTTCTTTATTGGAAATAAATCAACATCCTAGTGGTCTTCATCCATATTCTTACTTTTGGATCCATGAACCTTAGATATGGGAGTGGAGGACGTATCCTCCATGTTTTCTGCTTGGTCCTGAGGAAACACATTTACTTTAGGAAACTTCTCTAGAAGATAGGCATATAAGAATTTGAAAAGCATTTGATGAGAGGGTCATGCTTCCTCCTTATTCGAACATGTTGTTGTGATGGAGTAATCCATTTACAAGTAAAGGAATTCAAGAATATTTAGTGGCTTGACCTCCCTGAAGTGGTTCACGAACAAAATATGGAAGCTCCTGAGTTGGGAGATATGATTGTCCATTGTGATATACTCCATAAAAAAATTCATCACCTCTTTCTAAGGAGTGGTTAAGTCATCATGAACCATCCTCGGCTTGAAAATCCTCCTCATAGGTAAATTTGGTTAAAATTGGTTGAGTTCAATGTCCCAGTTGTGCTTGTCCTTGCACACTATTCTTCCCACCAATGGTTGTCCTATAATCTTAGTTGGGATATTTACATTCACCTGGAACTCAACACCATGTATGATAACGATGCTCTTCTACCAAGTGGATGTGAAGTCTAGGTTGACATTCTAGCACCAATCTAAAAATCACTTTAGGAAAGGCATAAATCCTCTAGCACTAAGGATAGCTTCTACCACCAGATAGATTGGGATAAATTTTGGCTCCATGAAGCACATGATGATAGGAAGTCAAAACAGGTAGTCAAGGATAAAAAATAGCACACTGAGTTGAGATAAAATAGAAGAGAAGGTACAAGATCCATTTGCAAGGAGGGTTTTGTAAACATTTGATAAAATTAGAAAATTTTGGAAACATCTATTCTTACTCGTGAAGAAGAAAATCCTAAGGAAAAGCAAAATCACCAAATCACAAAGAATAGAACAATATTCCTTATGCAACTTAAGTTCCCAACAATTACAATATACCACTAAAATAGAAAGGTGTGCCACACCTTGCAAATATTTACCAATTGGGTGAAGAAACTTAACACCCTTACTAAACTCATAGATGAAAACAAACATCAAAGTCTTTGGAAATGACAAAAAATAGAAAAGGACAAGAACATGGAAATGAAGTGACAATGTAAACAACTCAAGAAGAGGAATGATATCAGGCAAGGATGAAAAAGCAACACGTGAACGAGGAGCAAAATGTGAGAGGATATTAGGAAGGAGCACTCTAGGTGGATTGCAAAATAAATGGTAAAAATCAGAACATTTGGACTAAAACCAAAATGGTGATAGAGATAATTGGCATAGGGTGTGAGAAAAACACGAGGAGAAAGTGCCAAAAAATCCAATCTATACTAATTACCCAGAGTAATGAGTACCTCAAAAAGTTGAATCTCATCATTGATATGATAGGTTTGCTAAAGATGATCTTTATGGGATGTGAAGCAATTGAAATATTAAGATCTATGGAAAACAATATTTTCATTCTTGGGATTTTGAAAAATTATTGTTATGCATTTTAAGAATTTTGAACTTTTTCTAACCTTGCAATTTCTTCAACTTCCCACGGAAGGGTGTCAGTCCATGTCCTCATCCCTAGGGTAGAGAATCCAATGTTAGCCAACTTATTTGCAATGCCATTGGCTTCCCTAAATACATGTTGGATAATGAATTCATGTTGAAAAAGTATTAGGCTATGAGCCTCTTCAATTAGAATTTTCACCTTCCATGTCGGAGTTTTAGAGTTTTTAAATAATTGACCACGTTCAAGGAGTCCCCCTCAATGATGAATTTCCTTGGAAATTGCTTGATTAACTATAGATCCCTCCATAAGGCCTTAGCTTCAGCTATATGTTTGGATTGTTCTCCCAAATATTCAACGAAAGCCTGGATTTATTTTTGCTTCCCCATAAAAATTAAACTTGACCCAATATTGAGGAAGAGGTATCCATTTAATGTTATTTCTTGATATTTGGGTATTACCTAGGTTGGGATTCTCAATAAAAATATGCAAGGACTGAAGTATGGAATATTCAAACCTAGGAATGGTATGAGGATCACTAGGACCTGATAGTGCATTTTCCTTGGTAAAAAAGATAATTTTATTGATGATGGAATCTAAGTTCTTAGCCTCTCTGGAAAAAAATTGTATGTTCCTCTCAATCCAAGTTTACAAAAGATAATGATGAAGGAAAAAATTCAAAATTCCTTTGAGACATGGGTTATGGAAAATATTGGTCCATTGAGAGAACAAGTCAATTATCGATAAAGGTTTGGACCAACTAATTTGAAACTTTTGAAAAAGCTTGTTTAGAATGGATCTAAAAAAATGACAATAAAGAAAAATGCGGCTTGTAGACTCTGAAGAACACAAGCTTATACTGAGAGGGGGGTGTGAACAATGTAAGACCACTTTTTGCTTTTCTTTCCCAATAAATATTATGCAATTTATAGATAGAAATATCAATAGAAGTAATCAAATCAATACATAAATCACCACACACAATAGAGACACCACAATTTACATGGTTCACCCAATGTGGGCTACTCCATGGAGAAAATATTTCACTAAAATTTTCTCAATCAATATCTTGGGAATCCTTTCCCTATTACAATGTTTATGGACCTCTATCCAAAGGATATACCAATCCTCTAAATCAATTTCATGGTTCTCTATCCATAGGAGACACCAATATCCTAATCTCTACTTTGGTTGGTGATTCTCTAGAAGACCTCTTCCTCCACTGCCCTTAGAAAATGGAAATATATCCATAGAAGACACTTGTCTTCCCTACTCTGGTTGGAGATCTCTATCCTCAAATATGTAACCTCCAAATATCTATCTCAAATCTACACTAAACATAGTCCTTCAGTCTAGCAAAATTTGTCCTCAATCTCTATCTCTGGTCTGGAACAAACATGTCCTCAAATCTACATCAAAATATGTCCTTAAATATGTACTAAACATAGTCCTTCGATCTAGCACAAATCTATCCTCAATATCTATCCTCAAGCCTTAACTCAAAGCTTGTATCAATATCAAATAAAATATGTTGGATCTGCCTCAAACCTTAACTCAATGTTTGAACAAATCAATCAACTCTGCTCTCAAGTCTTCTCAAATACTTGTCTTAATTTTGCCTTGTAATATTCCACAAAAGCTCACACAAATATGTTCTAAAGTACTCTCTATAACTTGTCCAATCTACCCAATAATTCCTCACAAGAACGTATCCAAATCTACTCTCAATTTGTATTGTAAGCTTTCACAAAAGCTTACCCAAATTTGTTCACAAGTCTTCTCAAAGACTTACCTCAAATCTGCTCAACAAGTCCACACTAGAACTTGTTCAATATCATAGAAACATAAAGATAATTTTTAGAGACTCAATATGCTTCAACTCAATACTCAATCACTTCCAATCACTCTTTTAGAAACATACAAAGAATTGTTAGAGACTCAATATGCTTCAATTCAATACTCAATCACTTTCTCAAATCAATTCAGAATATAGAATAGTTTGTTTTATGGAACTTGAAAAATCACTTCACACGTCCACTTGACTAGGCTCAACCAACTCTACTCAACCAATCATTCAATGAATCAATCCTTGCTTACAAACCCTATTCCAAGCATATGATCCTTTACTCAAAATGTTTCCAACAATGCTTATCAACCACTCTCACATAACAATGATACTCATGTTCTTTTCAAACCCTAGTTCAAGTTCTTTACTCAACCAATGGCTTCAACAACAATGCTTATAAAATAAGGTTTTAACAACAACTCTTTATTCCAGAAAACCTTGAAGCATTAACTCAACACACTTAATAAGAAAACCCTAATCAAGTCCTTTTCACTCCAAAATTATTTTCTATAAAACCAACCAATCAACTCAACTATGGAAGAATATGCTCATAAATTTTTCTTTATGAAGGAACCTCAAATATCTGCCACAACCACAAATAAATACTTCTTTTCCAATCTCAAAGGAATTAGAATATGATAAGCTATCTCAAAGATAAAATGCAAATATCAAAGCACACATACACCTTATCACTCCATATTAAAGAAAGCATCCATCAACATATACAAAAATGATTGACCAAATACACCTTATGATCTCCCAATTAAAATAATATTTAATACCAGAAATAATATCAATACAATCTCCTTTTCAAAATAACTCAATGGCAAGAATTCCTCTCAACACTATAAATCTTCAATAAAACACATTTCAAAAATACTTTATTTAAAAAATAAATCCAACTCCTTATTCCTCCAATTAACCATAAATAATGATTAACTAAAAACCTTTTTAACTAACCCTTTTAACTCCCTAGGACCTTATGTCAAAACCTTAGGCATCACAACACAAATTAAAAATTTTATTACCTTTGTCTTGGTGGGACTTGAAATCATGACACCACCTCTACCAGCGCCCTAGTTTTAGCTCCAGCCACCACACGAGCTAGGTGCTCGTTTGGAGAGAAAGAGCACAACATGCTCTATATTCCTCTCCACATGTGCCAAAATAAAAAATCATGCATCACTTCCTCGACGCTTCAAAACACACACACACAAAACACTACCACTATGAATCGATCATGGATCACTCCACCCACAAACTCCTTAGCACTTCATCCACTTGCCACTAGGCCATGTTGCCTCGATGGATATGATGGTTTAACCCACAACAATATTAACCCTTTCGTTGGCACTTAAGAAAAGGTGGTTGTCTTCTTCCTCACATGAATTCTCACAACAACAATTGCACCCTTTATTATTTCAAATGTGATATTCACACAATGACATTGAGAGGGGGGGTTGAATCAGTGTAGCTATTAATTTTTATATCTACAACATTTAATATGAAATAAAGAGAACTTGAAAACAAGAAAAACAGATTGAACAAGAGAGCACACCACAACACTCAATATACCGAGGTTCACCAATTTGGCTACTCCTCAAAAATGACTGCTTGGACTTCAATCCAAATCCAGTCTTTGCAAAATATCAATTTTACAAATACTTTACCAGCATCTACTGGAAGGAGCACCAACCCCTTAATTTTCTGCTGCAACAGATGGAGCACCAACTCCTAGTACCAAGCACCAACTTGGACTGCAATTCTGATCAATTTAGAATGACATAAAAATGTCTTCACTTCATGCACGACCACTGGTCGGTCTGCAATTAACCCAACTCTGCACACTCTCACGGCTCTGCTTATTTTTCTCTTGACTCTTTTCTAACCCTCCTTTTACAGCAATTTCTCTCTAACAGTAGCAACATATTTTTTGTATGACTGTCCTTTTTATAATCTATTTTTCTCATCGGAACTCTTTGTCTTCCATAGCGTTTCAATCCTGCATGCAGTCGGATTACATTCTCGAGCCGTTCGAATTCTTTTCTCCTTTCCAATGTGGCTGTTCGAATCCTTCCAAATACGACTGTTCGAATGCTGCACATCCTTCTTCTCGAAAGCTTTTCGATCCTTCCTATTTTATGTTTTGAATGCTGCAAATACGTTTATTTTAATCGGCTGTTCGAATGCATTTTCAATAGGCTGTTCGAATGCTGCACTGCGGCCGTTCGAATGCTTTTTCGATCCTTCCTATTTTATGTTTCGAATGCTGCAAATACGTTTATTTTAATCGGCTGTTCGAATGCATTTTCAATCATGCATATACATCTGTTCCCATGCATGTCCGACACCTGTCAACGTGTAACTGTCGATCTGACATCAGTTACTTTTTACGTAACAGGCTGCATGATTTTCCTATCTGCTTTTTCTGACACGTGTCACCTTGCATGCTCCTGCGGGTTTTACCTGCCAGACTGTTACCTGTCGCGATATCGTGACACTTTTTGAAGTCGTACACTTCATGCCCTTGCTGTCGCGAAATCGTGACCATTTTGGCTTTGAAAGCTTTCCCTCTGTTCATGTCGCGATATCGCGACACTTTCAACATTTGCTGACGTCATCCTTAAGCATGTCGCGAAATCGCGATGCTTTCGGCTTCCAGCAGCTTTCCTTGCACTTTGTCGCGATATCGCGACACTTTCTGACTTTGCTGACGTCATCATCATTCTTGTCGCGAAATCGTGACGCTTCTGGCTTTTGCTGACGTCATCATCCTTCTTGTCGCGAAATCGTGACGCTTCTGGCTTTCGTACAATTCTCCTTGCAGACTCCAGCGAAAATGGAACATGTCGCGAAATCGTGACACTTTGGGCTTCCGTACAATCCTCCTTGCAAACTTCAGTGAAAATGGAACATGTCGCGAAATCGTGACACTTTGCTCTTCCGTACAACTCTCCTTGCAGACTCCAGTGAAAATGGAACATGTCGTGAAATCGCGACGTTCACTGCTTCCGTACACTCTTTGCTTCATGCAGTAGCGAAATCGCTACAACTTTGTGCCTTGTGCTTTTGACTTGTTACATCTTTAATTTTTGCAACTTTGAATGGTAGCGAAATCGCTACACCTTTGTTTCCATGCATTTTGTCATGCAGCGAAATCGCTACACCTTCTTGTTTGTGCTTTTTCACTTGTAGCGAAATCGCTACACCTTCTTTGCCCTTCATTTCAACATGCAGCGAAATCGCTGCACTCTTTCGCCTTGACTTTCAAACTTGTAGCGAAATCGCTACACTTCCTTGACTTAGTGCATTTTCCTCCAACATGTCACGAAATCGTGACATCTTTTCACCTTGCTTCCTTCTCTGCCCACATGTCGCGAAATCATGACAAATTTGCTTGCATCTTCTCTCTCCTCGGACATGTCATGAAATCGTGACCATTTGGCGTGCATTTTCTCTCTCCTCGGTTATGTCGTGAAATCGTGACAATTTTTCTTTCTGCTAACGGACCTCTCAACCTGTCGCGATATCGCGACAGAAAACTTGTCGCGATATCGTGACAGTTTTCTTACTTGGTCTTTTCTGCAATTTTTTGAATCTTGGTGACTTCTATTTTCTTGCAAATTTACTGTACTTGATCTGACTGACTTCAGAATTCTTGTCCATTGCTTCAACTGCATCAATTGCTATCTGTGTTGACAACAATGACAATACTCTTGTTGTACCTTGTTCAACAATCTCCCCCTTTGGAATTGTTGGCAACACTCATGCACTTTCCTGTAATTCTTCTCCCCCTTTGACAATAATACCAAAGGGCTGTTGCAGACTCCCCCTGAGTCTCTGCACACCATTCTCAGACAAATGTTGTTATAGTTAGCAAAAATCATAAGTATAAGCAAAACTATAAGTATAGGCATAAATGCACCCCTTGAGAATGTGATTCCAAAAGATAGTCAGTTCTTGGGAATTGTGACCACTCCCAACTTATTCCGAAGGTACTCAAAAACATCCTTGGGCAATGGTTTTGTGAATATATCAGCTACTTGCTCTGTAGTTGGAACAAAGTCCAATTTTACCTCTCCTTCTGCAACTTTATCCTTCAAGAAATGATACCGGATTGCAATATGTTTGGTTCTTGAATGCATAACTGGATTCTTGGATATGTTGATAGCACTAGTGTTATCACATTTAATTGAAATTGGCTCTTTGAAATGAATACCAAGATCTTTCAACGTTTGTCTCATCCATAATATCTGAGTACAGGATGTTGTTGTTGCAATGTATTCTGCCTCTGCAGTGGATAGAGAGACCGATTCTTGTTTCTTGCTGTGCCATGCTACCACCCTGTCTCCAAGATAAAATGCTCCTCCACTTGTACTCTTCCTGTCATCAATACATCCTGCCCAATCTGCATCAGAATATGCAATCAAAGTGAAATATTTACCTTTTGGGTACCACAACCCATAATCCATAGTACCCTTGAGATACTTGAAGATCCTCTTTACAGCTGTTACATGAGTTTCTTTTGGACTGGCTTGAAATCTTGCAACCATGCATACTGCTTGTAATATATCTGGTCTAGTGGCTGTTAAATATAGCAGGCTTCCAATCATAGACCTGTACATTGTTTGATCTACATCTGGAGATTTATCATCCTTGCTCAACTTGCAGCCTGTTGTCATGGGAGTGCTTACAGGTTTACTGTCTTCCATTGTGAACTTTTTCAGCATTTCTTTTACATATTTAACTTGAGAAATAAAAATGCCTTTTTCATTTTGATTGACCTGCAATCCTAGAAAATAAGAAAGTTCACCAATCATAGACATCTCAAATTCTTTCTTCATTTTATTTGATATGTCTTTGCAGTATTCATCCATGCTGCTTCCAAATATTATATCATCTACATAAACAACAAGAACAATAAGATGGCCCTTCTCTGTTTTGACATATAAGTTGTTGTCCACCAAACCTTTCTTGAACCCTTGTTTAATTAGATAATTATCCAGCCTTGCATACCATGCTCTGGGTGCCTGTTTCAAACCATATAATGCTTTCTTTAACCTGCAAACAAAATCTGGGTTTTCACCAAGTTGGAAGCCATCTGGCTATTCAATGTAAACCTCTTCTTCCAGTTTTCCATTCAGGAATGCTGATTTTACATCCATTTGATATACTTTGAAGTTTTTATGAACTGCTAATGCCAGAAACATTCTGATTGCCTCTAGTCTGGCTACCGGTGCAAAAGTTTCCTCAAAATCAATGCCTTCAACCTGAGCATAGCCTTTACAGACCAATCTTGCCTTATTTTCGACAACTTGCCCATCTTCATTTAATTTATTTCGAAAAACCCATTTAGTGCCAATTATGTTTTTATTTGTTGGTCTAGGTACTAATTCCCAGGTATTGTTTTTCTCAATCTGATCTAGTTCTTCATTAATTGCCTTCAACCAACTTTCATCAGTGCTTGCTTTAGCAACATTTTTAGGTTCAATG
The DNA here is from genome assembly GCA_028583015.1 of Wollemia nobilis. Lineage (NCBI taxonomy): Eukaryota > Viridiplantae > Streptophyta > Pinopsida > Araucariales > Araucariaceae > Wollemia > Wollemia nobilis. The sequence goes on from JAQPPZ010000032.1 coordinate 1,107,200, forward strand.
CTAGATAACAGAGAATAGTTCCACACTGCTGCTCTTCTTGTCTGAATACCATCTTTGGGATCCCCAATAATCTGTTCACTTGGATGATTTTTCTGCCAGTTGCCTGTTTTAAATTTCCTATTTTCTTCTTCTTCTGATTCAGTTTTTACACCATCTGGATCAATTTTCTGATTTTTATCTGTTTCCTTTTCATCATCACCTTCAATGACTTCTTCATAGATGGGGTAGTTTTCTTGATAAGTAATTTCTTGTTCTCTACCTTCATCAACTTTCACATCAGCACTCTCAACAATTTTCTTTAGCCTTTTGTTGTAACATGTGTAGGCTTTGCTTTTTGTTGAGTAACCAAGAAAGATACCTTCATCGGCTCTATTTTCAAATTTACCGAGGTTATCTTCGATCCGTTTGATGTAGCACTTGCTGCCAAATACTTTGAAATGTCTTGTTGTTGCCTTTCTGCCAAACCACAGTTCATAAGGTGTTTTGCTTTCATGTGGTCTTAGCATGCACCTGTTTTGAATGTAAACTGCAGTATGTACTGCCTCTTTCCAAAATCTATCAGCTATTTTGTTTTTAGCCAGCATTGTCCTTGCCATTTCCTGCACTGTCCTATTTTTCCTTTCTACAACACCATTTTGTTGAGGTGTTCTAGCTGCTGAAAATTGTCTTCTTATCCCATATTTTTGACAGTATTCTACAAATTCTTCTGAAATAAACTCTCCTCCTCTGTCTGATCTTAGGCATTTAATTCTTTTCCCTGATTGATTCTCAACAAGATTTTTGAAGGTTTTAAACATCTCAAAGGCTTCTGATTTAAGTTTCAGAAATAGTACCCATGTCATTCTTGAGTAATCATCTATACACAGCATAAAATATTTGTGTCCATTTATGCTTTCAGTTCTCATGGGTCCACATAAATCAGTGTGAATTAATTCTAATGGCTTGCTTGTGAAATATTCTTTTGCTTTGAAAGTGGCTCTGGTTTGTTTTCCCTTTTGGCATGACTCACAAATATTGTTTGAAGGTTTACCAATAGTTGGTATGTCTCTTACTGCCCCTTTTGAGCTGATTTTTACCAGATTATCAAAGCTTATGTGACCGAGTCTCTTGTGCCATAGCCAGTTTTCTTCTTCCTGACCAACCAAGCAAGCTCCTTCTGAAGTCTCTGAAAGTGTATACAGATTTCCAGAAGTTCTCAGTCCAGTGGCTATTATCTTTCCATTTTTTGTCTTTCTTACTTCACAGCCCTCCTTCTTGAAGATTACATCATGGCCTCTATCACAGATTTGACTTACACTCAGTAAGTTATGCTTCAGACCAATCACAAACAAGACTTCTTTTGATTTTATATTGCCATCACTGATCTTGACTGATCCCTTTCCAACAATCTTTGCTCCATCATTATTTCCAAATTTCACAGAACCACCTTCATAATTCTGCAAATTCTCAAATTTCTGCTTGTCACTTGTCATGTGACTGGAACACCCACTGTCAAGTATCCAAGGTGCAGATTTGTTCTGAGCTTTAAAGGCAGTCTGAACAATTAAAGATTCCTTTTCTTTCCATTCTGGTTTGATGACAGATTTGGCTACTTGTTTTGCCTTTGTCTTCTCATTAGCATGTACTTGTTTTTCAGGAAATTTCTTGTTTTGTTTCAACTCACTTGGTTGAGATTTTCTACCCTGATAATTATTTGCTGCAAAAATGCTTCTACAGTTTCTAGCAATATGTCCAAAATTATGACAATTATAACATTCAACTGCATAATTCATTAAAGGAGAAAAAACATTTTTGCTTGTGAAATTCCTTTGAGATACATTATGCCTGCAATCTAAAATTTTATGGCCATAAGCATTGCATTTAAAACAGTAACCAGAAAAGGAATGATTAAACCTGGGTGCCGGTCTTTGCCAGTTTGAAGTAGGAGCCATAAATCTTTTCCTTCTTGGATGTGTGACTTTTATGAAGCCATCTTTGTCAGTACTCTTCTTGAGTCTGGCATTATTGCTTTCTTGGGCATGTTTTGTTTTTTCTAGATCAACCCTGATCTTTTCTTCTTTCTTTATGGGTTCTACATTCGAGGCCTTTGAACCCTTTGATGATTCTCCTTCATCGAAGCCTAAACCAAATTTGATGCCGGAAGGCCTTTGGTTATTTAACATTTTATCCAACTTTACAGTACTTTCTTCAAACTTATGAAAATAGTTTAATTTTCTATTCATCTCCTCTAACTGCATTCTTAACTTAACCATGTCTTCCTCTAGCTTGCTGCATTCAACTGTCTTTACAGTTAATTGTTCATCAAGAACTTCAGACATTTTCTTGAATTCCTCTGTCTGTATTTTTAAACTATTTATTATGTCAGTGGCATCTTCTAGTTTTCTTGAAAACTTTTTGTTCTTTTTCCTTTCAACACTCAACTCTTCAAGTGCAGCAACCAATTCTCCTTCCAGATAAACTTCAGCTTCATCTTTAAAGTTTTCATCACTTTCCTGATTTTCTTCTGTTCTTTCCTCTTCAAGTGCCATGAACAGAGCTTCACCTTTTTCTTCTTTAGAATCCTCATCTGAGCTTTCTTCAGAAGTGCTGACATTCTTGGATATGAAGCTTTTCTTCTTGAAATTGTTCTTTCTGAAATTTTGTTTCTTCTTCCAGTCACCTTTTTCTTGGTGTGAGCCTTCACCATTTTTGGTTTTCTCCTGCATTGGACATTTGGCTGCAAAATGACCGACTCCTCCATAGTTGAAGCATTTGAAAGGTAGCTTTCCTCTATATTTTCCTTTTCCTTTTGTGAGTTTTCGAACAAAATTAGCTTCTGTTTCATCCAGAGTCTCTTCATCCTCAGATTCATGTTCAGCTTTTATATTCTTGTGTGCTTTAAAAGCTGCTTCTCTGTCTATAGACTTGGTTTTTCCTATTCTCATTTCATATGCTGTTAGAGAACCATGCATCTCATCCAAACTGAAGTTGTTCAGATCTTTTGCCTCTTCTATTGCAGAAACTTTGGAGTTAAATATTTTGTGCAGTGTTTTGAGAACCTTTTTCACAACAACTGCATCATCAATTTCTTCACCGAGTCCTCTGATTGCATTAATGATTTCGTTGACTCTCAGCATATAAGCCTCTATGTTCTCATCTTCATTCATTTGCGGTGCTTCGAACCGTGCTCGATGAGTTTGCAGTTTTGCTTCCTTGATCTTCGTTGTCTCCTTCATGGATGCTCTTGAGTTTATCCCACATGTCTTTTGCTGATTTCTGACTCATGACTCTTATCAGTTCACTATCAACAAGCCCACACATTATAGCATTCTTAGCTTTGGAGTTGTTCTCAAATTTTTTCTTCTCAGCAGTATCTGTTGGAGGGGTAGTGGGTGCTGTGTATCCACTATCCATAGAATCCCAAATATCATATCCCAATGCACTCAGATATGTTTGCATCCTGAGTTTTCAGAAAGTGTAATTTGTTCCATCAAATAAGGGGGCTTTGTTGGATGAGAATCCTTCACCGCCTGCCATTGTTTCTTCCAAGATCTCCTTAGCTGATTAAGCTTGTACAAGGAACCTTGCTCTGATACCAATTGATATTCACACAATGACACTGAGAGGGGGGGTGAATCAGTGTAGCTATTAATTTTTATATCTACAACATTTAATATGAAATAAAGAGAACTTGAAAACAAGAAAAACAGATTGAACAAGAGAGCACACCACAACACTCAATATATCGAGGTTCACCAATTTGGCTACTCCTCAAAAATGACTGCTTGGACTTCAATCCAAATCCAGTCTTTGCAAAATATCAATTTTACAAATACTTTACCAGCATCTACTGGAAGGAGCACCAACCCCTTAATTTTCTATTGCAATGAGATGGAGCACCAACTCCTAGTACCAAGCACCAACTTGGAATGCAATTCTGATCAATTTAGAATGACATAAAAATGTCTTCACTTCATGCACGACCTTGACTGGTCTGTAATTAACCCAACTCTGCACACTCTCACGGCTCTGCTTATTTTTCTCTTGACTCTTTTCTAACCCTCCTTTTACAGCAATTTCTCTCTAACAGTAGCAACATATTTTCTGTACGACTGTCCTTTTTATAATCTATTTTTCTCATCGAAACTCTTTGTCTTCCATAGCATTTCAATCCTGCATGCAGTCGGATTACATTCTCGAGCCGTTCGAATTCTTTTCTCCTTTCCAATGCGGTTGTTCGAATCCTTCCAAATCATGACTGTTCGAATGCTGCACATCCTTCTTCTCGAAAGCTTTTCGATCCTTCCTATTTTATGTTTTGAATGCTGCAAATACGTTTATTTTAATCGACTGTTCGAATGCATTTTCAATAGGTTGTTCGAATGCTGCACTGTGACCGTTCGAATGCTTTTTCGATCCTTCCTATTTTATGTTTCGAATGCTGCAAATACGTTTATTTTAATCGGTTGTTCGAATGCATTTTCAATCATGCATATACATCTGTTCCCATGCATGTCCGACACCTGTCAACGTGTAACTGTCGATCTGACATCAGTTACTTTTTACGTAACTGGCTGCATGATTTTCCTGTCTGCTTTTTCGACACGTGTCACCTTGCATGCTCCTGCAGGTTTTACCTGCCAGACTGTTACCTGTCGCGATATCGTGACACTTTTTGAAGTCGTACACTTCATGCCCTTGTTGTCACGAAATCGTGACCATTTTGGCTTTGAAAGCTTTCCCTCTGTTCATGTCGCGATATCGTGACACTTTCAACATTTGCTGACGTCATCCTTAAGCATGTCGTGAAATCATGACGCTTTCGGCTTCCAGCAGCTTTCCTTGCACTTTGTCGCGATATCGCGACACTTTTTGACTTTGCTGACGTCATCATCATTCTTGTCGCGAAATCGTGACGCTTCCGGCTTTTGCTGACGTCATCATCCTTCTTGTCACGAAATCACGACGCTTCTGGCTTCCGTACAATTCTCCTTGCAGACTCCAGCGAAAATGGAACATGTCACGAAATCGTGACACTTTGGGCTTCCGTACAATCCTCCTTGCAAACTTCAGCGAAAATGGAACATGTCACGAAATCGTGACACTTTGCTCTTCCGTACAACTCTCCTTGCAGACTCCAGCGAAAATGGAACATGTCACGAAATCGCGACGTTCACTGCTTCCGTACACTCTTTGCTTCATGCAGTAGCGAAATCGCTACAACTTTGTGCCTTGTGCTTTTGACTTGTTACATCTTTAATTTTTGCAACTTTGAATGGTAGCGAAATCGCTACACCTTTGTTTCCATGCATTTTGTCATGCAACGAAATCGCTACACCTTCTTGTTTGTGCTTTTTCACTTGTAGCGAAATCGCTACACCTTCTTTGCCCTTCATTTCAACATGCAGCGAAATCGTTGCACTCTTTCGCCTTGACTTTCAAACTTGTAGCGAAATCGCTACACTTCCTTGACTTAGTGCATTTTCCTCCAACATGTCACGAAATCGTGACATCTTTTCACCTTGCTTCCTTCTCTGCCCACATGTCACGAAATCATGACAAATTTGCTTGCATCTTCTCTCTCCTCGGACATGTCGCGAAATCGTGACCATTTGGCGTGCATTTTCTCTCTCCTCGGTTATGTCGCGAAATCGTGACAATTTTTCTTTCTGCCAACGGACCTCTCAACCTGTCGCGATATCGCGACAGAAAACTTGTCGCGATATCGCGACAGTTTTCTTACTTGGTCTTTTTTGCAATTTTTTGAATCTTGGTGACTTCTGTTTTCCTGCAAATTTACTGTACTTGATCTGACTGACTTCAGAATTCTTGTCCATTGCTTCAACTGCATCAATTGCTGTCTGTGTTGACAACAATGACAATACTCTTGCTGTACCTTGTTCAACAAAATGAAGGATGATTTAAATGCCACTAAGGCATATAGTATATATACTAATTTCCTCCTTTAATTTTTAACGTCGGTGCCTTCAAAATTTGAATAATTAATTTATAAATTATTTAAATTCTTTAGAATTTAAATTTTATAAATTAACTTTTAAATCCTTTTGGCTTTATCAAAGCCTTTTTTGATTTTACCACTTTGTATAAATAATATTAATTTATAAAATTTAAATTCAATTTGAATTTAAATATTTTATAAAATAAATATTAAAACCTCCTTGGGCTTCCTTGGGTTTTTATTAAAAACATTTTATTTTTGCTCAACCATGGTTTTAATGAAAACCCTCTTAACTTATGCTTCCACATAATATTAAAAATATTATGAAGCTCTTTTGCATTTAACCTTTGCATTGCTCCTCTTGAGCTTATTCCTTGATATTAATGACAACTTCGTTCCTTGACATCAATGAAAACTTTGACTCAAAATGTCCAACAATCTCTCCCTTTGTCATTGATGGCAACCTAAATTCTTTTTACCAAAAACTTAACATTTTCTTTGTTTTGCTCACTTGGGAACATTGCTCCCCCTGGCTCAATGCTCTTTTCAAATCTCTCTTTTTTACTCAAATACCAAATATCTCCCCCTTACTAACATATATCCCTCTTTGAAATCAATGTCAAAGGGTCACCTTTGGGGATCGAGTTTAATAATGAGTCTCTTATCTTAGCCCCTCCCCCATCTCCTCTTGAGTTGGTTAATTTTGGGGTGGAAGTATTTCTACTCCTATAAAGCATTGGTCTTTACCTTTGTCTTATTTTCTTCTTATATTATTATTTTGATTCCTTTGACTATTCCTTTCCATGTCCATGTTCCTGTCCATGTCCTTTTATTATTCTTATTTTTTGTTGTTTTTGTTCATATCCATATTATGTTTCCTGTTCCTGTTCATATCCGTATTCTGTTTCCTGTTCCTATTCTTGTTCATACTTGATTATGGAATGTTTGCTCTATACCACTTTGTTGTGTGTCCATTATTATTGCCCTTATAACACTTAATGCTATTATTTCTTGGAGGTGCAAATATCTTAGGATTTATCCTAGTGAAGCCATATCCTCTTCTATCCTGAACCCTAGAATTCATTGTCTTGTGACCAAACTGATTACATGAGTAGCAATACCCATGGAAAAGATGTTTGTTCCCATATTTCTGTCTTTCATGTGTCCTGCACTATGAAGCCATGTGCCCAAAATTGTGACATAAAAAACATCTTCCATTGAAGTTTCCTTGTATTGACCTCATTGGTCTCTTGGTCTCTCTTGACCTATTATGATTGTTGTTCCATTTGTTTCTTCTTGGTGCATTGTTCCTATTCTTGTTGAACTTTCTATTGTCCAACTCATCCTCAGATGTCTCATTTTCTCTTACACTGTCTTATTATGAAGTTTCTTCTTCTGAAGTGTCTTCTTCTTTAGAACTTGAGGTTGAATTTCCTTCCCATTTCTTTTGTTTTGTTCAAATCCAAGACCTATCTTTCTTGATGTAGGCTTTTGTATCTTGATGAACTTATCTAAGTTCTTTGAGATGTTTTTGAATCCTTGTAGATTGAATTTGGACTTTTTAACTTTCAACCTTAATGAAGCTACTTCTTGTTCTAGATTTTCACATTCTAAGACTTTTTCTTCTAGCTTATCCTTGAACTTCTTTTTCTTAGCCTTTGATTTGTATAGATCCTCTATAAAAATTCTTCTATTTTCATCACATTATTGAAACTGAGATTCTAATTTAGATTTTTGATTTCTTACCTTCTTTACTATTTCAAGAGCATAAATAAGTTCTCCCTTGAGATCATATCATTATTTATCTGATTCTTCCTCTATTTTTTTGCCTTTGTCCACATCTTTATTTTATTTTGACTTGTCTTCTATAGGATCACTTTCTTATTTCTATAGAGCCATGAGAAGTTTTTCATCTGGTCCTTCAAGTGCATCCTTATATTCATCATCACTAAAACTATAACCATTCCTTATACAAATATCTTCAAGATGTCCAAAGTTACCACATCTAAAACACTTGAGAATTATTGGTACCCTTTTCTAGACTTATTTTTCTTCAATCATAAATAGGACTTCATCTCTATCATTATCTGAAAAACTAGCATCACTTTCACTTGAGTACTTACTTGCCTTATCTGCATAGTAGCTCCTCTTTTGTCTTTGACTTCTTTTCTTGTCTGCTTTGTCCATCCTTGCTTTTCTTGTGGTGCTAGTATCTTTCTGGTTCTCTATTTTTGTGATCCTATTTTTCTTCATCATTGTTATTTTTTGCTTCTTGACAATCAGTTGCATAGTGACCATACTTTCCACAATTAAAACATTTAATATACTTTATATCTCTAGATCTTCTTGAATCCATATTCATTCTACTATAATTAGCTTCTTTATTACTTGATGACTCATTGCTTGATTCTGACTTCTTGCCCTTTGTCTTCTTAATTTATTTGAAGGTTGCTTCCTTCTTGGGATTAGGTTCTTTTGTTCTCATCTCAAAAGCTGGAAGAATACTAATAAAAACATTTCTTTTCAAAGAATCACCATCCTTTGATTCTTATATAGGTAAAATATTTTTACTAAACCTTGTTGGAAGAGACCTTAAGATATTATCACAAACATCTGATTCATCCACATTAAGTCCAAGTTCTTGCATAGAATTAACAACCTCATCTACCTAAAGTAGATAAGAAATAATGTCTTCCTCATTATTAATTCTTAATTCTTCAAATTGTCCTTTGATATTTCATATATTTGCTTTCTTGACACCTTTATCTCCTTCATATATACTTTGCAACTTATCCCACATTCCTTTTGCATCTTGATAATGCATAACTTTTATGGACTCTATTCTATGCAAACCTCTCAAAATTATATTTATTGCTTTTGAATTATAATGTTGTAGAAGCTTACATTCCTTGTTTGTAGCTGGATCAACTGAGGGGTCATATCCATTTTCAACTAATTTCCAAATTTATTTCCAAGTGCCTTCAGATAAATATTCATTTTCAAACTCCAATATATATAATCACTCCCATCAAATACTGGTGATGTATTATCTGATGATCCATTCTTAGACTCTATTGTGTTCTTGTAAGATTTTCCTTCAAGCTATTAAGCTCTTTTGAAGGAACCCGATCTGATACCAATTGAAGAACACAAGCTTATATTGAGAGGGGGGTGAACAATATAAGACCACTTTTTACTTTTATTTTCCAATCAATATTATGTAATGTATAGATAGAAATATAAATAGCAGTAATTAAAGTAATGCATAAATCACCACACATAATAGAGAAACCAAAATTTATGTGGTTCACCCAATGTGGGCTACTCCACGGAGAAAATATTTCATTAAAATTTTCTCAATCAATCTTGTGGGAACCCTTTCCCTATTAAAATATTTATGGGCCTTTATCCAAAGGATATACCAATCCCCTAAATCAAGTTCATGGATCTCTATCCACAGGAGACACCAATCTCCTAATCTCTACTCTAACTGGTGAATCTCTAGAAGACATCCACCTCCACTGACCTTAGCAAATGGAACTCTATACATAGAAGACACTTGTCTTCCCTACTCTATATGGTGATATTTATCTTAAACTCTATCACCTCCAAAGATTTGTCTCAAATCTACACTAAAAATAGTCCTTCGGTCTAGCACAAATCTATCCTCAATATCTGTCTCTGGTCTAGCACAAACATGTCCTCAAATATGCACCAAAATCTATCCTTAAATTTGTACTAAATATAGTCCTTCGGTATAGCACAAATCTATCCTCAATATATGTCCTCAAGCCTTAACTCAAATCTTGAATTAATCTCAAATCAACTCTATTGGATTTGCCCCAAACCTTAACTCAAGGTTTGAACAAATCAATCAACTCTACTCTCAAGTATTCTCAAAGACTTGTCTCAATTCTTCCTTGTAAGCATCCACAAAAGCTCACACCAATCTATCCTTAATTCCTCTCTAGAAATTTTCCAATATGTCCAATAATTCCTCATAAGAACTTATCCAAATCTGCTCTCAATCTATATTGTAAGCTTTCACAAAATCTTACCCAAATCTGTTCACAAGTCTTCTCAAAGACTTACCTCAAATATACTCAACAAGTCCACACTAGAACTTGTTCAATATCATAGAAAAATTAAGAGAATTGTTAGAGACTCAATATGCTCTATACTCATCACAATGCTCAATCACTTTCAATCACTCTTTTAGAAACATACAGAGAATTGTTAGAGACTCAATATGCTTCAACTCAATACTCAGTAATTTTCAATCACTCTTTCAAAAACATATAGAGAATTTCTAGAGACTCAATATGCTTCAATTCAATACTCAATCACTTTATCAAATAAATTCATAATATAAAATATTTTGTTTTATGGAACTTGAACAATCACTTCACACATCCACTTGACCAGGATCAAATAACTCTACTCAATCAATCACTCAATGAAACAATCCTTGCTTACAAACCCTAGTCCAAGCATATGATCCTTTACTCAAAATTTTTCCAATAATGTTTATCAACCACTCTCACATAACAATGATAGTCATATTATTTTCAAACCCTAGTTCAAGTTCTTTACTCAACCAATGGCTTCAACAATAATTCTTATAAAACAAGGTTTTAACAACTCTTTATTCCAGAAAATATTGAAGCATTAACTCAACACACTTAATAAGGAAACCCTAATCAAGTCATTTTAACTCCAAACTTATTTTCTAGAAAACCAACCAATCAAATCAACTATGGAAGAATATGCTCATATATTTTTCTTGATGATGAAGGAACCTCAAATATCTACCACAACCACAAATAGTTCTTTGCCAAGCTCAAAGGAGTTAGAATATGATAAACTATCTCAAATATACAATGCAAATATGAAAGCACACATACAACTTATCACTCCATCTTAAAGAAAGCATCCATGAACATATACAAAAATTATTGACCAAATACACCTTATGATCTCCCAATTAAAATAATATTTAATACCAGAAATAATGTCAACACAATCTCCTTTTCAAAATAAATCAATGGCAAGAAGTCCTCTCAACACTATAAATCTTCAATAAACCAACATGTCAAAAATACTTTATTTAAAAAATAAATCCAAATCCTTATTCCTCCAATTAAAAAAAAATAATGATTAGTTAAAAACCTTTTTAACTAACCCTTTTAACTCTCTAAGAACTTATGTCAAAACCTTAGGCATCACAACACATTAAAATTTTTATTACCTTTGCCTTGGTGAGAATCAAACTCACGATGGTGCCTCTACCAGAACCCTAGTTGTGGCTCCAATTTTTGCATGAGCTAGGCACTCTTTTGGAGAGCAAGAGCACAATGTGCTCTATATTCCTCTCCACATGCACCAAAATAAAAAATCATGCATCACTTCCTTGATGCTTCAAAACACACACACCAAACACTGCCGCCATGAATCGATCATGGATCACTCCACCCACAAATGCCTTAGCACTTTGTCCACTTGCCACTAGGCCACGCTACCTTGGTGGATATGATGGTTCAACCCATGATAATGTTAAACCTTTTGTTGGTGCTTAAGACAAGGTGTTTGCCTTTTTCCTCGCACGAATTCTCACAATAATAATTGCACCCTTTATTATTTCGAACAAAGTATGATTTAAATGCCACTAAGGCATATAGTATATATACTAATTTCCTCCTTTAATTTTGAACATTGGCACCTTTGAAATTTGAATAATTAATTTATAAATTATTTAAATTCTTTAGAATTTAAATTTTATAAATTAAATTTTAAATCCTTTTGGCTTTATCAAAGCCTTTTTTTATTTTACCACTTTGTATAAATAATATTTATTTATAAAATTTAAATTCAATTTGAATTTAAATATTTTATAAAATAAATGTTAAAACCCCCTTGGGATTCCTTGGGTTTTTTCTTAAAAAGCTTTTATTTTTGCTCAACCATGGGTTTAATGAAAACCCTCTTAACTTATGTTTCCACATAATATTAAAAATATTATAAAGCTCTTTTACCTTTAACATTTGCATTGTTCCTCTTGAGCTTATTACTTGATATCAATGAAAACTTTGTTCCTTGACATCAATGACAACTTTGATTTAAAATTTCCAATAGGCTCCCAATCAGAAAGACATAAGAAGCACCTATTAGGAAGAGGAATTCCATGCTTAATCAGATTTTCTATAGTGAGGATCCTATCTTGAATATCCAACCAAGAAGAAATGAAACCTTTGGAGTCAGGTGCTTGATCCACACTAATTTAAAAGGGACGAGGACTTCTTCAAGGTCTAGGATAATTTGGTATGCTAATTTAACAACAAATTCCCCTGTATCAGATGGTTCCCAAATAGGTTGATCATTGGTGATCCTTGATGGTAAAATGAAAGTAGAGAGTAGAGCTTCCAAGGAAGTGATTTCAACAGATATATTAGGACATTGAATCCTTTTCCATGTACGAGAACCATTGGAAACTATTAAAAAAATAGCAACCTGGTAGCCAAAAAAAGGATCAATGAATTTCTTTAAAGCTTTGAATCTCAGTATTTATAAAAGTGGTTGATTTCCTAACCACTTGTCTTCCCAAATATTGATTGATTTTCCATATCCAACCTACCATATTAGGCCTCTTATTAGGAGTTGTTTCGTTATGCTGATGGATTTCTAGAATGTTGAACCCCTAGAAGGTGCCTGATCACATAAAAATTCATATCTCTATAAGTATTTCCTTTTAACTAGAGTGACCCATTCTACTTGATCCCCTGATAGTAATCTCCAATATTGCTTTTCTAGAAGTACCAAGTTTAAAATATTGATCCTTCTAAGGTTGATTCCTCCCTAATCCTTTGGTTTACAAACTTTGTCCCACGCAACCAAGTGGAATCTATTTTTGTTCTCAACACCAGTCCATAGGAAATATTTTTGAATTTGCTCTATCTTGTGGTAAACCTTAATTGGGGTCTTAAATACTAAAAGGAAATAAATAAGGATGCTCTACAAACAAGCCATTATTATGACTGCTTTTCCTACTTGGGATAGGATATTGTCCTTCCAAATAGTGAGTTTTTTTTAGAATCTTTCAATTACATTGTTCCACAAATATTTAGAAGCATTTCCAATGAACAAAGGTAATCCCAAATAAGTAGTCGGTAGAGTAGAGATAACACATCCCAATATGTTTTCTATTTTTTGTTGTCACCTATGACAAATGTTGAGGAAATATAATTAATTTTTGAAATTTGACCTTATATCGAGTCACTTATTAATAGAGGAGTAAATGTTTGATAACTTTAGATTCAATAACAAAAGAAAATGTGGATAATAGAGTATCATAAATGAATTATTGATGAGCGACAGGATTAGATTGAGAGGTCACCTTGATTCCAAAAAATTAATCTTGATCTTATGGTTCCATGGATTGATCTACCTAATGCCTTAGTAGTAATGATGAAAATAAAGGGGGATAAGGGATCCTCTTGCCTTCAACCTCTAATGGTAGGAAAGTATCCAGCAGGTGAGCCATTGATTAAGACAGAGAACCAAGCATATGAAATACATACTTTAATCAAATTATCCAATCCTGGTGAAATCCAAATTTGGTTAGGACAACCAACAAGAAGTCCCAATTCAGCCTATCATAAGCTTTGTTCATGTCAAGTTTTAAAAAAAAGCAGCCTTTTTGGTTTGATAAGTAGAGTGCAGGGCTTCATGAATATAAATAATCCCATCCAAAATAGATCTTCCTTGAACCGAGCTTCCCTGGCAGTGATAAATAATCAAAGGCATAACATCTCATATTCTATTGGCTAAATATTTGGTAAGGATTTTGTAAACCATGTTACAAAGATTCATCGGCCTGAAATCATTGAAATATTTGGAATTAGGACTTTTAGGAATAATAGCAATGAAAGTGGAATTAAAATTATGAGGTATGGTCTTGGATTACTGGAACTCTTTTATCGCTTCACATACATCAGGACCCAAAAAATTCCAAAAATCCTAAAAAAACCTAGGAGAAAACCCATCAGGGCTATGAGCCTTATTAGGTTTCATGGAAAAGAGGGCTTGCTTGATTTAATCATTAGAAATATTTATAGTTGATATGGAATGGGGTATGTGTTGGAGAAAAAATTCTTTGGCATCATCATAATTAGAATCAGAATTTGACCTTTCAAGCATCTGCATAAAATGATAAATGCCATTAGACCTGATTTCCTTGATATCAGAGGTAACACTTCCATACTATCTATGTTACTCCTTAATTCTATTGTTGCTCCTATTTCTTAGGGTAGAAATATGGAAGAACTTCATGTTGGAATCACCTTCCTTAAGCCAGATTTCCCTAGATTTATGCCTCCAGAAGGTTTTATCACATTTTAGGATATTATGAAATTCTCATAAGAGGATTCTTTCTTCATTCCTCAACTCATCACTATAAATTTGACTAGTCAAAATATAATTTTCAAGTGGTGTTAGGCAATTTTTGATAGCTTTTTTATTCTCAAACAAGTTCCCAAAGATATCTCTGTTCCAAATATTATGATTTTCTTTGATCATTTTCATATTTTGTCCCAGTATGAATGATGGTGAACCTTGAATATTTGTCTACCACCACTAAATAATTTTTTCCCTGAAATCATGATGTTGCATCCACATGGCTTCAAATCTGAAAGGAGTTCTAAAGGTCTGAGGTTTATTTATTTCTAGGAGAAGTGGAATATGATCTGAGCCAATTTTAAGGAGATATTGGAGATTGGCATCCCCCCACTTAGTTGTTGCTTCCTAAGAAAAGAGAACTCTATCAATTTTAACCTAAATTAGTTGGTTTCCACTCCTTCTATTGCTCCATATGAATTGATTACATTTAAAGTTCACATCCATTAAGTTATTGGAGTTTATGAAATCCTAAAAATATTCCATTCTTTTTGTAATGATTTCCAAACCACCTCTCTTGTCTGAAGGATAAAGAGGAGTGTTAAAGTATCCAGCCAGAATCCATGAAAAGTTAGAGATAGCTTATCTAAAATTTGTTAAAATTTCCCATAGCCTGTATCTACCAGGGATAGAATGAGGATCATATACATTAGTAAGTATCCAGGGGAATTTTTCATCTTTATCAAAAAATAGGATGCCAACTGACACATCATTAGAGTGTATTAATCTGCCTTCTAGCTTCTCCAAATTCCAAATACACATGATCCCTCCAGAAACACCCCTTTCACTACAAGAAATGGTTTCCCCATTTTTCCACAACTTTTTTCTTAGGATCTCGGTTGAAGAGTCTCATATTTTAGTTTCTTGCATAAAACAAAGTGTGGTATTGACTTCTTTTCTTAATGACTTGGCTAGCCTTTGCTTTGACATACCATTAAGTCGTCTCACGTTCCAGTAGGGGATTTTCATTTATATTATTTGATATTCCTTTTGCCCCCATTTCCTTGAGGTTGGTGAGGTTTGATGCATTTGGTGTCATCCTTAATCTGACTTAAACCTATGGAAAAAAGGGTTTTTTGAATGCCACTCGCTATTTCATTTGCTAGTCCTTGTTTCCAATGATCATTGGATGAAGTTTTCCCTTATTTTTGTCTCCTCTACAATAAATAGGATATTTCTTGTAGCTTCTAGTTTGTTTTGGACTAAAATTTTGGGAATTAATTCTTTGAACTATCGGGCTTGAAGAACCAGGGATAGTTTTTGGGATTGCTACTTATTCGATTTGAGTCCATTTGTAGGGATCAACTGAGCTTTCAGGGAAAGACTCAGTATGTGGTCTTGAGGGTCTTGAGCAATGGGGACCTCTCTTGGGTTGAGGAGAAGAATGAGAAAATCCAATATTATCAATGGGATTAGATTATTTATTATTTTCCAACCTTTTCTTCTTGTTAGAGCTAGGATATGGCTTGTGGACTGGTTCAAGCCTGTGAGTAACTTCCATATTCTCGATATCACATGAAGGTAAGTCAAAAAGTACTTGGTACTTGTTTGAGAGAGAAAAGAAAGAACTTACATCTTATTTGTGTATTTCTTGACTCACTGAAGATATTTTTTTACCCTTATCGGTTGCTTGAGGAGAAGCTTGAGGCTCTTTTGTAGCACCTTCCTAAGGATGTTCATTCTTGTTGTTGCTTGAGTTATGGTTTTTGACTAGTATAAAGACCACTCTATTTTATGGGGTATGCTTACTCCTATAATTTCTTATGAAAGGGGCTTTGCTGTTTGGAATATCGGGTTCTAATTATTTTCCATATAGAATACTGGCTTATTTTCATATTCTATCACTTGCTTTTGATAATAGGACTCATATTCTAGTTCCACAAAAGTATGGAGCCTAGATTCCAAGTTAGAATTGACACAAATTCGAGCAAATATCATCCTAGTCCTAGCCAAAGTAGCATGGTCGATAGCCACAAAATAACCAATGATTTTAGTAATGTCTTTAAGGATATATTTGTGCCATAAATGCCAAGGAAGGTTCGACAAGTGAATCTAGATAGGAGCATAATTAATGCTCTAAGTTTTAGGTTCAAAATAAAGAGACAAAAATCTTAGGAATAAACTTTATCTTCCTAGAAACCAAGGTCCCCCTGTGAGGATCTATCTAGCATCATCATGATTACTAAGCCTAATACAAAAAAACCCTTGAAAGGCCAAACATTTCCATGCAACCTATGATATTCTATTTAGAGTGAGCCCATCTCCTTATGGTTTCAAGATTAGGCCTACCTCCAATGAGCTTCCCAACTAATGAAAAAGTTTCCATTGAAAGATAGTTGGAGATGATATTTGTAGGGACCTTGATTTTTGTCCCAATAGATTCCAAGGAAAAGGAGGATTCCCTGGGACTATTAATTCCTCTTCTAAGGACTTTGGTGAAGGAGGGATTTTTAGCAGTGGCCCCATCGACCCGAGCGGACCTAGGTTTGGTTCCTTTGTCAGGAGTTTAATATACCTAGAAATGAGTGACCTTTTTGAAAGCCTTATTTGGATCAGAATGACCATTCTCAGGTTCCTTGACAGGGACTCCATCCTGACCACCCCTATGATCATACTTCAACTCTCCAAAAATTTTAATTTGATCCTTCCCACCTTCTAAAATTTGAATTTCTATGCTCCTCCCTGAATAGTGCCCGCACCCTCCTATCATGATGCTTCTAAAGCCTGTTAACAATGTTACTAACAACCTACAAAAGATAATACTTTAGAAACCTCCACAAAGAAATTTCACACCATAAGAATTAAGCATTTATCTACGCATATGTGAGATGAAATAATTGGATATGTAAGGTATTTCTCCATAAGATTCTACAAAATAAAATATATGCATAAAATAGTTAGTGGTCGTCTAAATATCATTTATGATATCCATCAAGTATCTATCCTAATATGTTCACACCCCTTAATAAACAAAAGTTGATAAGGAAAACTATGAATGTTTGATAAAATGATTTTTTTTTATTAGGGTATTTTTGAGGTTTTCCATGAGATTCAAACACCCTAGTTGATTGATAAAAAGTTGTATAATGATTATACAAGGCTCTTAAAAGATACAAGCATGTTAAGAAGACCTCAATATTCACTATCCTTATGTATACAAAGTGTATGTATTAGATGAGGCATAAGACTACCTCATTTCTAGATAATTTTCATTCAACCCAATTTTGTAATGAGGATCACCCTATGGTCATCATGATCCTGATTTTAGACGTAGTTATATTAGACTACTAGGAAATACAAGCCACCAAAAGCTAGCTCATCCATAAGCTAACATTGGTCTGTATAAATAAGGTCACTAATGTGATAGATATATCACCACACATAAGGCTACTCCATTGCTAGATGGGTTTCATTCAACCCATTGTTGTAATGGAGATTACCCCATGGTGTTTTGAATACTAAAGATTCTAGGGATTCAAGCTTGTTACCCCCTTATTTTATTTTAATTGCTTGGGATACTTGCTCATGCTTAGTGGTGAATATTTTTTATTTTACATTTTGTTTTTTTTAGAAAGGGATTTGCTTAGTGATGAAAACCACTGTTTATTTTATTTTTCTTTGGGAATGTGCCCATTTTGTGAAGGAGCAAGGGATTGTTTGTGTAGGGGATCCTTTTTTCAATGATAAACATCCTAGACCATGCACATAATAATAAAAGCAAGGAAAACCTTTCTCTTAAGGTGACCAGGACCACTTTGTAGTGTCATATTTCCTTATTCAAACTAGGATTGTTAATGTATATCATTGTGTTGGGATTTTTATATATACAAGGTACTATCAAAACTAGACCTTATATCCAAAATCCAAGATAGATTTCTACAAAATATAAAAATATAACTAGGGATGGTTGAATGACTAGAAAACCCTAGTATTCACCTTATAGTAACTCATAAGTTGTGTTGAAAAACATAGTTACTCTCCATAGAGATATGTATGATAATGATCTATGGATTCATGAATGGCATACAAACATGGTGTCATTCATAAGAATGGTAACACACCCTATCCTAATGCAAGTGCAATGGATGAATATGCCTAATGCAATGCAACTAATAAGTGCATGTAATGAAATGCATGATATTAAAATGCAAAAGTTTTTGTGTTTTAATGTTTTATACAATTTTTGTGTTTTATATTTTCTGATTTGTTTGGAATTTTGATGATTTTTGTTGTTTTTGTGATTTTGATTATTTTATGAATTAAGTATAAAATTCTCGTAAGTGAAGAATATTGAGAGGCTTGGGCTCCTCAAAACCTTCTAGGGAAGTTAGGCAATAAGTTCCTGATCCTATATTCTATGTTACAACAAAGGGACCTAACCAATTGGCCACAAATTTATCTCTCAGATGAGGTGATAAATTTGAGTTTTTTTGGTTCTCTTTAAACACTAGATTCCCAAATTTAAAGTCTCTTGGATGGAGTTTAGTATTATAAACTCATTTACTATGATCTTGATAAACATGGAGATGCTCGAGGGCATTGACTCATCATTCATCAAGAAGGGTCAATTGATCAAAGTGAGCTTGTTGTGATGTATCATCATCGATGAACTCTTTCAATGAGACTCACAATGATGAAATTTCTAATTCCAAGGGTATGATGGCCTTAGTGCCATACACTAGTGAAAATAGGGTTTCCCTAGTAGGTATTTGAATTCTAGTTTGATAAGCTCATAAAGCTAGAGGTAACTGAAGGTGCCAATATTTATGATTATCCTTAATGGTTTTCTTCAATATGGCAACTACGGTTTTATTAGAGGCCTCTGCTTGTCCATTTGCTTGTAGATAATAAGGTGTTGAAAATTTGTGTTGAATATTTTATTTGGATGTTACAACCCACACACATTTGTTCTTGAATTATGTTCCATTATCTTATATAATTTTGGATGGAATACCAAAATGACAAATATTATTGAGTATGAACTCCATAATACGAGCTCCAGTCATAGTGGTCAAAGGTATTACTTCCACCCATTTAGTAAAATACTTAGTAGTTATTATAATGAATGTGTGATGGCCCAAAGATAGAGGAGATATCTTCCCAATAATATTGAATTCCCACTCAGAAAAAGGCCAAGCCAAATGAATCGATTGCAAGTCATGAGATGGCAAGTGTGAGATATTAGCATGATTCTAACACTTTATGCACTTATTGACATATGAGCAGCAATACTTCTTCATCATGGGTCAATAATAGACCATTCTAAGGATATGCTTAATGATATCCATATCCTTGAAATGGCCACTACAGGTACCATCATGATATTGTTAGATTGCCTAAGAAGATTCTTGGGGCTCAAGATAATAAATGAGGACTCCATAATAGATCCTAGAATACATAATGTTTCCTAGAAAAACATACCTAATAACTTTTATATAAATTATTATTTTACGTCATGCAACAATCCCTAAGGAATGCTACTAAGTTTTAGGTAATCTTGTAATTAGATTAGCCAACCTTGATAAGCTTGAGCTTTGATTGTTTGAATAACTTGTTCTCATTGTAATTCATTATGCACGAATGTGGATTGGGAGACAACCTTATGATGAATGGTAGTTCCATTATCTGAAGGATCCTACAAGATCACGGACCCCCAGGATGCCTATTTTAGAATATCCTAGGATTTGTAGAACCACTTGTGATTTGGTTCTATATGAATCATATGGAATTATTCCTTATTGTTTGGAGCCTCATGCAACATCAATTATTGTGAGAGTGTTTTAACATGGATGGTTATAAAATTTGTGGAAATATTTTAAGGGATTAAGGATCCCTAAGATGTTATTGTATCCAAAAAGTGATTATATGTATGAGGGACTACCTTGATGTCATACCAATCTAGTTGGGCTAATAATGTGTCCACAAGATCTTTGTAAGCTTTCAATATGGGAAATATACATTGATAAATTTGTTTTACTTGGTTTACAATGAGAAAGGAGTTACCAAAAATATTTAGCTTTCTAATATTCATGGTGGTAGTTGTTTGGAGACCCAAGATGAGGGAATCATATTCAGTTTTATTGTTGGTGCAAGGAAAATCAAGTTTAAAAGACAAGGACATAGGATATCCTTGTGGCGTGTAAAACACAATCCATGTGCCACCCCCTTTCTCATACTTGGGACCATCGAATAAAAATGTCATGTTTGCTTTGTTATCCAGTTCTTTGGATTCAAGTGATTCAGACAGTGCAAACACTGCATCATCAGGTAGATCTATCACAAGAGGCTTGTCATCCTGAAGAGGTGCCTTTGCTAGTTTATTAGCTATAACTTGACCTTTAATGGATTTTTTATTGATAAATTAAAGATCAAATCTCATCAATAGCATGATCCACTTTATAGTTCATGTATTGTGATACATGCGACTCATCATATACCATAAAGTATTTTCTTTGGATATGACATACATGGTATGACTTAACATGTAGTGGCACATATTTTTGGTAGAAAAACCTATTTATAAGAATAGCTTTTCAATGTATGCATACTTTAGCTCGTACCTGACCAAGGCATGAATAATGTAATAGATAGTTTGTTCTCTATTTTATTTGTTCTTCTAGCCTAACATGGTTTCTAGGGTAAATTTTGTGGCTAAAATGTATAGTAAGAAAGGCACACCTAGTCAATGTGGAGCTAAAAATAGTGGTGTTTCTAGGTACTATTTTATCACATCAAAGTCCTTTTTATAGTCTTCATCCCAATTAAATGGGGGCCCCTTGTGTAGAAGCCTATTCATGGGTCAAAATTTATCCGACAACTATGCTATGAAGTGCTTTATGGATGCTACTTTACCTTGTGCTCTTTGATTTTCATGGGGGGAAGCATTTCTAGAATTGCTTTGACCTTTGTAGGATCAACTTCAATCCCTATTTTGGATACTATGAATCTTAGTAGTTTTCTTGATATGATGTTGAAAACACACTTCTTCAAATTTAGCCTAAAATTATGCTCTATTAAGTGATTGAAGACTTTACGTAGAATATTTGCATGATCTTCATGCAATAATGATTTGGTGAGAAAATCATCTATGTAATATTCTAGAATTTTATGCATGTAATCATGAAAAATATATGCCATGGAAAACTAATAAGAGACACTAGCATTTTTAAGGCTAAATGGCATAATTTTATAGCATAATGTTCCTCATGGAGTGGTAAAAGTTGTCTTATATTGATCTTTGGGTTTGATCTGAATCTGATTATAGCCTAAAAATACATCCATAAGGGATAAGATCTCACGACCTATAGTTGTGTCTATGAAATAATCTATGTTTGATAACAAGAATACATCTTTGGGCATTGCCTTATTGAGGTATCTAAAATCTGTACAAATACAAATCCTCCCATTAGGTTTACCTACAGATACCATGTTCAATACCCACTTTGGATAGTCGATGGTCTGAATAAACTCTACATCCAAAAACTTCTGTAATTCATCCTTCACCATTAAGGTGATGGTTGTATGCATATTTTTGAGTATTTGCTTGACCAATTTCATAGTGGAGTCTAAATACTAGTTATGTGTAACCAACATCGGATTAAGACCCATCATGTATTTGTATGACCAATAAAAAATTTTAGACTTCTCTATCAAAATAGGAATGAGGATAGCACACTCCTTAGGATATAGAATCTCTACGAATTTGAATTTATTAGGATTGTTAGGGTCATTATAGATATCCACATCAAATATCTCCTCGATTGACATATGGGATCCCTCCTCAAGCTGGTGAGGTGTAGGGATCAAATTGATGTCATCCATTGGGCTTAGATGGTCTATCAATTCAAATTTAACCTCAACAATACAAACATCCTTAGCCTATCTTGGAGTAAAATGAAATGGTTGCAAAATTTTATCACATGTTAAGAACTCCTTAGGTGATGGTGGCAACATAGTGCGATCAAATTCAATGGCCTCAAGGTTGAGGTGCAATGAATTTGAGGAATCACTTAGATTATAGAGGGGTGAATTTAAATCAATGGAAATCATGTTTATGGATAGTTGGTGATCGCCATGATGGTAGGGGTAGGTCCTATAAATTGCTGGTTGCACTAGATTCTCCAGATGTGGATTAGGAGGCATTGGAATATCGAGATGCACTCTAGGAGTAGATTGATAATTGGATCCTTAGGCAGTAGCAACTATCTCCAGTCAGGTGGAGAAATAAATATCCTATGATAGATATTATCTATTTCTATAAGGGTAAAGTAGTATTGATATCTCCTGTATAGTTATTGAGATGATGAAGGTAAGTAGGACCTAAGTATGTGATTTTTATTTCATCCTCATACTCATCATCTTCGTCCACCCAATCATTTTCAAGAAGATCTTAATGTTCATATTCCTCTATTTAATTGGTTTCATGGTATATTTTATGAGGTTCTATGGTAACCATTGTTACTGGGCAATGATCCCTCCATAAATGAGAAGGGTTGGGGTTAGTGTACTCATTCCAATCAATGTATTTCCAAAATTCTAGGCTTAGGAATTTCAAGGAATCATCTAGGAGCTCATATGGCATGCATATAGAATACCCTAAACTAAACTTATCCATAGGCAATTTGTACTATGGTTGGAAGGGTGTTCTATGAAAATGACCAGATTATCTTAGAGTAAATTTAGGGTTTGAAATATAGTAAATGTTACAGTTAAATGGTTCATTATCATGATGGATCACTTGAGATTGATCCATGGCTACATCAAAACCCCTATATATGAATTTTGTCTAGTTAGGTGGTATTCCTAGGGGCACCACCATTACTATGGACAAGGGAGGAGCATGAGGTATCCCCATATTTTGCATAGACTCAATAATTGGGATAAAAGTTATATTTTAAACCAAGTACTCAACAAGTTCGAGGTTGACTAGATGGAAAATTGCTTGAGATATGGATGATACGGTAGATAAGGTAGGTGAAGTAGGTTGAAGCACATCATCCATCATGTCAGATGATTTGTCCTCTTCTATGGGAATCATAATATCTACCATAGATACATGGGGTATGACTTCGAGATCATCTAACATGGGTGATTTCAAATTTTATTTGATATTTGGATCAGATGATGACAATTTATCAGAAGCAACTACTGGTTTAAGTGATGACAACATTGCTTTAGATTTATACTCTGAATACTTAATATGTGAACTAGATTTTATGTCTAGATGCATTGATGGTAATATGAATTCCTTTGAATTCCTAACCTAATTGATGTACTTAAGGGGTTCATCATATGATGGGATGACATGAAAGTTTTCTTCATGAACATATTCAATGCATTGATGCAGAATAGAAGGAATATACTTCATGTATTGGATCCAAGGACAACCAAGAAATATATTATACTACATCGCTCCTTCCAACACATGGCATAAGAAAAAAATAGTTTTTAGTTCCACCTAAATAGGTAAGACTATGGTGCCAACCGTTGAGCAAAATGCATCATTGAATGCTCATAATATAAAAGTGGATGCCACTATGTGTGATGTTGGAATTCTTAGATGCTCTAAAGTAGTTGTTGTTATTATGTTGATCAATGAGCATGTATAAATAAACACTCGCTTGTAAGGTATTCAGTTTATGCAAGCGATTATATGCAACAATGAATCCACTACATTGGATCATACTTGTTTAATATCATGGTAATAGAAGGTGACCACAGACTCTTTGCACTTCTGAATATGCCTCAAAATTTTAGTGAATGCATTACGATCTTGTGTCATAATCTCAATGGACTTTAGAATCTCCATGAGCACTTCCCTATATCTAGGGATTGTATGATAAGCTCATAAATAGAGATCTTATTCGAGGCCATTTGAAAACTCTGAGTAAGTCTATTTATAATGGTAATCACTGATTGGTATGGTGGACCTGACAGTGGGTTTTGAATTGTCCCTTTCTAGGGTGTAGAAGGTATTCAAATAGGAGCCATAGGTTGCTCTACTTGATTGTAACTTATATTACGTGTTACTATGTTAATCATACCTATGAACCCATGTGTGGGTGGATCCATATGTATCTCATTAACCTACCCGATTTTATTTCTCTTGGTCTCATGGGTGGGCAAGGGATATTTGAAGATTCACATCTGTTGATTATCTAGAGTGAGATGGTTATCAATTTGTACATTGATTCTTATAAAGCATATTCTGTACTAGGTTTTTGAAACCATAGCATCCTTGTATATCATGTCCATTTTGCCTATGATAAGAATAGTATAATTCCTCTATGTACCCCTTTGTATTTGGGCGAGTAGGATCTAATAAGTGGATTTATAGCAAGGTTATCACATTAGCCTCGCATAATATATTAAACAAGGATGCCAAAGACTCAAGTAGTGGTGTGTATGTGTGAGGTAGATAACATTGTTTATCTTTCCTTTGATTGTGTTGGCACTAATTTTTGTATTACGTAAGAGGAGGTTGAGCTTGATAATTAGGCTACAATTGTTATTTCTTCACTTTGGGAACATTTAGAATAATCCGATTCATAGGAACTAGCTTTCCCAATGATGTGTATTATAGGGATTCTTGTTCCACTCTTTCTTATGGAGATTAATGTCTCCCTCCTGGACCTTGATGTCCTCAATAACTTTAGCTTGTGCCAAAGCCTCTTCAAATATTTGATATTAATGCAATTGTAAAAGAATTGATATTCGTTGTCCTTTAATTTTGTCTCTTCGTAAGCCTCATACTTCAACTGACTTGGTGCTTGGCATTGTCTTTACTGATACTAATGAATAAAATTGTGAAGAGGGTGGTTGTTAGTAGGTCTAGATGGAAACTCCTGGTGTTGTTTAGTACATCTCATGTTGAGTTATTGTCATTAAGTACCGGTATGGGGATATCATCATGATGTACCCTATGTTATTTCTCTTCACACAATATCTATTCTAGGATTCTAGGATTATTTCCTCATGTAGTCTATGTTTGTACAACCATTGGTGTTGTAAAATTTTTTGTTCTGTATGCTTATGGTCTAAAAATTCTTGCTCATGGTGTAAATCATCCAAGTGGGATTGGATCAACTGACCTCTCTAACTAGTTTTGGGCCTAGGTAGCTAATATATGTGATCCACTGTATGTGGCCTATGGCTTCTTATCTCAATATGAGGGGTTTTTGTTATTTTAGTTCATGTAGTAGGGATAGATATCCACTTAGCTCGATCAATCAAGGCTAAATTTACTCTATGCTCTACCCTAGGTGTAATTTTATCATGTAAGTATAATGCATGAGTATGTCATGTTCATGTAGAACACTCTCTGTGTGCATGGATATGATGAACTAAATCTTCATCACATCCACCCTTAGAATGAGAATGAGTGAAATAAGGTACTTTATGAGCTACATTAGGACCATATCTATTTAGGTGATTTAGCTTATGAATCAACCAAGGGTTATCAGGAAGAGTATCTCTCCCATATTGACCAAGTAATGGCATGTATTCTGCTCCAAGTTTAGAGGGATTTATAGATTGGTTGGGTACACAAATACGTGCAACCCCTTTTTTGGGCCCCTCTATGGGAAGATCTTGTATAGAGGTTATATGTGATGGATAAGGTTTGAGAAGATCATATTCTTAGTCATGGGGAGGTACCATAGGAGTCCTCCTATTGGGGGTATCTCAATGCTTAGATCCCTCATGCATGGAATTATCTCCATGTCGGTTGTTAGAACAACATTCAGGTAGATGTGAATCTACTAGACTGTATCAAAGGTATTTTATACCTTCGTGTACATTGATGGTAGTCTCAATATGTGATTGGGTATGGATTTGTGTTTTTACCATTTTATTTTTTTTAGGGATTAAGTAGGGAAATAGATAAAGTAAACAAGATGATTATCTCTTTTAAGTATTTTTTGTGTTTTCTAAAATAGGCTTGTGAATTTTGATTTGTTATTTTATAACCTTTCTCTTGTTTGAGTTTTTGAAATTATTGATGTGAATACTCAAGTTGAAGGGTTTTCACCTGCATGCCCTCTCACACAAGCCTAATTATGAAGTCTAGACTGTTAAACCCACCAAGACTTGGTGATGAAATCCAAATATGGTGAGGGAGCACAGGTCCTACTAGTACTCACCCAGTTCACCATGGTTAGAAATACACTATCTGAAGAGAAATGCATGCTATTTTCTATGGCTAGGATGGTTCTTGGAGCTAGCCTTGGAAAAAATGAGGTGCAAAGAACCATAATGCAAGCTAACAAGGTGGTGATGAAGGTCACTATTGTTAGTCTTGATCAATGGTTGGTTGTGACTTCCAAATCCCTAATGTTTAGCTTGAGATGTGATGTGTGTGTGGATTTGTTTTATTTAATGCAAAAAGGAAAATGCAACATAAAGCATTCATGATTTTTTATTAATGAATGAAAGAAGATTTTAAATTTCCATATCCTAAGTAAAAAAATTTTAATTTTTAGAGAATATGAAATGCAATCCTAAATTAAATTAACCTTTAGATAGGCTACATGCAAGCAAACACTAACAATTAGTTTAAATAGGGGCCATCACTATGTAAAATGGTTTACAATAGAGGCCATCATAAATAGGAATGGTCAGATAGAGGGTTTGTTGTACCTAGTGTAGCTAGCAGTAGAGGTTGTTATTCCTAGTAGTGGTCATAGACAGAGAGTTTGAAAATTAAAAACTTCTTTAAATTTCTCTACCAAATCTTGAAATATTATATTTTTTTGTAAAAAATAGTAAATTCAAGCACAATGGTACTCATAGGTGTAGCCCACATTTGATGAAGATGTTACCAAGTTGTTTTTCTGACTCTGCTCTGAGGCCATCAAGGGATAGAGTAGCAGGTTCCTCTAGCCATCATAGGGTCTAATGACTCCACCTATGGGTTGTTTCATATCATAACAACGGTACCTATAAGATCAAGAAAACAAGAAACAAGTAGTTAGCACCAAATTGATATATTGTGGAAAAAATCCCATGGTGATCACCACTTTAAGATGTAAAAATATCTAACACCTAAACATGTAACATGAAATCAAATTGATAATGTAAATTATGTAACCATAATGACAAATACATAGAGAACATAAAATTCCCTTCTCATTGATATATGAAAACTATCTTTACAAGAGGTTACAAAACACCCTCTTAGGGATTACACCAATTTGATATAAATTACATCAAATAACCAATGATAGGTGTATTCACAAGATCTTTGTAATCTTCAAAACTGATTATGGAGGGTTTCTTAGCGACCTTTCTTTGATGATGCAAATATTAAGGAATCCTCATAATCATTTTCTCCTATAGAAATCTAAGATATATAAACATAAGCACTTAAAAGAAATTAGTAGAAAATTTGAAACCTCTCAAGATGAGGTCCATTCTCCATGATATGTAAATGAAAGGAAAATGCTGAAAATAGTGAAGAAATGCATGAAAACTTGAAATAAACTATGCTAAAATAGAAAATAAATTGTTGTTAATCTACTGTATCTAAGAAAACATGAAAAATATAGATTTATAGAGAGGCCATCATGGATCGGCTTGGCCTAGCCTACTAGCCATCATTGGCTCTGACAGCTTTGCCTGTGGGTTGTCTCAAGGTGAGATGACTATTGAACAGTGAATCATTTCTTGGAATATGATGCATGGTGACATCTAATTATTTTATCAAATTGATTTTTCAAGGGTTTCTCGGATGATGTATGATAAAATTGTAGAAATTTGGATCTAAATATAGATGTTTGATAATAAAATGGTTGAATTGGACTCTTTAAAATCTAACAGATGCCATTTATGCAAATTCAAGCTTCATGACATGATTTGGGAAGCACCTTGAAACTTATGAGAGATTTTTATCTCTGTTAGGCAAATTGAAAACACTTTGTTGTAGTCTATTTCAATCTCAACTCTCTTTTTCTCAAGTTTTGGGGCATCTTTTAGAGATTTTTCCAATTGGAATTCTTGGATTTCAAGGAAAGCCAAGATCAAGATTCATTTAGGATTAGGTATCCCAAGTGTTGCCTTCTATAACCCTCTTAAATTCAATCCATTAAGCTAAACTGCCATGTAACTAATTTGTCTTAGCTTGGGAAGCTCGAGTTTGTTACAGGCGTGAATGTCATTGGAATTAATGGCTAGGGCTATGAGCCAACATAGGGTATGGTGGTCATTATAAGATCATCATGGAGAACTATAGATGCTAGGGATCCATCAAAAGGAACCATGAATTAGGCTGTAAAGGGTCATATTGTCCTATTTTAGTGGTTAGAACCACTATTAGGCCTTGGGAAGGCCCAAGATGAGTCATATGGCATAAAAACATTTCCATATGTTTAGGCTCCTCAACATGATGTGTTTTAGGTGTATGAATTAATATAACTATAAATATATAAATATGTAATTATAATTAATCTTGGATGTGTGCCAAAAATACTAAATTTGTTTTGCACCCCTTAGGCTTGTACACCCCCCAAAAAATTTGGTTACACATTTTTTGGAAGAAGGTTTTGGGAATTTCCTCATGGTTGGGAGTTTTTATACATGTGTGGAGATGTTATTAGTTGGTTGAACAAAAATGGGTGGGAAAACCCTAAACATGGTACCTCCATGTGTGTATTTATTTTCATAGATGCAACTCTATAATATGAGTATGTGTGAAGAACCGTGAGAGAAGAACATCTCTCAAATGTATTGTTGAATGTATTATGAATGAAGTTATTCTTATTCCATTCTTTCAATGTATGCTCTATGGTATGTCATGTATAAATTTTTATTGGTAAATCATTATTTTATTTCCTATTAGTTGCTTATCAATTGCACATTATTTTCTTCATTATATGAGTTTATTTCATCCTTTATTTGTTGTTGAGTTGTTTGACTACACATTCTGCTATGCCAATAAATGGTATTAGAGTATCTTGAGGAAACTTATTTTCCTATCTATGAACAAATATTGTAAATAATTTTTTTATAAGTATTATTCTTTTTATATTTGCATATAAATCCATTTCCATAGCACATGGTCTAGTGGGATATTTGTGAATATTAATAGCATTAAATATGGAAGGTAAATCTAGTATAAAGAAGTTTAGTGGGTAAAACTTCAATCTCTAGAAGTTGAAGATGGAGTTTTTTCTTGTGGAAAGATATCTGAATATGGTTTTCACTGCAACAATGATGCCTATAGGAATGACACAAGTTGAATGGGATAAAAAGAATGAGAAAACCATTACCTTGATTGGGATGAACTTGGCTGATTCTGTTTTGATGAATGTTCAAGGTGCTAAGAGTAATAAGGAGATTTGGGATAACCTAAGAAATATGTATGAGTCCAAATATTTGATAAAATTGATATTCTTGAGGAATAAGTTGTATTATTTGAAGAAGAAGAATGGAGACTGTGTAGTTGACCACCCAAATATATGTAAGACACTGATGAAAAAACTAAGGTTTGTTGGTGATGAGGTTAAATAGATTAAACAATATATTTTCTTGTCATGTAGTTTTCCTAACTCTTGGGATAATCTCATTATCATAATTAGTAGGAGTTCTAATAAATAAGAGGAAAACACGGAGAAGGAACATGGAGCATTCTGAACACTTAAAATATTTGATAACTAGAGAATATGTCAAAGATAGATATGGTAATAAATATTCTAGTGCAAGAATATATAAATAAAAAATATTTGCTAGTAGAGGAAGGAAGTCTTAGTTGGTGTGTTGGTGGTGCAATTACAAAGGACATAAGAAATAAAACTATAAAGTATATTTATCCAAAAATAAATCTAATCTAGTTATAGTGATGAGAATCCTTTGCATATTACTAATACATGTCTTGTTGTATGCATGTAGTTTGATGTGTGGTTGATATATTTTGGAGCATCCTTCCATATGACTCCCCACAAGGAGTGGTTTGTAGAATATGAAGAAGAAAACTATGGTAGATTTTTCTTGGGTGATAGTTTTAGCCATGAAATTGTTGGTAGAGATAAGGTTAAAAATAAGACTTAGAGATGGAAGTGTTAAGTGTATCCCATATACTAGACATGTTATTAGATTAATAAGAATTTTACTATTAATAAGCCAACTAGCTAAAGTAGGAATCAAAATTACATTCAATAAGGATGGCTATAGTTTAATGCATGAAGTCCTTACTTAGGCAAGTGGAGTAAGACTTGGAACATTGTATAAGTTGTATGCAACATATTTGAATGTTGCATGCACACATGCAACCACTATGAAAACAAGTAAACCCTTAGATTCAAATATGTCAAGTATGATGTTATGGCATAGGAGGTTAGGACATCTTGGTGAAAGGAGCTTGAAAAATATATGTTCAAAGCATATAGTGCATGGATTGGATAAAGAGAAGTTTGGTTCTATGGGTTTCTATGAAGCATGCATTTTAGGAAAGTAGAGAAGAGTCACTTTTGGTTATAGTGACTATAGAACCAAAAATATATTGGAATTGGTATATTTTAATATTTGTGGGCATTTTGAAGTTGCTTCATTAGGTAGATCTAGGTTTTTTAT
This sequence comes from Wollemia nobilis, assembly GCA_028583015.1. NCBI lineage: Eukaryota > Viridiplantae > Streptophyta > Pinopsida > Araucariales > Araucariaceae > Wollemia > Wollemia nobilis. The sequence continues at coordinate 1,138,149 of JAQPPZ010000032.1, forward strand.
TACTTTTATTGATGATTTATCTAGGAAATCATGGGTTTACTATATTAAACAAAATTCAAGGGCTCTTGCTATCTTCAAAGAGTTTTTTATTGTAGTTGAAATATAAACTGAGAAGAAAGTGAAGGATTTGAGGAGTGATAATGGTGGAGAATATTACTCCTAGGAATTCAATACTTTTTTCAAGTTGCATGGTATTGCAAGGAAAATACTCCATATATACCACAACATAATGGAGTTGTAGAAATGCTCAAAAAGATGTTTTTGGAGAAGGCAAGAAGCATAATAGAGGATGTAGGTTTGAATATAAGGTTTTTTGGCAGAGGGTACTAATACAACTAACTATGCGAACAATATATCACCTAGTTCTATTCTTAGTGGGAGAACACCAGAGGAATATTGGAGTGGAGTCAATTACTTGATTGCTCATTTGAGAGTGTTTGGGTGTGAAGTATTTGTTCTTGTGCCCAAGGAAAATAGGAAAAATATAGACTATAAATTTGTTAAAGGATTACTCATTGGATATGGTGATGGAATCAAAGGTTATAAAGTATGGGTACCTTCAAAGCATTGATATATGTTTAGTCATTATGTAGTATTAAAATAGGACATTCATAGCAAATAAGAGTCCATGGAAACAACCCTAGGAAACCAAGAAGAATTTCTTGCAACTACTAGTTTGAGAAATCAACAAGCTAAAAATCAGCCACAAATTGTTCCACCATTAAGTGTAGATCCTATTTCTACTCCTTTGTTAGAGTTTCCACATGATACTAATGAATTTTCATACAATTGACAACATCAATAGGATAATTAAATTTTTGTGGAAGAGTCCAATGAGCCTCAAGTTGTTGAAGAGAATCCTACACATGAGGAGCAACTCTAGAATTTTAACATTATTCAAGAAGTGCATACTTTAAGAGGAAGTCAATGATAGAGGAGTGCACCAATTATATTTGGTTATGATGAATACAATAACTTTGTACTATATTCCATGAGTGATGATCCTACAGTTGTTAAATATTCTTTCACTAGTGATGAAGCAATTCATTGGAAGAAAGCTATGGAAGAGGAAATGTAGTCATTGAAGAAAAATAAGACTTGGTACTTGAAAGTGTTGCTTAAGGTTACGAAGGAAATTGGTTGTGAATAGATGTTTAAAATGAAATACAAGGCTAATGGTTCAATTGAGAGATATCAGGCTAGGTTAGTAGATAAAGGATACTCTTAGGTAATGCACAATGTTAGTATATTTCACAAGAGCATTCCTTTGTAATGAGTATATTTTGCATTACCTCATGTTTAAAATTTAAAGGATCATATTGTGTATATGATAAAATCATCGTACATTGACATAATTTACTAAGACATAGATTTATTGTTGGTAGGTCACTGGTATAACTTTAAATGCCTCAAAGTAAGATCAAATCATATAATTTTTTAATAAAATATTGTGGAGTGGTGGACATTGGAATGTAATTTTAAATGGATAGATTTTATTTAGTTTAATTGTTGGCACAATGGAAAGTGTAGCCAAACAACTCAAAAATAAATAAAGGATGAAATAAACTTATATAATGAATAAAATGATGTGCAGTTGATACGCAACTACAAAGAAACAAAAGAATAATTTACTAGTAAAAATTTATACATGACATGCCATAGAGTATAGAAAAATAATGGAAGAAAAAATTCATTCACAATACATTCAACAATACACCTGAGAGATGTTCTCTCATAGTTCTTCACACATACTTATATTATAGAGTTGCATCTATGAAAATAAATACACATATAGAAGTACCATATTTAGGGTTTTCCAACCCATGTGTAGGCAACCAACTAATAGCATCTCAACACATGTCTAGCAACTCCCAACCATGAGGAAATTTTCAAAATAATATTTTGGAAAAAGTGGAACAATTTGTTTTGGGTGTACAAGCCTAAGGGATGTAACACAATTCCAGTATTTTTTGGCACACATCCAACAATCTCCCACTTGCAAAAAATACTAAGTAAATGAATAAAAAAAAATATTCTTCCTTATTCTTTAGGGTTACTAATAAAAAAGAGAGAACTTCTATCAAATATCTACACAAAATGAACTTACTTCTATCCAAAGACTTTGTCAATGCATTTGCTACATTGTCATGTGTATCAATATTTTGCAACTCAACTTCTCCAAATTCCACCATATATTTGATATAATTAAATTTCAATCAAATATGCTTAGTATGAGAGTGAAATTTAGGATTCATGATCAAGTTAATTGCACTTTGATTGTCACACCATAAAGTAATGGAACTTTTTTGAAAAATAATGCCTCTGCACACTACATGTAACTAGGCTACCTCCTTGGATGTTTCTGCAACAACAATGTATCTAGCTTCAATAGTTGGTTGAGCCACCACTTGTTGCTTTTTACTTCTCCAACTCATAGCTCCTCCAAATAGTGTAAACACATATAAACTAGTATATTTAGAAGTATCTACGTATCTATCATAATCAAAATCTACAAAACCTTATAGTTGATTATTTTTTGCCATCATAATAGATTGCAAAATCAATGTTGCCTTTCAAATATCTAAAAATTTTCTTCACTGCAACCCAATGTTGCTTACCAAAATTAGACACAAATCTACTCATAACTCCAACTACATGAGCAAGATCTGGTCTTGTACACACCATTGCATACATCAATTTACCAACTACACTTGCATAAGGAACTTTATCCATGACACTCTTCTCATCATCATCCTTTGGATACATATATTTTGAAAATGCAACTCCAGCCTAAAAAGGTGTAGATAAGACAATGCATTAGTCCATTCTAAAAGATTAAGGAAGTCTACAAAGTATATCTTCTAGCTAATCCACATCTTATTCTGACCATTTTTTTCTTCACTTAATTACACAAGAAATAGTGTAATGGACCAAGGTATTTCATTTTAAATTCTCTTTATAAATCAAACTTGGTCTTGTTCACAAGATCATTTGAATTATTGAAAATAAGAATGCCATCTACATATAACACCAAAATTAGAAAGTGATTGCCTTCATGCTTGATATAGATACAATGATCAACATCACTTCTCACAAAACCACATCCAATCACAAAGGTATCAAACCTTTTATACCACTTCCTTAGGGATTGCTTCAACACATACATTGACTTTCTCAACTTGTATAAAATATTTCTCCCACTTCAAACCTAACTGATTGCTCCGTGTATTTTTTTCATTGGGATATCCATGAATAAAATTTATCTTCATCTCCATCTACTCAATTTATCATTCATTTGCAACATCCAATGCAAAGAGCAATATAATAGATGCAATCTTTTCCATTGGAGAAAATGTTTCTTCAAAGTCAAGCCCTTCAACCTTAGAGTATCATTTTTATACTAACCTAGCCTAATATCTCTCAATTGAACCATTAGTCTTGTATTTAATTTTAAACATCTATTTACAACCAATTTCCTTTGTAAAGTAAGCAACACTTGCAAATACCAAGTCTTATTTTTCTTCAATGACTACATTTCCGCTTCCATGGATTTCTTCAAATGAATTGCTTCATCACTAGTGAGAGCATATTTAACACCTGTAGGATCATTACTCATGGAATATAATACAAAGTTATTGTATTCATCATAACCAAATATAATTAGTGCACTCCTCTATCATTGAATTCCTCTTAAAGTATGCACTTCTTGAATAATGTTAAAGTTCTAGAGTTGCTCCTCATGTGTAGGATTCTATTCAACAACTTGAGGCTCATTGGCCTCTTCCACAACAATCTAATTATCCTATTGATATTGTCAACTGTATGAAAATTCACTAGTATCATGTGGAAAATCTAAAAAAGGAGTAGAAATAGGATCTACACTTAATGGTGGAACAATTTATGGCTGATTTTTAACTTGATTTCTCAAACTAGTAGTTGCATGAAATTGTTATTGGTTTCCTAGGGTTGTTTCCATGTAATCTTCTTTTCTACGGATGTCTTATTTAAATACAAAATCATGAATAAACATATATCAATGCTTTTAAGGTATCCATACTTTGTAACCTTTGATTCCATCACCATATCCAATGAGTAATCCTTTAACAAATTTATAGTCTAGATTTTTCTATTTTCCTTGGGCATAAGAACAAATACTTCACATATAAACACTCTCAAATTAGAAATCAAGGAATTGACTCCACTCCAAGCTTCCTCTGGTGTTCTACAACTATGAATATAACTAGGTGACATATTGTTCACATAGTTAGTTGTACTAGTAGCCTCTGCCCAAAAACCTTATATTTAAACCTACATCCTCTCTTATGCTTCTTGCCTTCTCCAACAACATCTTGTTGATCCTTTATAAAACTCCATTATGTTGTGGTATATATGGAGTTTTTCCTTGCAATACCATGCAAATTTTAAAAATAATTGAATTCCTAGGAGTAATATTCTCCACCATTATCACTCCTTAAAGCCTTCACTTTCTTCTTAGTTTATATTTCAACTAAAATAACAAACTCTTTGAAGATAGCAAGAGCTCTTGAATTTTGTTTAAGAAAGTAAACCCATGATTTCGTAGAGAAATCATCAATAAAATTAATAAAATAAATAAAATAGCTAGATCTACCTAATGAAGCAACTTCAAAATTCCTAAAAATATTAGAATATATCAATTCCAATATGTTTTTGGTTCTATAGTCACTATATCCAAAAGTGACTCTTCTCTACTTTCCTAAAATGCATGCTTCATATAAATCCAAAGAACCAAAATTCTCTTTCTCCAATCCATGCACTATATGCTTTGAACACATCTCTTTCAAGCTCCTTTCACCAAGATGTCCTAACCTCCTATGCCATAACATCATACTTGACATATTTGAATCTAAGGGTTTACTTGTTTCCATATTGGTTGCATGTGTGCATGAAACATTAAAACATGTTGCATACAACTTATACAATGTTCCAAGTCTTTCTCCACTTGCATGAGTAAGGACTTCATGCATTAAACTATGGCCATCCTTATTAAATGTAATTTCGATTCCTACTTTAGCTAGCTGGTTCATTGATAGTAAACTTCTTATTAATCCAAGGACATGTCTAGTATATGGGATACACTTAACACTTCCATATATGAGTATTATTTTTAACCTTACCTCTACCAACAATTTCATGGCTAAAATTACCACCCAAGAAAAAGCTACCACAATTTTCTTCTTCATATTATTAAAACCACTCCTTGTGGGGAGTCATGTGGAAGGATGCTCCAAAATATATCAACCACAAATCAAACTACATGTATACAACAAGACATGTATTAGTAATATGCAAATTATTCTCATCACTATAGCTAGATTAGATTTAATTTTGGATAAATATACTTTATAGTTATATTTCTTATGTCATTTCTACTTGCACTACCAACACACCAACTGAGACTTCCTATACTAGAAAATCTTCTTGATTTAGATATTCTTACACTAGAAGATTTATCATGGGAGTATTAGGTATAGGTGAAGATTTATCATGAGATTTTTCTTGGCCTTGGGTATATTTCACAAGAGTATGAGGTAATGCAAAATGTCCAATATTTCACGATGAGGTAATGCAAAATGTAGTTTGCCTAAGAGTTGTCTCCACTTAGTCAAGAATTTAGCAAAACTCTCATCTTTACCTTGTTTCAAATTGTATAGATCCTTTATGGTCACATGCCTCTCTATATAGGCACTAAATTGGTGGACAAACATCTCTGCTATATTTTCAAAGTTCCTTAAAGAATTTGTAGGTAGATGATAATACCATTCTATAGCCATGCCTCTAAGACTTTTAGGGAAAATTTTTACCAACAAGTCATCATAAGAGATATCATGAAATGATGTCCTAAACATGTAAATATGCTTAATAGGATCTTCGATTCCTTTATATATCAAGAGGACAGGCATAGGGAAATGTTTAGGGTAGGTTTGAGCAACCACAATAGGATCCAAGGGTTGACTACACATATCTCTATAACTTTATGAGGGACGATAGGGATCTATTTGATCTAGTCATGAAGCTAACTATTTAATCATGGATTCAAGTCCCTATGGTTGTCCACCAAATTTATTTTCTTTTACCATGTTGTATCTTTAATGATAATTTGATGTTGTTGTATAAGGATTTCCAATTGAAACACTGTTGTGTAAAGCATGTGTAGGAACAATATTATGGAGCTTATATGGGATTGTGTTTTGTTGAAATTTTTGTTGATGATGATTGGTATTTTGAATTTTCTTAGCCTTTTGTGATGTGGCTATTTGTTGATTAGGAGCTTGAGAAGCAAGAGAATTTTGATTTTTTTTGGAATTTGGATTTTTTGCTGGTGGTGGTTTTGCTATGTTTTGATTTGGATTTTGATTCACATTTTGAGATGTACCAACTTGATCTTGATTTTTTTGTTCATATATGTTAATGGATTTCCATTTAATCATAGATAAGCTTATATAGCAACCTCCATTGGATAATATCCCATAGGAAGTTGACCTTCTACCTGTACTACATGATTAATGACATATATGTTTTCTTTTAAGAATCCAACCAAATGTAGGGTAGACTTAAAAGTGAGATTACCTTCCTCATCTATGTAAGGTCTAGTTGGATCATCAATTTCATCTTATTTATTATCTTCTTCATCTTTTAGAGGTATATAATATTTAATGAGTATCCTATCATCAATGTTTTCTTGGTCTTGTTCATCAGTCTCTATTTGTTTACCGTTGCTTAAGACTTTAGGCATTTTGATTTTAGGATTTTTCTCTTGCAAATATATATGTTATATCCATATCTATCTATCTATATATATATATATATATGCTTAAAATTTTGGGGTATATATGTTATATATATACCTATATAAATATTATAAATATAAATATGTATTATATTTTGTTTTTTTTTTTTGTTTTATATGATTTTGTATTTTTTATGCCTTTTTGTGTTTTATAGATAAAAAATATGGCTATGTTTTTCATGTCGAGTTTACCAAATAATGTAGCTCTAAAATTCTTGCAATCATTTCCTTCAGGATAATGGATCCATGACTCGAAGGGTAATGGTAGAATGATAGGTCTACACCTCAAAGAGAGACACTTGATTTTGTATCTTCTTTGGTGATTTTTCAATAAATTGTTTAGGGTTCACCAGGAAACATTTCTTCGCAGTTTCCATGCCTAGGTTTTGGAGTTTGTTTGATGTGTTCCTTTTAGAAAATATCACAATCACCTATTATTTGGCCAATATGCAACTAGATTAACCTATATGCAATTTTGATTCATATGAAATCAGCAAACAATAGAAACAAAACTTTAATAAACAATGAAATGCTTAAAAAGTGATTAGAAACTCTGACCTATATCTAAAATTCTAAAGAAGATTATAATTTTTGATTGCAGACAAGAACATACACATCAGGACAAGATCATACAATTTTGGTCAAGATTGTACGTACGATCTGATATCGTACCATCCAATCAATGATCGGATGATCCGATCTCAACAAAAACCTGTAGTTTCATGGGTATAGTGTAGAAAATAGAAAATAGGAAATGTTATTGATCCTTTTAAGCATGAATTAGATTAAATATTAGCTATTGAATGACATAATAAAATAAATAAACATATAAATGTTTTAAACTATATGAAATTTGTAATTAAATACGAATTGGTGAACTCTAGGAATGCAAAATGATTAAATATGATGCTATGTGCAATAGAAATGATAGACAAGATGATAAATATGCAAAATGAGGTCTTAGGAAGTGTAAACCAGCACTCAGGGTTTCCCCCAAGTGATCTATAGGAAATATCATACAAAAAGAGCATAATCGTACAAAAAGCGCAAGATCATATCCTATGATACTACATCATATTTCTCCGATCGATGATCGTATCCTTCGATATTGCACAAAATAGAAAATTGCCTAGGTCTAATACAAAAATTACAATGATTTGAATGTGAAAATTATGTCAATGGGCCAAGAGGGATTTGAGGCAAGGAATGCCTAATTAAATAAGCTATAGTAGGAAGTGAAAATAGGCTAAAAATAAATTTGGTTGCAACTCCTTCCAAGCTAGGACTGATCGGTGGATTTGATCCCATAACTATTGCATGGTTGCACAAGTAAAGATAAAATATGTTATAAATAATTAGTTTCTTAGCTAAACTGAGTAGTTTCTAATTTTGAACAAGATTATACATACGATCATGGATCATATTGTACGATCAGGGATCGTATCATATGATCATATCCAAATTAACTTCGGTCTCACTAAGAAGGCACAAAAATCAAGGTAATCAACTTAAATTTAATTTTTACAAGTTGTTTGTCTTTAGTGCAAATTATCATGTGTTAAATTTAGGGTGCTACAACCTCTAATATCAGTTTGTCATTTTTAAAATTTATTAATGTACTCACTTTTTTTTTTTTTTTTTTTTTTTTTTTTATTATTTATTTTTTTTTTTTTTTTTTTTTTTTTATTTATTTTTTTATAATTTGAAGGAGGGCAGATGTAGTCTCTAGGTCGCTATGAAAGTTTCATTACGGCCCCGACGCATTCTAGTATGGCCCCACAGCCCCTACCCTCTATATTCTCTATTAGGTATCATATCCCCATATATTATATTTGTGTCCTCTTTTTTGTAGTAAATTATAGGTTTTTTTTATTGATTTTTTAATTCTTTTTTTGTAGGTATGAAAAAATAAATTAGATGATCTAAATTTAAAAAAAAAAATTAAAAGTATAAAAATTTAAAAAAAAAAAAAAAAATATAAATTTTTAGAAAAAAAAACATAAATATATTTATAAGAATCATTTTATTTCATTTATTTTATTTTTTATTATTCACTAGTACCCCCACAAAAGTCTATCACCATACAGCACCCAACAACCCACAACGGAGGCCTCAATAAAAAGTAAAATGGTAACTTTAATATGTTTTAAAAGATCTTTAGAGTTTTTAGTATTAAGTTTTTAATGTATGTAATTATAGATAAAAAGTGAAGAAGTATTTAGTGAAGTGGGGTGTGGGGTGAGGTGGGAGGTGGAGGGGGGGAGGAGTAGGGGGGGGGGGGTGTGTGGTGGGGGTGGGGGGGGGGGTGTGGTGTGTGGGGGGGGGGAGGGAGTGGAGGCCATGGGGGCGGGGCCGGGGGCACGCCCGGCGTAGGGGGGGGGGAGGGGCTGCGCGGAGGCGGGGGGTGGTTTGCCCGCGTCGGCTCGCCCCAGGGTGTGGGGGGCGGTTGGGTGGTGCGCTGCGCTGCGAGGGCAGGGGTCTCGTGGGCGGGCGCGCGTAGTGCTTGCTAGGACGCAGCCTTAGGCCTTACTTTCAAATCTATCACAATCTCCATCTTCGCCTATTCTGACCCCCTGGCTTATCCCCGGCGGCACGCGGCAACGGGGCGGGCGAGGGGAAGGGGGGGGCGGAAAGGAGGGAGGAAAGAGATAAGGGTTTATATTTATAGGTTTATTTGTTGTGTGGTTTAAAGTTGTTGGTGTGGTGTTTTAGTTTTCTTATTTCTTGGTTATAGTTTTCAATTAGTGGAGTGTGATTGGTGGCAAGCGTGGTGGGGTATGGGGTGATGTGGTTGAATGTAGTGTTTTTTATTTTAAATTGATTTCTACAGAAGGGGTGGAGGTCTCTGTAGAAGGGAGGGGGAATTGGTATTTTTTATATTGTTTTTATTTTTTTTTTTATATTTTTTTTTTATTATTTATTTATAATATTGTTTTTAATTTGATTTTGATTTTAAGTTTTTGTCTCTCTTTCTTGTCTGGTTATGAGTTATGAGATTCTCTGAAGTGATGGGGGGGAGGGGGGGGGGGGGGGGGGGGGGGGGGGGGGCGGGGGGGGGCGGAGGGGGACGGGGGGGGGGGGGGGGGGGGGGGCGGGGCTCCGCGGGGACGCGGGGGGGGGGGGGGGGGGGGGGGGGTGGGTAGGGTGGGGGGTGTGTGGGGGGCGGGCGGGGGGGGGGGGGTGTTATTGGTGACCCCGGGGGTAGGGGGAGGATGGGCGGGGGGGGTGGGGGCGGGGGTTGGGGGGGGGAGAGGGAGAAGGGGCAGCGGCGGCGGGGGGGGGGGGGGGGGGGGGGGGGGGGGGGGGGGGGGGGGGGGGGGGGGGGGGGGGGGGGGGGGGGGGGGGGGAGGCGGGGGGGGGGGGGGGGGGCGCGGGCCGGGGGGGGCGGCGGGGCCATATCCACCGTGTCAGCAAGGCAATGCATTCTACGATAAACATGGTAGATGAGTAATGGTGCAACCACCATAATGTGGTAGTAGATATCCAAGTTAGCCACACTTGATCATCCAAAGTCCTATAAGCTTTCAAAATTTATGGCCCTAGATCTAGAGATATTGAAGTTTTTGCTAGACAAGTTGTAGAAGGATTATTAGTTGTAGGAATAGGAGATATTTATAAGCCTTCTACACAAAAATTTAGAGGGAAGTCACCTTCCGCTTTGATTATAAATAGATCTAATTTTATTGTAAAAGTCATTGGGATCTGTTTTCTTATGCTTGGTACCCAACCTTATAGAATATTCATTTCACCCTTCTTTCCTACTATAACAAGAGGAGCCTAAATCATTTCTCATGCCTAGGGATAATCAAACCTCTAGGACTCATTGTATTATAATTATTTTATGTAGGTTGATAGAAGTTGTGACTAATTTTTCTATGTCCTCCTTCTCTTAACTTGTCATGATTTCTAGTGGTGTGTTTGCCTAGTTATGTTCACTAGCTATAGGTGGCAGTATTCATGTTCAATTATCACTTGTAATAAAAAATTGGGGTCCTAATTCTTTGGTGCATCACCCCCATATATTAGGATTTTATTTTCCTATAAAAGCATTTAATTTCCTATTTTTGCTTTCATTGAAATTATTTTCCTTGCCTTAGTTTGTGGAGGTCAGTACACATCAAGGATTTAGATCTAACAAAGAACCAACCTTGATTAAAAACCCTATAGTTTTCCCAAAATTGGTCCTTCATCCATGACTATTATTTATATTTTTCTCTATGAAAGACATGTGCACATTCATCTTGTTAGGCCCCCTAGGTTGGGCTTGGCAAGTGCATTCTAAGAAGAGAATCATTTATCTAACATGCCGAGTGGGACAAGCTTTAATAGTTTACCTAAAAAATATTGAAGAAGATATATTGTGACTCTAGTGAAGGTCATAGTATTACTACTTGAAGAGAAGAACTTGGAAAATTCACTCAGTGACTCTACCTAATGACTTATATTGAAAATATAGACTCTAAAGAAGTCATATAATAAAAGACAAACAAATATTTTGGTGGGGGTCTCTATCTCATTAGCTTATTGAAGCAAAAATATTCCCACTTGGTAACTCTGTTATCAAAGGTAAGACCTATAATTATACGAGTGAAAGGTCTATGACTAAAGCCTTCACAAAAGCTAATAATAACTATTTGGTACTACCCTTGAACTATATATAAAGAAGAATGAAACAAGGGCACAACATGGAAATTATGGTATGTCAACCTCCTAGAAGTTTTATAACATTGAATTATATTGTTATCCTAATTTCATTAGTTCCACCTAGTAAGCTTATGCACCATGCATTTAATTGAAAAAATATATATAGGCTTAAGGCTATTGAAAAATTATTTCTAAGATATAGCTCATGAATGGTACCTCAATCTCAACCCATGATTAGTCAAAAGCTAGGACCATTTGGTAGAGCTCCTGGTAAAGTTATTTAGAGAGAAGGAATATGGGGCATCCCTTCTAGAGACACTTACAACCATCAAGAGGATTCCTATGGAGATAATGGATGGATACGAGGATGCAAATAATCCCTAATAAGATCCAACCACATTTGCGTATGTATTTCATTTACTATCTATAAGCTTTTAACTATGATACTTTTATTTTGGTCAAGTCTAAGGGTGGTAACTCACTATTAAAGGCTTATGAGATAACTATCCAATTTGAGAAATACCTAATACAAATACAAAATATAGCTTTGAAACCACCTCTTCAATTATTTTCCTCCATTTAGCATGCCTACCATTACTCTTTGACCACACAATCCACCACCAGTCTGATTTTTCCTCTTGCATAGTCATAACAAAGTCAAGCTTCCTCTCCTCTAGATGCTAAAATGTATGAAATATTTAAAAATATTAGGACCCTCACTAATTATGTCACAACACTTAAAATATAGTCTAACATCCAAAATTTTCCCTATCAAATTTATCCAAAACCTTCTTTCTAAAATGGAAAACTAGGCTTCTGATCGCGTTTAGCTAGATATCATAAGCCCCCATTTTTGGCTAACAAGAATCATAGTAATCCCTAGAACCTAACTTAATAGATAGTATCTATGTTGGTCCAAGTACACAAAGTGCTTATAAGCTTAGTAGGTACTTGATGTCACCCAAAAAAACTATTTCAAAGACCCTAGTGGTTAGTACTATCTCACTCTTGACTATCCTTTAATTGTTATGTCAAAAAAATAAAGCGATTTTGACCATAATATGACTCATTCTTCTTAGTTGAGAGTCCCGATGCTAATTAAGGAACATATTACTTAGTATTTGACTACACCATTAGTTACTAGCTTAACAAAATTGAAGCATACCTTTGTTACCTAGGGTGAAATGAAGGTGAACGTTGTGTTAGGAAAAGTAGGCCCCTTAGGTGGGAGGTAAAAATTATAATTGGATTATAATATATGGGCCAAAAGAAGTGCCATTGAAAAGTAAGAAACACCTAGCATGACTAAGGTTAGATCCTAGAGGATATAAGTGAATAAAATACCCCTCCAACACAAGTTGCACCAGTGAATCAAGGTTGAGCAATCTTGATAATTATAAGAGCCTCTCTTGAACTACCAAAGAAACATGTTACAAATTTTTTAAGACCACCTCCAATGATATAAAATACTAGATGTTTAACAATTTCAACCATTCCAAGAGTACCTTCTCCCTTCTATCAAAACCTTTAACATGGTGGATCACCTAAGGAAGTGTACTATAGTCATGTCTCTTTGGAAGGTTCTATCTATTTTAGAATAGATGAAGAATTAGAAGATGCCACAAAGAAGTAAAAGTAGTTGAGTGAAAAAAGACTATTGTGCTATATATTTTAGGCCTAGATCCCAATAGGCCTAAGCCTATGCCATTCTACATAACCTTGATCTATGAAGTTCAATTGATACACAACTACATAGTTGACATAGGGTCTAGCACATCAATAATTCCAAGAAAGGTGGTAGGATAACTTGGCCTATCACTAAAACATACCAAAAATATGGTTGTGCAATTAATTTACACTCTAGTGTCAATATTTGTGCTCATTTGAGACCTTCCTTTGATACTCTAACCATGCCCTAACTTGATGGTTCATCAATACATAATAGTAATTGATCTCTCAACCTCATTTGGAAAATACCTCTTAAGAGACTTCACTACTAAGGTCAGAGGATATCTATCACTTGATTGGACCCACATATTGGTCTAATAAAAATATAGGACCAAGTTCAAAATCCTATTGTAACCCCTCTACACATACCATGTAGAGAAAATTCCTTCCAAAAGGAGTGGAGAGGAGTATACCTACTTAGAAAAGGATTTTTTTTAGAATCCATCTATCTCATCAATGAGATGCATCCATGATATTCCCAATGACTACATGGAGTAGCAGCCATTCGAGACATGGAGACTAGATCTCAATTAAGCATTTGAGCTAGCTAGCATGGGGTGATTTATCACCATTTTTATCTATATATAGTGTACATAGCCAATATATATATATATGGTAAATAAAACTATAAAATGTATGATTAAGAAGTTTTTTGATGCCAAGGGATTGAAGGTTTACAAATATGGAACTTTTAAACAGTCCTGGCTATACACCCTATCATAGGATGGTACCTTTATGATGAGATTTGGAAAGAAAATATTAAGAAGGCTCCCCTCACTATCTCATCATAATGTATCCCTAACTAATAGTGTACCACCCCAATATTCATGATGACACATGACCCAACCATAACTGGTGATTCTCTAATGCAAATAATGAAGCATGCCTAAACTACTACGAGATATTTTATCAAGGAGTGCGATAATCAAAACCTAGGAAAATATGTGTTAGACCTAGAAGTAGATGGTAGAATTCCTTGCCACAGGTACAAAATCTAATGACTCCATGGGAACTAAAGCCTTCATAGGACTATCATTCATTATTAATAAACTAGCTATGCAAAAAAGGAAATATTTGCCACAATTATACATGAAGGTAAATAGATGAAATGCCCCTTTTACAATTTATCTACATAGAATTGGCCTACCAAGAATAATTAATATAAGATAAGGAGTTTTTGATGGACCACATGAACTCCTAGGTGGATCTACACCAAATTAAGGAAGCCTTTCCTTGGGGAAATTCACTTGGAGAATTAAATATATATCAAGATAGTCATGAATAGTAGGATGCAATGAAGATATCAATTATTTCCATATATCAAATGACTAATACTAATAGAATGCTAAAGAATTCAACTAGGAAAGGACTACATTGTAAGATAATAATAGATCTAAAACTCCCAATACCATAAAGTAATGCTAACCACCCAAGGCAAGCAAGTTAAAATATTTAGGCTTTCTAGTGATAGCTAAACCTAACCCCACCCTAAATGGAGGCCCATGATTATTTTTAATGATAGGTAAAATGGCTACAAGGGGCTGGGTTTCCAACTCAACAATTATGAATTTACTCTCAAATCTAAGGGCTAGTTCATAAGTTGATATGGCCTATGCAATTGTAATCTTGGCACATTTTGCATACAATGCTAGTAATATGCCAAATAGAGTAAACCCAATAACCTCACATTAAGGCAGAGTTATGCATAATGACTATTTATCTCCAAATTGGCTAAACTTAGAATTTTAAAAATTTAGAATTGGCTAATATTTGGGACCCTTGACCAGGGCCCATTAGCTAAAATTTTTAGGGAGCAATTTTTTTTTGGGTTGATTCACCCAAATTTTATAATAATTTGACCATTTAAAGTTTAAATTTCCAACATTGCCCCTAATAATAGTGAACCTTCTACATGCATTTGGATACTATTCACTTGGATTTTGAAACTGATTCACCAAATTTTTATAAATACATTTTGGGGTCGACCCCTTACGCATAACCCTACATTAAGGAAAGGAAAATTATTGAGAGGGTTTGATGAAGATTGTCCAAAATTGCCAGTCCAAATAGTAATTTCCTAATGTAAGGAACCTGGCATAAGAATAAGGGATATCAAAATTACCAAAACAAGACCAGGGGACAATTATAAAATAAAAGTATAGAAAGTCCTTGTTTGTAGCCAATTTCAAAAATCATCCTAATATAGGAAATAAGCAGAGTGGCATGCACTAGATTGGAACAAGAGATATGGTCACAAACTATGAAAAATATTCAAGAGTAAGAAACAAGTCTAGATTCATGATGCTTCAAAGAATATCATCTAAAGGATACTTCACCTTGATCAAGGACTTACACAAAACAAGCACCATCATGAAATGAGTCCCAAAAGATATACTAAGGAAAAAGGATAGTATTGTATCTATACCTCTATTTTTCACATATTTTTATTTCTTCTATTTTATTTTTAACTTCCAAATTTTGACTTTGAACCCAAGGATAAGGTAATAAGTATTTGTTCACTCCTCCAATAGGCCAAGGATTTGAAAGTGGGATGGGCCAAGAAAATGCTATCAGAATGTACCTTCCACCTTCTTTCAAAAAGAAGGAGCTCCAAGGAGGGGTATACAAGATTAAATTTTATGTTGACCATTAGATCTTCCATCTATGATTCAAACACATCTTCTACACGAAATTAGCCACACCGAGGTCATTAAGTCCCATGGGCCATTGGTTTTCAATCCAATAGCCCACAAGATCCTTTTGATGAAGGAAAGCACATTTGAGAAGGCAAAGATATGATAGAAGCTAAGGTTGAACACATGGTGATCAATCTAGAGCCTAAGAAAGGAAAACACTAATACATAATAAAGAAGAATCAACATTGGTTGAAGGAGGTTCCATTTCATTTTAGGATACAAGGCAATTATGCATGTGAGAAGTAAGTAGGAAAATACTCATTGAAGGAATACATCCATCATTGGATATAAGACCTTAATTTTATGGCCAAGCATATCAAAACCTACCATGTGTTAGCTACGACCACTATACAACATACATGTGAACCTACCCTATTGACCAACACCAATTAGGAAGGCTATGTCTTCCATGTCAACAAGGTGACACATTCTAGGAGAAAAACGACAAAAGAGGAATGGTGCAACCACCTCAGTGCAGTAGTAGAGATCCGAGTCAACCACACTTGATCATTTGAAGGCCTAAAAGCTTTTAGAATTTGTGGCTCTAGATATAGAGATCTTGAAGCCACTACCATACAAGTTGTAGGAGGATTATTTGATGTAATAATAAGAGATATTTGTAGGCATTTTGCATAGAACTTTATAGGGAAGACACCCTCTTATTAGCTTATAAATAGGTTTAGTTTCATTATAAATGTAATTGGGAGTTATCTACTCATTCCTGGTACGCAACCTTGTGGGCTCTTCCTTTCACATTTCTTTCCTACTATAACAAGGGGATCTTGAACCTTTTCTCATGCCTAGGGAGTATCAAATCATGCAGGACTCATTTTCTTGTAATAATTTTAAGTAGGTTAATATAATCCATAAATAATTATCTCTTTCATATTTCTCTTATCTTTTTTTAATTTCTAGTGATGTGTTTGCTTGGTTGTGCCCACTAGGCATAGGTGGAATATTTTGTGTTGAATTTCCATTTTTATAGTAAAAAATTGAGGGTCATAATTTTTTAGTGTATCACTTACATAGATTGGATTTTATTGTCTTGTATAAGTATTTAATTTCCTATTTTTACTTTTGTCGCAAAACTTTCCCATACATCAACTCATGGTTATCATTATGCATCAAGGATTTAGATTTGATAAGGGGCCAAAATCAATTAAAAACCCAAAGGTTGCTTCATAGGCATTTATCTATCCATAATAGTTTCTATTATTTCTCTCTATGAAAGGTGTAGACACATTCATCTTGGTGGGCCTCCTTAGCCAAGTTTAGTAAGTGTATTCTAAGAAGACAATAGGAAGAAAATCTAACCAGGATTTGCTTGTTGAAATTACAAAGAACTCAAGTTGAGATTTTGAATATGGATGGATATCTTCATGAGGGTGATTTATAAGGATCTTATTCAATTGTAGAGGTTCACTAGATAATCCATTATTGGGGGAAGATAAAGTTATTATTGTCATCAATACCTTATCTCCTTGGCTCCTTAGTTCAAATTATGAGGGGGTGTTGAAAATGTAATCTAACTTATGGAGAAGGAAAATATTTTATGATGTATGTTGAGGAATATTACATTATTTATTACATGCTAATGTATCCCCATGGTACATTCATGGTACATTTGTAAATATGTAAAATATTAGGGTTGAGTCTATAGTTTAGGTGAGTAATGTGCAGGAAATGTACGTGTCATGTAAGTTAGAGTGCAAGTGTAGGTTGAGAGAATGTACACAAGTATCATATATGTAAATGTGAAAATATGTAATGTGAGGATGTGCATAAGTATATTATATTAGGAGTGCATGTATAAGTGTAAGATTCATATAAGAGTCTGCAAGTGTTGTAGAGTCAATTTTTTGTGTAAGAAGACAATGAAGAGTCTAGTATGCAAGTGGAAATATGATAAGACAAACATCATAGGACTTATCATATGGAGAGCAATAGTCAAGTACTTGAAGAGTCATACTCGTATGGCTATATTATGGATATAATACTCCATGAGAATGTAATTTTAATATCATATTATAGAGTTGCAATATGAAGGAGAGGAATAAATATTGTATACAAATTTTTGAGAAATTAATATTGTAAGTTTTCTTCATGCATAGTTCATGAATGACTTAGGCCATTTACATTCATATTTGATTATATAAGTGAATTTTTATTTCAGTATTATATAGGCCTTGATATACATATTAATTTGCTCATATATTATTCTACTCATTATATTATTATTTTGACCTTTAATATTATGGCTATTTTATATTGAGACCTATGATATTTTGTGGTAGTAAGGCTTAAAATTCTAATAGTGGTATCACAACTACCACCTAACTCTATAAATTTTTATAGAGTTATTTTTAGCTACCATTATCAATATTTAAATTGTCTAGTTTTGATAAAGTTAATTTAGAGTTTTTCCACTTTAAAGGCAATGTAGAATTGGACTCTATTTTTAAAGGTTAGCTTGGGTAGAGATTTAGAGAACAAGGATTTAGTAACTCTAATTTGAATGTGAGGGTATTTCCAATTAGTTGAAGGAAAATAAGTGAAGACCAGGACTCAACTATATTAACAAAAAAGGTCAACTTAGAAGATAGTTGGACATTGATTGATAGGAAGCCAACTCAAAATATAGAAATTTAGGGACATGCAAAGTCACCCTGACATGGATTTTGGA
The DNA here is from genome assembly GCA_028583015.1 of Wollemia nobilis. Taxonomy (NCBI): domain Eukaryota; kingdom Viridiplantae; phylum Streptophyta; class Pinopsida; order Araucariales; family Araucariaceae; genus Wollemia; species Wollemia nobilis. The sequence continues at coordinate 1,156,729 of JAQPPZ010000032.1, forward strand.
TTCTATAGAGAAGAAGAAGAGGAGAATCACTATTGAATATTGAGGAAGAACCAAATTAGGAGAAAGTTAGTCATTCAGGGATATTTAGAGTCACCCTGATAGAGGTATTAGGTTCTCTAGCAAGGAGGAGAATCATATTGAGTTCTTAGGTGTGACCTAAAAAATTGAATATAGTTTTTAGAGATTGAGAATATTCTTCAAGAGATAGAGAATAATTTTAGCTTCTAGATATAGAGGAGCAATTAAGATTGTATTGTATCGAGAAGCATTCATTGCTTCATAAGTATAGAGTTTTCAGAGAAGCAAAAAAGAAAGCAATAAACATAGAGAACCAAAATAGAAAGTAGTAAGCATAGAGAGAAATGAAATAAAATTAAGCATTGTAAGATTTCTAAGTTAAATTAATAATGAAGAATCAAGTCAAGACTGAATTAACATATTTGAAGATCATTAATATAGTACAAAGCAGAGAAGAGGGAAGCATCTTCCTAGGATATGTTGAATAACTAGGTTGACTGAATATACCTATATATAATTTTATTCTTGACCATGGATCACATTTTGAAGTATGTTCTTCAAGGTAGACACTCTTTGGAATAGTGAAGAAAGAGGTCCACAAGGACAATATAGCAAAAAGTAGACCAAGAGGCCAACATAGAAGAATAGGCCCATTCGACCAACATAGGAAGACAACGTAATCCAACAAATAAGGATAGACCTATTTGGCCAATATAAGAAGATAGAACCAACACATCCAAGTAAATAAGGATAGTATCATTTGATAAACATAGGAATATAGAGCCAACACAACCAAGTAAATAAGGAAAGGCTTAGTTGGCCAATACATAGAAAAAAGGAAAAAGTGGGAAATATAGTATATTAGTTTATGTGGCCTGCACAGGGAATATAAATCACAAGAATATAGCATTAAGAAAGCAATAGAGATAACAACACTATAAGAGCATTAAAACACTATCAAAGGCAACAAGTATTGCATGCTATTCAATAGTGAATAAAAAAAATGTTTCTATCCAAGTGAGAAGTATTATCTACCTGAGAGAAAATTTATTAGCCAAGAGGAACATTATCTATTTGATCAGAATCCAACCAAGAGAAATATTATCCATCCATATAGGTCTATGTCTTTAAAAAAAATATATGAGTGAGCAAATGTTTTAAAGTTAGAGTAGTAAAAGAAATCTATATAGTTGAAGTATCTTCACGTGAGGAGAGAAAAAGAAATTAAGAAAGCACTAGTGTGCTTCATTGATCATAGTATTCAATATAGAAGGTAGCATTTCAAAGTAGCAATATCATAGAGAATAGAGGTATCCAAGCATAGTAGAGTCTAAGGGAATACAAACCACAGTGAATTCTCCTAATGAATATAACCATAGATGTAGTTGACAAGTGTCCAATTAAAACCTGAGGAAGAAAGTGCCAAGCATTTCAAAAATCAAAATACTTTCTATTTTAAGTCTTGCACCCAAGTCAGAGTGCAGGAAGAGTGAAGTAAAGTAACATTCATACATTACTTATTATTGGTTCCAAGATTGGTTTCGAACAAGAACGGTTAAAATATTTTCATTCTTCTATTGTCATGAATGCAAAATATTTGAGTTTGAAATCCTAATTAAATTTAGTTGGAATATATAAAGCTTTTTGACATTATTAATTTTTGAAATTAATTTATTTCAAAAGTTAAGTTTTTGAAAGTTTTTAAGGTTTTTAAAAGTAATGGAGTGATAAGGATTATTAGTTTGAAAGTCTAATATTTTTTAAAAAACCTTAATGATTTTGAAATTTGAAGTTTTGAATATTTTTGAAGATTTATTTTTGGGAGTTAAAACTTTTTTAAAAGACTTGAAGAAAATTAGATTTGAAGTTTTTTGAAATATCTATCTCTTTCTCTCTCTCTCTCTCTCTCTCTCTCTATATATATATATATATATATATATATATATATATATATATATATATATATATATATATATAGATATATTGAAATTTTAAATTATGCAAATTTAACTTATTAGGGAGTTAAAAGGTTTTTTACATCAAAGGTTTATAGCATTTTAAAAATTTCAAATTTCATATTTATGATTTATTTATTAACTTGGGAGATATAAGGTTTTCAACTTATAAAAAAATGAAAAAAATAAAAGAAAAAATAAGATTTTTAAATGGAGAAGAGGAACATCATAATATAGGAGAATTTATCAAAGTGCAAGACCATACTATATGAGAGGAAAACTAAGAAAAAAAAACAAATTGTATCAAAAATAATATTTTGAATACAAAGGATAGCATCATAAAAGAGTTCAAAAGTATTTTCAAAGATGTGATATTATATCACTTGAATCTCATCAAAAAAAGAGGAAAATATATTTAGTATATAGATTCAGGGGCTAGTCATCATATGATTAGAAACTTACATTGGTTTCAATCCTTAGAAGTCAAGGATAATATCTCACTAAAAATTACGGATGATAGGATGTATCAAGTTTAAGAAAGTAGTAGAGTAATACCTAGCATGTCATTTTCCTATTTTGTGCTAAAAATATTTTATATATTCCTGGACTATAAACTAATATTATCTCAATTGCTCAATTGGTTGAAAAAGGAAGATTGATTGAATTCAAATATATAAATTAATGTAGCAAACACATCATCAATAATAAAAACAAAACTGAAGCTATAGGTTCAATCAGATGGAATATATGCATTAGATTCAATGGGATTTTCTTAAGAAATTATTGAATGTCTATCTCAAGATGAATTAATGATAAGTTGCATGGTTTTTCAGAAAGACAAAAAATAAGGAATTGAATCCAGCATATTCCAAAGTTATCCTACAAACATAAGCAATGGATGAACCCAAGATTCAAGATTATGAAGAAGATTCTAGAAAAATAGAGGTTCAAGAAAAATGCAAGGTCACTTGAAGATTGAAGACTAAAATCTTCAATAACCAAATAATGTAATATAGGAGGGTGTTGAGGAATATTACACTATTTGGTACATGTTAATGTATCTCCATGGTACCTTCATGGTGCACTTGTAAATATGCAATAGATTATGGTTGAGTCTATAGTTTAGGTGAGTTATTTATATTTCCTCTTTCATGTAATTGTTAATATGCAAGAAATTCACAAGTGTCATGTAAGAGTGCAATGTGTAGGAAATCCACAAGTGTCATGTAAATTAGAGTGCAAGTGTATATTGAGAGAATGTGCAGAAGTATCATTTATGCAAATATGTAAATATATAATATGACGATGTGCACAACTGTCTTAGATTAGGAGGGCATGTATAAGTGCAAGAGTCATGTAAGAATGCGTAAGTGTCATAGAGTCAAGTGTCCATGTAAAAAGACAATGAAGAGTCTAGTATGCAAGTGGAAAGATGATAAGCCAAAGGTCATGGGACTTGTCATATGGAGATAAATAGTCAAGTAATTGAAGATTCACACTACTATGGCTATATTATGGTGATAATAATCCATGAGGATGTAATCCAAATGTCATATTATATATTTGTAATAGGAAGGAAAGAAATAAAGCTTGTATACAAATTTTTGACCAATTAAAATTGTAAATTTTTTCATGCATAGTTCATGAATGACTTATGCCATTTACATTCATATTTTATTATATGTGTGAATGATTATTTTAGTATTATATAGACCTTGGTATACATATTAATTTGCTCATATGTTATTCTATCCATTATATTACTATTATTATTTTTTTGATTGGTAAAAGGGTTTTGAAAGGGTCCCAAAACCTTTTACAAATGGAGTGGGAGAGGATCTCCGTAGATAGATAGTCTCCACAAAGAGAATAAAAAATAGGAGATGATCCTAATAGGACAATATCAAAATCATTCAGATTTGAAAAGCAATATCATATAACACAACACCAAAATAGAAAACCTGGCTTGTGGGAGCTCGAGATAAATGATCAACTAGAAAAATATTACTAAAAATGGAAACGGGAAAGCTAATCCAATTAAAAAAATATTAATTTTAAAACTCGGCTTGTGGGAGCCCAAGATAAAAATTCAAAAGGAGAAACCTGTCTAGCACTAGTATGGGAGATACGTCACAAACAGTAAAAATTTAAAATAAAAAACCTCACCCAAGAGGGTGTGGGAAAGTAATTCCAACTAGAAAATTTTGAAATAGGGTATCCCACCCAAAATTAAGAACTATTTTTTGCACAAGAGAAACTTGACACAAGAAAAACCACAAAGCCCAGAAGGAAACTAAAGCCCTGAAATCCACCTGGGAACACCTGTAAAACTGATAAAAATGAAACACTCATCTAATAGGAGCCTCGAAAGTGCAAATAAAAGATATAATTTTTTTAGAACAATCTGTGAGCCTAGTTGCAATAAATAAAAATCCCATCTAGAAAGGCTCGACAAGAACTCAAACCTACCCAAAATGGGCCAGGTTATTTGGAAATTTAATGGAATTCCCATCCCACTCAAAGATGAAGCTATATATCCCACGAATTAGAGCTTGAAATCCATGCATATCTTCAGGAAAATCTAGAATTGAAAAAAACACCTGTAAAGTGGATAAACAACATGGATCGATCACTCTAAGCAATGAGATATCACTACAAAAGAGACGTGATGTACAACCAAAGGATAAGAAATCCCATAGAAGTATCTAAACACCATGATACCTCGGATCAAAGGGGAAAACCATGTATAGGGACAACCATTAGGAACAAACTTTTAAAGTATATAGGAAAGCATAGATCCCCCTCTAAAGACCAAAGGGATTGTATAATATGACCATAAAAAAATCACCCATACTAGAAGGCCACCAATCCCATCAAAATTCCATCCAAGGAGAAACTAGAATACACGATGAACTACAGTTACACAAGAAAGTGCAGGTCCACCCCGAAGACCAAAAAGGAGCTGCAGAGAATAGATTTAGAGGTAATCCCTAATAAAGACATAAAAGGATCTTATGAGAACAAAAAATCCTAAACCCACTCTTGAAATCCCATCTTGAAAAAACTGAAAGAGTCATTCAACTACAGATGACAAAACCATGGCCCCATCCCAAGATAAAAAAAGGTTTGGAAGGAGACCCTAGGCTGAAAGCAAGATAGATAGAAAATATGGGAGCACCCCTTTCAAAATCCTAGCTCTGGAGAATAACGAAGGAAACCTTTCCTATAGTAAAAAAAAATCACAGAACCCATCTCGAAGACTAGAAAGGTCTACCGATAAAGGTTTCACATATATCACTCTCAAGCCAAGCCTCCTAAAAAAAAACCACCACTATATGCCACATGAGAAGAAACCTTGGTATAAACCAACCAATCCATAACAAACACATCAATATGGGACACCACATCCTAGGAAGCACAAGAGGGTCCCATGGGGGTCTTGGAAATGTGGTAGGGTGATCCCAGGGAGATATGCCAGTAGAGATCAACAAGACTGGAGGAGAGAGAGGTAGGGAAATTATATTATTATTTTAACCTTTAGTATTATGGCTATTATATATTAGGACCTATGAGATTTTGTGATAGTAAGGTTTAAAAATCTAATAATGTAATCTTGTGTAGGTCTAAGAGCAATCATTGTACTATTGTATTTAATTTATTGTAATATTTTATTATGTAATCCGTATGGGCCACAATTAATCTTATGTAGTAGTTAGGATACCATAGTAGAGTTCCAAGAAATTAGCCATAAAAATAGAGTTTACAAACCCAAGAACAACTGACAGGGCACAACAACTGACAGGGCACCGGGAAAAAAAAATGCACTTCTACCAAACCCTCACTTTTCATTAAAATCTATTGAAAATATACATCAGAAGAACAACCCGTAGGCTTTACAATCATTGGCCCTTGGCTCGGTTCTCTTCTTCCTCACTCCTATGCTCTAAGTGCATTCCCCGATCCACCGTCCCGACTAATACAATAAAATGGGTTTTTATAGAGGCCCCGACCCTCTCACGCATGAACTCCTGCCTAAAGGATTCACCAACCTGAATTTAATTTTCCCTCCGAAACATACAAAAGAAAACACGAGAATCGGGACACCAACCCGATTAAAGACCCCTCTCCGCACGGTCCCTGTCATCTCTGAATCCGTCAAAAAATTCTACGTGCCCATCCTTCTCGTCTTCCGTGCTTCTTGGTCATCCCCCGCTTTAACTTCTGCTTCTGCCATGTGTCGCCTTTGAACGGCCCTCGAAAATACCGTTCTCGCCATCTCTTTCTCCTCCCGCGCCATTTTCTCTCTCCGTCGTGATATCACGACATTTTTGGCTTTCTGCACTCTCTGCCTATTTTGGTCACGATATCACGACATGTCGCGATATCGTGACCATTTTGCCTCCGCACCTACTTTTCCAATTTCTGTTACAATTTTGAGACGTCGCGATATCGCGACGTCGCGACTATTCTGCCGCTTGCTCCTCTGTTGAGAAACTCATCGTGATATCACGACGTCGCGATATCACGACATCGCGATTTCACTCCCCTTTTTGCCTTCTGCCTCCGCCTCGCCAAGACGTCATGATTTTGCGACGTCGCGATTTCGCTACAAGAACCCCGCCTTGCCTTAGGTTCTTTCTGTCTTCTTCTTCTCATCCAACTTCTGCCTTCGCCTTTGCCTTCGTCTTCCTTGCCAACTCCCGTCGAGTCTCTACTCCGACGTCGTGATTTCACGATGTCGTGAAATCACGATGTCGCGATTTTGCTACACTTTCCTGCCTTCACCACTGCCTCCGACTTTTCGTCGCGATTTTGCGACGATCGCGATTTTGTGACATGTCGCAAAATCATGGGTCACGATTTTGTGACATGTCACGAAATCGCGGCCCCTTCTGCGCCTTCGTCTCTCTCCTGCAAACTATCGTGATTTCGTGACATGTTGCAAAATCATGACCCCTTCTGCTGGACTTTCTCCTTGCCAATTTCTGTCACGATTTCGCGACACGTCACGAAATCGTGACAGGTATCTTCCTTTGCCGCTTTTTCTTCTTTGGCCGACTCCTCAGCACTGTCTTTCCCGCAACATGATGCCTCTGTATCTGATGCTACCGGATGCTCCTGCATCAACAACATTGTAAAATAGTAAAAGTTTGTAAAATTGATAAAGTTTTGCTATCTTTGAGATGGGCCAAGTTTTTCAAGTGTTGATTGGATTAAAAATGATCCAATTGTAAGTGAGACTAAATAGATTATAGGAGTTAATCAATAGAAAATACTAGAAAATCACTAACAACGTGGAGTGATTCATTTGCTTCCTAGAGAAAATTCCTGTCTATCTAGTGGAGTAAAAATGAAGGAACAAATTCCAAGAAGAATATTTTTAAAGCAATATTTTGGAATCTAGTAGCATACCAAATCATTGTGGAATTCTTCTAAGCCTGTTAGAGGTATATTTAGAGGCATGTAATATTTGGTGGTGCATCATTTTGTTAGATATACCCCTAATAACTTTTTTTAATTAGGGTAAAAATAAGATTTTGAAAGGGCCTAAACCCTTTTTCTTTTACTAGGATTAATAGTTTCTCACCCTATGAGACTCAAGAGTATGTGCCTACTATAAATAGGAACCATGGAATCAATTGTCAACATCTATTGGATATGAAAATATAGAGCTATGCTCTATGAAAATCATATTAAACTTTGTATCTAATGAAATTTATGACAAATTATCAAGTCCTTAGCATCCCATTAGTGGAACCACAATCCTAGTTTTCTAAGTGCACAACAATTTGGCCAAAACCCTTTTTTCCATATTGTCATTCACTTAATAGTTTTATGCTTGATGAATTGAAAATATTGATGTTATTATATTCTCATGTGTTGATTGTTCCCATACACTTCCTTTCTATGGCTATTACCATATTTTATTTGAATTGTTAAAACTCTTAATATTTTTATGTATTTTTATTTTCTAAACTTTACTTTTAATGTAATTAGTGTGGGATAGTGTTCGAAAATTTAGCAAGATTAGTGTGGATCCAAAATCAATATAGAGGTTGGAAGGATCCATTAGCCCTTCCTTTTAGCTTTGTTGAAACTAGAACTGGGACACCTATTTAAATTAGAAATAGGACAATTCCTTGGTTCAACATAGTTTTTGGCATACCTAGTGGGATAAATCTCTATTATTTTCTCCACAACCAAATGATTATTAATATCCCTACTATGCACCATTCAATATAGATTTTGGTACACCTAGTGGGACTCAACCTCACTATTCATATCTTATTTACTATTTTCTCTAAAGTTCTGGATAATATCCTTGATTTTTGTGCTAAATTTACTTCTAGCATGGATGGAGAAATTGGTTTAGAATTGAATGAAAATTTACTAACTTTTTTCATAGGTAGTGATTCAATTTTATTTTGAAGTGATTTGATCCATTCAATCCAATCACCTAAAATATTCTCTATGTCCATTCTAGGGCTCTATTTTGCAAGTGATTCACTCCAAATCTATCACATTTGCATAAATAAATTGATTCAATGAGGCTATGGACTTGAGTTATCAACCATAGTCTCAAACTAACCTTGAAATTCACATTATTTTCATTATTTGTGCCTATTTTTATAATTATTTTAAGAATGGTGACTCTAACATGAACTTTAGAATTTTGATATATTCATAAATACAATAGTACAATCAGCATTAGAATTACATTAAACCCTAGATCTGATCCCAATTTAAGATCTACCATAACGATGAAGCATTTAGGATAGTTTTGGGATATTTTTTCCAAGGATCATCTCAAGGAGTGATTCACTCAATTTAGCAAGTGATTAGCTGCAAAAAAATTATTTCTCTTCAAGTTAAATCTAAAAGGTGGTTCTTTTAGAATCTACAAAGTCATTTGTTAAGAAAAATAACATTCTTTCTAATTCCTCTTTGGAGTATGACTCACTCTCGTTTCTACATGACTTGCTCTGAGTGATTTGCCTAATCCCTTGCCCTGTAATTAAAAACAAAAAAATCAAAGTATCCTACTGAATTGTCTAAAATTGATTGTAAATCACCCAAACATGCAAGTAAATCCCTCCAATTTATAATCAAAACACTTTATAGGTCAATTAAAAAAAATCTAGTTTTGATCTACAACTCTATTCATGTAGATACATATGCATAGGATTGAAAATGCATACTTAAGGGTGCAAAAATTAGGAAACAAGCATCAATATACAAAGATAGTTGTATATTTTTAAAGAAACATTGAAGGGAAATGAAGGAACCAACCACTGCATGGGTATATTAAGATGATGAAATTAAGGAATTTTTGGTGTCTAATCCTTTTTCCTCAAAAATAAAAATTCTATTGGCCAATCCTATCAATCAAAATTCCACATCCCAAGAAAATTGGTTTCTTAGGTTATAAATTGAGTTATTTGTCCACCTTATTTGGTCCTCCATTGACCTATATGAAAAATATCTACGGGTTGATATTTGAATTAAATAATATCCCAAATAATCAAAATTTTGGGAGCTATCATCATAATGTTAATACAATCCAATCCCCTAAATGTAGTGCCTAAATTAAACATATTATTGTTGGTTCAAATTAAATTCTATTTGTATCTAGTTTGTACAACATCCAACCTTCCACTAGGACAAACCATAGCTCCAAACATAGGAACTTTAGGATAGATCCTTCCAAATCAAATCTAGGGCATTGCTCAAAATTTGTAAGTGTTGGTTGGACAATTGGGAGCACAAGTAACCAAAACTAACACCCAAGAACAAAAAGTATCTCCATCTAATCAGATACATCAAAAACATAACAAGGCCCACCTCTTCCAAACAAAATATTTATCAACAAAATTTTTAATATCCTCCATGTTCAAAAATGCAACCTCCTCTAAATTAATAATGGTATTATCAAGATCCACTACCTCTTTTCCATATACCAAATCCTTATTATCCTCCATACCTATACCCTTAGTATACTCCATACCCACTTTAGAGTTATGTGGTATATATGTTAGGATTGAGAAATAGATGAGATATATTATACAAGAAAGTGATACAATATATAGGCATAAGCCTATATGAAAAATATGACACTTGTCAAGAGAACATGACAAGTGTCAAACTGAACCTGAAGGCATAGTGCACATTAACTCTAACATTCCCCCTTAATGTGCACTATCCTAAAAAAAACAAGTCAACATTAGGTAACATTCCCCCTTAATGTTGACTCCTCTAAAAGAAACCTATCATCCTCCCTTATTGCTGATTTGGTCTAGGCTCATGCTCTCTGCGCTTATCTCTCCAAATGTGAACAATGCTAGATCAACGATGTATACATCTCAGTTTGTTGCCATAGGGTTAGCCACTTCCATGGGTATGTTACCTCTAGGTCAATCATCTTAGTGCCTCAGGGTCATCCTGTGTGCCTCAGGATTAGCCACTTCTAGGTCTGTTGCCTCTGCAGGTCATCCTTCAGGTATGTTGCCTCTCATAGGTCACTGACTAGATTCACCATGAATAACATCTCTTATGGTGAAATCAATCTAGAAGGTGTTGGTTTTTATCGAAAATGCACCTTAAGATAAAGGAAAATACAAACCATATATTACAATAAAATTAAGCCATAGAAGCCAAATATGGAGGAGAAGAAGAAAAAAGAATATAATAGAAGAGAATATTTTGAAGTGTCTTCATTTGTAGTCTTTAGAAGTAGATCCGGAAAAAACCTTGGATAGAGTCTAGGGTGTCTATGTCTATAGTCCCTAGAGTAGGTGTCCTTATGGTGACCTCCTCATCCCACCGGAATGCATGGGTAACTAGTCGTTGCATCCACCAGGTGCTATAGAGAAGGTGACTAGATACTAGGATCACTTACAAATTCCTTGGGAGTGTCGGGTTCAATCGAGAGTGCACTCCAAGGTACAAAACATTTCAAGGCCAAAAAAGACATATGGACCAGCCTCAAAATGAAAATAGGACACCACCATTATGTCCACTACAGTAAATTTTTTTCGAATACTATAAATACCTCTATGTTCCACTTTCAATGGGGCCTTCATCATGTGGAAAAACAACATGCCTCTCCATACAACAAATACACATCAGGATTTTCTCCTGGCATCACTCTATCATGGAATAAAAAATAGTTCTCAACATTACATGGATCATATGTTGGCCATTTATCACAGGTATAAAGTTTCCCATACAATAAAAAGTCAAGTGGTCCCCTCCAATTATAATAAAACATGCCCCTTTCAAGCAAAAAATTACATGGGCCATTCATGTGGCCATACAATTAAAAGTACTTGCTTTTGAAAAAATCATAAATAAAAAGCATTTGGAAAATTACCCCCTTAATAAACTTTAAAAAACATTTATCACCAAATAAAATTTTGGGTGCTTCACTCCCGTCCATTCACTACCTTGAAACTCAAACAGGAACTTTGAACATCTTGCATTGTTCACACATGAAATATTTGCACTTCCTCTCCATGATTGTTGAAGGAGTAAGGTCGGGCCAACCCGCATGCTGCATAATGGTTCGCTGCATAAAATATGACACACATATAGGATCATAAATTAAAACATTGTGGATAATGCTACCAAATATATACGTTCTTGAGATATGAGTGGTACAACTTTCATGCACCATCATTACGAAGAACATATCGTTTAAAAAAAAAAAAAAATTCACATTGTCCATTTCAGCATAACATAACACTTTACTAACTACGTACATCTCATCCATATTCAAGCCATTTTGTAATTACCGCCATAGAATCATCGATATTATCTGCTTCACCTCCAACATCTTCAACTCCGTGGAACTTGCCAGCATTATGGGACTATTCATAAGGGGACTGACATGCTCATAGTTATGGGACTCCATTGTCTTTGTGTTGCACAAGTGACAGCCACATACTGGCTATCATCCAAACCTGAACTGTACTACATCCACTCTGTTTAATCTCCCCCACTTGATCGAAGATGAGGCGCCAATGCATGCACATAAAATAAACTAGCACGTATGGCCATCATCGGCACCAGTAGCACGAACGAAGCACCAACATCTTGGAATCTATACCAAAAAATGTCTGCTAGATCTTCCACCCTTTATTGTTGCTCCTTGGTGTAGCTCTGTTCTCTGGCCATTGCAAGACTTTTTGGAACTTCATCAAAAACATGTTCACGCAGCCAAAATGAACCGAATCACAGTAGATCCTCAATGTAGCATGATCGAGTGGTCAATGTGATTGCGAGGGGATCTTCACCATAAAAGCCTCTCCTGGAATGTTTAACCTGTAAATCTGCAAAACAAAAGAAAAATAACAAAATATTGCTCCGTTAAAAGACCATACAACACCACCACCTCCTCTTCCATTCAAATATAGAAATAGAAAACAATAATACGTAGACCTTTAGACATATTGAAGTGCACAATCACAGCCAAAATATAGGCTTGTAGACATTGCTCCAGCCATATCAAAAATGCCGAAGACCGCAAAAGTCATTTACACTCAGGCAAAGACTTCACCAAACGTCTGCATGCAGACCTTGAACTATTAGCTCATGGTTATTCCATGATGCATTGAAGGAAAGGATGCAAAAATATATGGGGAGACATCCAGATCATATGCCTGTGGAAACGCTCTCAATTGCCATGGGGTCATGAATTCTTGTCGTTACTGTGAGCTGACAGAAATCCCTAATAAATTTTTAAACTATTTCACAATTAAATCTCAAACAATTAACATTAATATTTAGTGACGTCGCCTGCATCTTCGGGCCTCTCCATACATCTCACTTAAAAATGTGAGCAAAGCACACAAAATCTCCAGAACTTCAAATTTTAGAATGTTACTCCTGAACGACATTCTCACTTGCTAATAATGCATTATTGATATTGTTGTATAACATCACCTCACTGAGCAAAAAATGGCCCCCATCATATTCAGATGAACAAGATCTGTGTGATTTCACACCCACATCCATCGAGCACATGGAATAGATCTACGCAATTTGACAGTTGGCCGCCTACCCGATTATGGTGCCGAAGATGCCCGTCAATCCACAAAAAAATATTGTAGGTCCGTTTTTCTCCACGGTGCATTCTCCAAAGATGAACAAATACTGGCACCTTTACAAGCATAGCAAAGTTTTCTTTACGATAACCAACAATGGGACGTCACTGCGATCTGTAATAACAGGTTGTTCACAATTATTCACCATCACATCCACATAGTGCAGTCCTTGCAATAGATATGTCTGCGCTTAATGCTGTAAAATGAATTAACACAAAACTACGATTGTCTCCTAGTTTGATGTTAGCAACAAAGCATCTTTCATATCTGGTAACACAACTTAGCACGAATAGTCTCCATAGAATCGCGGACCATCTATCCCTCGGCACAACACACTCTCACATCAAAATTAGATACCTCCTTTACAAATGAAATTAATGGCTACTCACCATAATTGATGCCACTCTAGCGCTAGATGGAGGGAATGAACCTCATAGGTTCTGCATATACGGGGGGATTCAAATTCATTCAGCAGTATGCCAATATTGGCCGCAATTTTTTTTCAAATGTCCCATCATCAAATCACTGCAAGTCATGGCATATCAAGTTGTCATGGCTTCATATGCATCCTACTCACTGTGTGATCCAGCAACAACTAATTAAAGCTCAAAAAAATACCCTATTTTTCTAGTAGCAGCAGTTTAGTTTCAGGACCAAAAAAATGCTCTGTAAGAGCTGATCCACCATTAATCGTCTTCCCCACTTAAAATCATGATCTTGTTTCAAAATATTAATACACTCTAAAGTTTTTGGATCTAAGCATTCACAGCTGAGGCAAACACGAAATCAAAAAATTATAACAGGCGATAATGTGGCCGCGTTAAGATTCATTCGCAACTCTCCATAGTACTCATGAATCTCCAAAATATCTGGAATCTAAAAAAAACTTTCGAAGCCTAGGCTGACTGATCTTCACCAATCACGTACAAGAGCGATACTCCAAGACTCGAAGCTCATCAAAAAAAGACTTGAAGTTCATCAAATAGCCACTCAAATCTGCATAGGATTGAACATCAGTTCGTAGAAAAGGTGGAGTGGCTATGCAAATGGGAGACAATATTACTCCTTGCTACTGAAACTCTGTAGTAGTAGAAAATATATCAAAGTTTCCATCAGACGATGTATTTTCTACTCTACAACTATCATAGTAGCAAACGTTGATGGAAATACTAACACACAATAAAAGTTGGATGTACACCACAGTGAGCAGATCTGAAGGAGGTGTATTGCAACTACACAATAAATTTTAAAATACAATGAGTACAACAAAATCAGGGGCTGAGATAAACAAATCCATTTCACAATATAGACATTTTCCTTTGGGTCTTGACTACCAAACTAGTGTGGGCAACAAGGTAAGAAAAATATAACCATAAATAGAGGCTGAACCAGGTAGTAAACAGATAACATTGGTCCACACTCAAACAAAATACAACCACTAATACCAAAGATGAAATCATATCAGGGGAAGATTTTTCATTTCCCGTCTGAACCAAAAAATGGCCTGGGGAAAGAGGATAATCTCTTTTTTATTGAAAATGAAAACAAAAATGGTTAATGGAGAGGGAGAAAATATAGGGGAGGTGGGAGGATTTCCATGAGGGAAATCCCCTTCTTGAGGGTTTACACAGGACAGGATAGCGATTGCGCTCTGATAGCAAATTTTAATATTGAGAAATATATGAGATATATTATACAAGAAAGTGTTACAATATATAGGCATAAGCCTATATGAAAAGAATGACACTTGTTAAGAGAACATGACAAGTGTCAAACTAAACCTGAAGGCATAGTGCACATTAACTCTAACAATATCCTTATCTTCCACCACCACATTAATATGGTCAACCTCCTCCATTGAATAATCTAGTACCTCCACCTAGGCCTCAGAAACAACTTTCCAATTATACCTATGCAAGAAAATTAAATCTAAGGGCTTATTCCTCTATTCCACTTTTCATTATTAAATTATTACCTACTTTTCATGGAAATAAGAATAAGATAATGTTGGATCACCTCAGTGAGCTATCTACACTTAAATAAATTCATTACATATAAGAGGAGGATATTTTTTTTTTGTAAATTAATTTGTATTATTTCAAAAAGGGCATTTGAAATGCACCCTATCGCTTTTTACATCAAGGAACCAAGAGGAATGCAAAAGAGATAAACGAGTCTCCTTAAACATAACAAACCCAGTAAAACTGAAAGACTAAGAACAAAAAGGCCAGAAAGGCTAAAAGCCATTACAATCCTTTGACAAAAAGGAATAGAAAGGATCACCACCAAAAAGAAAAACACAAAGGTGAACTAGAACAAAACATCTTGCACACCAACAGACCAAAGGAAGAGCAATGCATCCGAGAGCAAAACCAGTAGCAAGCCAAGAACGCCGTCAAGGAAGGGCGTCGGGTTGTAGAAGGTTGTGAACATCAATTTCTATAACATTGTCTTTCGCTTCCTCCTTCAGGTTTTCTTTGTCCTTTGAAGTTTCCTTCAGATTTTCCAGGCAGGCATCTTGAGCAATTTCAACTACATCATCTTCATTAGCACCCCCTTTGACATCGGAAGGGGGTTCAGTAGCAGAAACCATGGAGGAACCATTGAAACTTTCACAGAAGAAGAAAAGGTTGAGATTATGCCTCTGTTCCTTAAGGCTAGCAATGGCCTTACCAATGGTGATGTAAGTCGCCTCCAGATGAATGATTGATGCAACAATAGCATGGATAACTAATTTTTGGAGGAACTTTTCAACAAGATCAGGTGAAGTAGACTGGGCTTTAGGAGGTTTGTCAGTGATGGACGGTGGAGTTTCAGCTACTTCCTTAAGCTTCAGTCATTTAGAGATTCTAACAGGGGTTGTTTCAACTTTGATTTTCTTCCTAACAATAGAGTGAGGTGTATCATTTTTTATTTTCCTTTTTTTTTTGGATTAGAAGCCTGTCGGCTAGGAGTAGAGGAAGAGTTATCTTCTCCAGACTCAGACTTAAGGATGTTGCCACTAGGGAAATTAAGGAGGAGGTAATGGTAAAGTACTTTGAAAAGCCTTTGGTGACTGGGAAGGACATCCTCCTTTTTATGGGTAGATGTAATGGTGTAATCAATGGACCAATAAATAGTAGCAGGGATGTTCATGGCTTTCGCTTCATGGAAATGGTTCACATAGGCAAGGTGAATACAACATAATTGAGAATCTAGATTATCATAGGAAAGATATTACATTACAGGAACAAAAATTTGCTGCAAAGGAGGGGAAAGGTGTTCACAAAATAAACCTTTGCTGTAATTTTTATAAACCTCAAAGTTCTTCTCGAAGAAAGATAACTTAGCCTCCCAATTGTGTTTGTTGCGCCAAATAACTTTACCCTCTAAGGATTCTCCTGTCAGGCCCACCAGTAACTCAATGGAGATGTGGAATTAGACACCATGAATTGTGATGTCACCATTATCCCAAGAGTCAGCAAAGGCCTTTGTTATGTTGTCATCAACCCCAGTGAAAAGCTTAAAAAATTCAATCAAAGCACTGTTGGTTTTGTCTATCCATAAATCATGAACCAAAGGATGGAGCTGGAACACAGCAGGCTCAATGTAAACGGGTTTACGCTCTTTCATGGTGGTGAACAGGGAAAAATATAGAGGTCGATCAAGAAAAGGAATAGAAAGAGTAGGATCAAACACCAGGATAATGAACAGGGCATGCACATGATCAAATAAAAGAATGGTGTTGCCTTGTGAAAATCTGCTTTGGGACCATAAAGGCATTAGCACAAAAGGAATGAATACTTCAAAAATAAGGGATTGGCTAGGGCAAAGGTTTGATCTACAAATCAAGATTAGGTTAAAAACCTAGCCAATCACTTGGCTACACTCTAAAATGGCAGCTTGGCAATTCGAGGTGCATGAAAGGCTTAGCCAACAAGATATCCAAGCATGAGACCTCGAAAGGCTTGGGATGATTGCCAAATTTATTTTTGAGATGATACATCGATTGAGAAGGCTAAAGATGGTTCCCAAAAAAATAGGATTACACGTATCAAAGCACACAAGATTCAAATGATTCAAACTCATGTGAAATATGCCTTGGGATAATAAAAATAAGTGGTCACCTAAAAATGATTAAAATTCTTGAAAGAGGCAATGTGGAAATGGAAAATAGAGCCTAGGGGAATGTGAATCCAATATCCCAAGAAATGCAAGGTGATTGAATGAATACGAAACCAAAGGTTTGGCAAGTAACTCTTGGGGATAACAAAGGATAAAAAATATTGATGACTAGGAATGATAGGAAAATTAATGTTCATCATGGAAAACGTGAGTTTGGTCCCTCCCTTGAATTTGGTCTCGTTTGAGAAGATCATCCACCTAAGGGGGTAGAATGTCTGTCCATGTTAGAGGTCCTTGGGCATTGACCCCAATATTAACCAGCTTATCAACAATTGTATTAGCCTCCTTGTAAGTATGTTGAATAATGCAATTATGTTACCTCTGAAGGATGTGCTTGCAGTCCTCAATGGTTGGTCTAATCCTCCAGCTGGAAGGCTTAGAATACTTTAAATAGTTAATGATATTTAGGGAATCACCTTCCACAATGATGTTTCCTAGAATATCTTTGATAAATTGGTGGCCTCTCCAGACAACCTTTGCCTTAGTGGAGTGATTGGTAGTCACACCTAGAGGCTCCGAGTAGGCAAAAATAGAATTTCCTAGATGATCGCGAAGGATTCCACCAATCCCCCCTATTCCAGGATTTCCTTTGGCTGCTCCATAAAAATTAAGTTTGACCCAACCAATAGGAGGGGGAATCCATTTGACACTAATTCTAGGATTAGAAGAATTAGTACCTTTGAGATCATCAAGATTTATATTGCAGGACTTTAGGATGTCTTTCTCAAAGGGAGGACAAGGATGCAAATTTAGAGGAGCGACAAGAACATTTTCTATGGCACAGAGAATAATTTTATTGGCAATGTACTTAGGTTGGACAACTTTCTTGTCGAAAACTCTGTGGTTGCGTTCAAGCCAAATTTGCCAGAAACAATGTTGAAGACTGAATTTACACAATCCTTTGAGCACAATTTTTTTTAAAAGGATTAGGCCACTGATAAAAAATGTCAAAAATAGAAGGAGGATTGGCCCAAACCAACTAGAATATTTGAAGAAGTTTATTGATAACCATCCTTGAAAAGGGACAAAATAAGAAGAGGTGGGACATAGACTCCCAATTGGAAAGACAAAGATAACATCTATTAGGAAGAGTGAGTCCCCTTTTCATAATGTTATCGATAGTAAGAATATGGTCTTGAATACAGAGCCAAGAAAAGGAAGCAATTTTAGGAATCAAATACTTAGTCCAGACAAGCTTGAAAGGTAGAGGATGGTCAATATAACCAAGGGAAATCAGGTAAGAATAAGAGGAGGATATTATGGTGTACTTAATAATTTAATTTTTGCATAAAAAAGCTACATTGTGGAATAGAGTTTTTCTTGATAATTCTATTAGTAGATGCATTACAATTATAAAATCATTTTAAAATAGTTTTGGTAGTATAATTAATGGTTATTATGTCCTATTTTAATTAAATCCAATACAACGCATCCCCAAGAAAATATACAAACACTAGATTTTTAAGGACTTCAAATTTTATTCCACAAAACAACATGCCTATTTAATAACAAGCATTACCTTGATGGGTTTACAATATAATTTAGATTTTATGGATTGTAATGCTAATGACAATACACTAGCTACAACTTTTGAGGAAGCAACCTATGTAGGAAAGTTATTTCCTTCCTTGACTATGGCCTACACTTTCCACATCACCCAAAACCACCCAATTTATAGTTCTAAATTCACTATTTCATCCATTCCAAATACTTTAAATTCTACCTCTAACAACCCATCATATTTTCCATATATTATCACTCATTTAAAACCATAATTAATTACCAACCATCATTTTTTAACCATAATTTTGAAGTGAAGTATTGGAAGTGCTAAAGACCATAGTAAATTAGAGTAATATTGAAAAAATATAATGACAACACATTCAACATTGGTTAGCATAAAATGACCCCCTTCCTCACTAAATATCATGTACCTAAATAAGGTGGCAATCAAGGTACTAATCAGGTCTAAAAAAACATTCTAAATGATAATTTAGAGGTCAATATATTATGGTGTTTTCCATGTAATATGGTATAAAACCTTATAGAATGTGTTACAACCATAATATATTCCTAGGTGAACCAATATGACTAGGAATTATATTCTCAACATGCCACCATGTTAGGTGAGATGCCACATATAGTAAGTTAATCTACATACCAACAACTTAAACCACAATAATGTATCCTTATCTTACAAAACCCTAATAATATAACATTTTCCAATTATATTACTATTATTATAGATGAAGATTACACATATGAGGGTGATTCTATATGCATTAACCAACAAGGTATTGGAACTAGAAGTAAGCAAAAGGTATCCAAGGAGCAACCGTTAGTTTAGATATAGGCCAACACAAATAAGGATACAACAATGTTTAAGAGGGGGGCTACCATTATAATTGAAGGATAAATGGCCTATTAGCATGGAGCAAGATAATTAAAAAGTAAAGAATACCACAAAAACATATAAAATAGAGTTATATAATAGTTAAGATAGATATATAAGGACATTGGGATAAAAATTAAAAGGAGGAATGTAGAAGAAATAGATAAATATGGAAAATAGAAGCAATTAAGAAAGGGATCAAATCCAAAAGGAGGTAGAGTAACATATAAAATACCCATCTCTCACAAGTGAAGGTCTTGCAATAGTTATAAAAAATGTAATAATTTTATTGCACATAGTGAGAGTATCTCTATTGGGTTCAAATTTAACATCATGGAAGAGATGAAAAACATGCCTACCAAAATAAGCATGTTGGAGGTGATAGTTCTACCTAATTTGTAAGATTTAATTTAAAGGACTATGAAAGAGTAAGAAAAGAGTTATGTTAAAAATAAGCAACCAAAACCCACCCTAGTCAATATAGCTAAACAACAAAACATAGTAGCAAATCATCCAACTGATATCTAGGTTAACAAGGTTGATATAATAAATGACCAAAATCCTAAAATACAAAATACACCATGATTTTATGATCCTAAAAATTAAAAACTACTTATTGATAAGTTACATAGTTGACTTAGGGTCAATAATAACTTTTATGCCAAAAGTAGTTTATGAAGAAATGGGGTTACCATACGCCAAGACAATAGGAACCCCATATATATGGATGGCACTAGAGTGATATTAGTAGGAGTTCTTAAAGATCTAATTGTGATTATAGAAAAGCACAAAGAGTTGGTATTAGTGTAGGAGGTGATCATCAATAATATTTTGCTATACTATGGTATGCTATTATCTAGAGAGTGAACTTGCAAGTTTTCAAGGAATTGTATATTGGTTACTGATTACACCTACATGAATGTGCCTAGAAATGTGAAAATGATCAAAATAGAAAATAAAATTCCATAGGTTCACCGTAGGGGACTATTCCCCTCTTGGTTGTTCCCTTTTCCCCTTTCCTATTCTTTATAACTACTTGTTGCACAAATTGGATGATGATGCCATGATAAATTAGATGATTAAATCCTATATATGATTAAAAATTTGAGATTATTATGATAATTATTGTTCCTTAAGATTAAAAAGTTTCAAGGGATTATTATGAAGAGATTGAGCCTAGGACATAAATCAATATATAAGAACCATCTAATCTCCTTACTCTAACAAGTCAAGAAGTTAAGAATGCCTACACAATGCATTTTTATGGTACCAAAACAAAAAATGGGGTAGGAATTGGCATTCAATTCATTGATCTATAAGGTGTACAAACCAGTTTTTCATGTAGTTTGTTATTCAACTAATGAACAATATCGTAAATTATGAGATAATATACACTAGCTTTAGAAAATATAAAAATATGGGGTTTGAAAACTAGAGAATATATGGTGACTTTGAATTAATTGTAAACCAAGTTAATACACAAAACAAATAATGAACATTTAAAGTTGTATAAAAACTAGATATGTTATTTATTACATATATATGTAATACATTGAAATCAAAGAAATCCCTAGGGATTGAATTTTGAAGTAGATGATTTGGTAGGTATGGTATTAATATTTGAATATATCATGGACATGTGGGATAAACCAAAATAGTTTGTAGTATTTATACCAACCATCATAAATAACTCTGATTACTGAAAGGTCTTCAATAATTATAAATAAATTATTGAGTTCCTAATAATGGAAGCCCAACATGAGGAAGAGAAAAATGAATATGATGATGACATTAAAGATGATATTATATAACTGAGAACAAACTAGCTACCAAAGTGGTTAATTACCATGGAAATCGTATTCAACCCAAATGACAACATAAGAAAATCTAGCATCAAGAAAAACATTTCTTATCATCATGCCAAGATTATCAAGGGTAAGAACTTGCTACTTACAAAGGAGTACATCAAAGGAGAGATTTACCTATTCAAACATATCTATGGAAAATATAGGGATATCATTGCATGGTCATATGAAGATATTAAGGTATATTATTGGAGTATCATAGAACATACCATTGAGCTATAACCTAGTGACCATTTTTGTATCAAAACAACTAATAGATCCGAAAATAAATGTCATAATGAAGAAAGAGATATTCAAGCCCTTACAATACTAAATCATATTCCCTATCAAATTATCCAAATGGGTTTCTAACCCACTTTTAAATACAATAAGAATAGCGGTATACGGTTGTGCATCAATTTTAGGAATTTGAATAGAGCTTAACTGAAAGATCGCTAGCCTTTGCCAATAATTGATCAAATTTTGTAAAAAGTAGTAGGCTCTCAGATGTTATTGCTTCTGGATGGTTTCTTGGGATATAAAAAAATTTGGTTTAAGTATGATTATCATCATAAAAAACCTTCACTACTAATAGAGGAACCTTTTCATACTAGACAATGGCATTTGGGCTATCAAATGCATGTCCTACTTTCCAATAGAATATGGACATTGTTTTCACTAGAATAATTGGTGAAAAAATCCCTATATACCTTGATGATTTGATTATGTATTAAAATATAGAATTAAGCTCACTAAACATCTATATTACATATTTAATAGGTGTAGGGATTTTGGTGTATCATTCAATCCCAAAAATTCAAATTTCATAGTCCGAGGAAAACTATTAGGTCATGTGGTGTTAAAATATGGTTCAACCATAGAATTCAATAGGATAAAGTCCATTCAAGACCTTCTCCTTCGATCATAAATTAAGGGAATATAATTCTTCCTTAGGTAAAATATAATTTATTGTCAAATTCATAACCAATTTTACCCAAATGGTCATTTTGATAATCAATATGCTTAAAAAGGATGTTATTCTAGTTTAGACTGATGAAGGTAAGAAATCCTTTCAAGAAACCAAAGATGCCATAATTGAAGTTGTAATCCTAGTCAATATTTATTTATCCAAAGAGTGTAGGTTCTATGTATTTGGCATAGATGAAAGTATGGTCATCATCCTAACCAAAAGGGATGATATGGCCAAAATACATTCCATATTGTTTATGTTTCAAGTCATCCATAACTATGAAGAGAGATACACATTCAATTTAAACATGTGTTTTCCATCACGTAATTTCTTAGAAAGTTTAAATATTACTTTTTATAGAGCAAAACAATTATATTCATAGTACACTCTAATTTTCTATCTATTGTACTTATGACGAGTTGGGAGAAAATAGAGCTAGATAGAATAATAACAATTAAGAATTTAATATAGAGATAAAACCTACCAAGATCATCGAGGGTAGATCCTTGTGTGAAAATCTAGCAATATAAATCTTAAAATATTAGGGTGACCTAGTGGAGGAAATCAAACTAGGTTATAGGATAGGATGGATGAGGGACATTTACAAATACATGGCCTCTTGAAAAGTGCCAAAAGGATTGATAGCTAAAAAAATGAGTTTGATTTAGAAAAATGTGATGCATAATGTATGCTTTGATAGTGTCTTATTCAATAAAGAAAATGATGGTGTCTAGTTATTATTCATTAAAAAAGTAAACATGAAAGTTTTGATCAGATAATATCACAATGGAGGGAGTTATACTATGCCAATCACGAACCACAAAATCCTAAGATATGGATATTATTTTTCCACTATATTATTCAACTAATTCCAATGGGTCAAGAATTCCAAATCTTACTATATGTTCATGGGGAATAGAAGAAGAGAATAAAATTTCCTAAACCCTATTATTTTTACTAAACCATTATGGTAATGGATCCTAGACTTGATTGGTAAAATCAACCCTATAGAAAGCATAGAACATGGATTTATCCTCCTCACCATGAACTATTTCACAAAATGATTCAAAGCAATCCCAATCAAATTAGCCAACAAGAGGTATTGGTCTAGTTGATAAAAAATATTATCACAAAATTCAACATTCCAATTACCATAGTCACTGATAATACCACCTATTTTAAACGGGTAAAAATGATGAAATTTTTGCACTATGGATGCGATGGCGGAACTGGCCCATATTTTGGCTAGTTTTCCCTGCTCTTCTCTACCTGGGAATGATGTGCTAGCATGGGGGAGGGATAATAGAGGGATATTTTTGGTTGTTGTTGGTTATTATGTTTTGGATCAGCAATGGTTTGGGGAGGATGTGATCCCATGGTGGAAGCAAGTTTGGAATAAGTTTATTTGACCTAAGTGTAGTTTTTATGTGTGGTTAGCTACTAATAATTGGTGTCTCACTTGGGATAATCTTCAAAAGCATGGTTTTGTTGAACCCTCTTTATGTTATAATTGTGGGAAGGATGAGGAGTCTATTGGGAATTTACTTCTCTAATGCGACTTTGCTCATCAACTCTGGCATTATTGGTGGGGAGTGTGGAGTCAATCTTGTTCGCATGTGTCATATATAGTTGATTTTTGGAGGAGTATGGGATGGCCTCCTGCAACGGCTTTATTTTTACAAGTTGGGTGGAGCATTGGTCCTTCGTGCATTTTTCAACAGATTTATCTTGAACGGAACCACCAAATTTTTCAAGGGAAGGAGTTAACTACTTCTCAAGTCTGGCAGAGGATTTTGTGAATGATCCAAAAATCTATGTCTGCAAAATGTTAGATTATTTCTCTCGTGGACCAAGCAAAACGTCAGATCAAGGAAATATTAGGTTTGTTGGCTAATGGTCTTGGTCCTAATGTCTCTTGTAGATGGATGGGTTAGAGTAATTGGGTGCAGTGGGCTGGTAAATGGAATATGCCTCCTCTGGGAGTGTCGAATATTAATACAGATAGATATTCCTAGGGTAATTCAGGTAATTTTGGTATTGGTGGTGTGGGGCGGGATAGTCGTGGTACCGTTCAATTTTTTTCTCTTGCTTGAAGGGATATCATTTTAATAATTTCATGGAAGCCCTTGCAATTTTATATGCTTTGGATCAAGGGTATGCTTTGGGTTGGCATTAGATTGTTTATGAATCTGATTCTTAAATTGCTATAAATTTGTTGAATTATGGGGATAGTCTTCATGGTAGTTAGCGATTGAGTTGGATTGCTCGAAAAATTCTCAATATATTTGCTCACTTGGAGTTCATTTCTTTTGTGCATATTCCCCGGGAGTGGAATGGGGTAGCATATTTGTTAGCTAAATGGGCTTCTGAGTTTTAGGATGGTTGGGATGTTCAAAATTGGTCTCAACTTTCTTCTGATTGCTCTCAATATCTCTCTTCTTTATTGAGAGCTGATATGTCTGAATAACTTCTTCTTTTTCTTTGTATCTTGGATGTTTTCCTGAGTTAATAAATTTTTACCCTCTTTTTAAAAAAAAATGGAGTATGTTGGATATTAATTCTAACTAAGAAAAATATAAAACAAAAATTTCTCCCGCGAATTGAGGAGGCCCAAAAATTTCTATAGGCCTTGAAGAGTCAATATGATTGTTGGACTTCTTGAATGTGAAATAAAGTTTTGTAACATAATTTTCTCTCTTGTAAATGTGAAATAGTGTAAAATAGCTGGAGGATATTATGGAAAAAGTTTTGTAATACTTCTGAGTTTATTTGGAATGCAAAACAACATTCTATTCAATGTATTTTGTCAAATACATGTTTGTTGTCTGTATTTTTTTGAAACCCATAGTCAACATTAAAAGCTCATAATTTTTTTTTTATAGATTTTTTTTCATGTGTTATACACCGTTGGAAAGGTATTTTTATTTAGAATCCACTACCAAAATTTCATCAAATTTTGAGCTATGTTTGTCCCTCAAATTCAGATTGTGCTAAGATACTATAAAAATTGTTGCATTTTTTGTTGTAATTTTTTTCTTGCTGCACTTTTTCTCTTCATTTTTGGGTCAAATACTTCAACACCATATTGTTTGATAAAGTCAAGAAAATATGCAAAATATATTTAAATTTATTAAAATAAGACTTTTAGGATTTTTTTTTTATATTTAAATATTTCTATCCAAGATGACATGTCCATATCATAACCAAAATATGACTTATATTTCATATATATTCAAAGTGGACGAGTATAATTTATACAAAACATTATCAATAAAGTATCAAACTTGTCAAATACTATGGTTTTGTCAATGTAGATATGATTTTATATAAGTAATTTGCTGGATATATTACATGTTTATCATATATTCTTCTTTATATTAATTTATCTATTAATTTGGTTTCTAGAACCATACAAAAATTTGATGGAGGCTCACATGGCGAGTACCAATTTTTTTTTACATTAAATTAGATGCCATACTTAGGGACTAAATTAGATTATTATTTTGTCAATATAAAGGTCATAATTATTGTAATTACGAAGCATACGATACATTCTCATTGATTGCAATATAAGAATTTACAAAACAGTTGAAGCAGTTGATTAACCGATGAGTTGGTTAATCAACGTAACTTGGAGATTGCCTACGAGCAATATTTTACAATAATGAAATACGCCATGCATAATATATGTCATATGCTCTAACATCCCCCCTTATTACATTATTGGCAAATTCCAATAGTTGCTCGAAATTTTTCATATTTGATACGGCCAAGTGCTTTGGTAAAGATATCTGCAACTTGCTCATCAGTAGGAATGTATTGGAGTTGTATATGGTGCTTTGGAACTTCATCCCGAATAAAATGACATCTGGTGTCAACATGTTTGGTACGTTCATGAAAAATTGGATTTTTTACAAGATTCAAAACACCTTGATTGTCGCAAAACAAATGAAGTGGAAGGTTCTTTGGAAGGCCCATGTTTGTAAGAATGCGACTTAACCACATTATCTCGCAGACTGCTTCACTGGCTGCACGATATTCTGCTTCTGTTGAAGATAGAGCAACCACATGCCGTTTCTTACCGTGCCATGAGATTGGTCCAGACCCGAGATGAAAAACATATCCGGAAGTGGATTTACGATCATCAAGAGATCCAGCATAATCCGAGTCTGTGTATCCAAGTAAGAAAAATTTATTATTCTTTCTATATTCCAGGCCATAATTTGTACTACCACGAACATAGTGAAGAACTCTTTTTGCTGCTTTCCAGTGACTCATCTTAGGCTCTTGCATGAATCTTGAAAGATATCCCACAAAAAAACTGAGATCTGGCCTGGTATTTGTCAGATATAGGAGACTCCCAATCAACTGACGATAGAGAGTTCCATCTACCTGAGGTGACTCATCATATCGAGATAACTTAAGTCCTTGCTCCATTGGAGTTGCTTTGGACTTACAATCAGTCATCCGATATTTTTCTACTAAAGTCTTGGCATATTTTTTTTGTGTTACTCGTATATGAAATTGTTCTTGAGTAAATTCTAAACCAAGACAATAGTGCATAAGTCCTAGATCTGTCATTTCAAATGATTGCTTCAAGTCTTTTTTCACTAAGCTAATCATACTTTCTGAGCTTCCTGTAATGATCAGATCATCTACGTAAAGTACAAGAATCACTATATCAGAACCATTTTTCTTGATATAGAGATTTGCATCTGAAGGACTTCTTTCGAATCCATGCTGCACAAGGTGACTGTCTATCTTGATGTACCAAGCTCGAGGAGCTTGTTTTAGCCCATACAAGGATTTAATCAATTTGCATACTTTTTGTTCTTTCCCCTTGACCACAAATCCTTCTGGTTGAGTCATGTATACTTCTTCTTGTAAGTCACCATTCAAGAAGGCACTTTTAACATCCATCTGATGTAATTTCCACCCAAACTGAGCTGCCATGGCACAAAGTACACGAATGGTAGTCATTTTTGCAGTAGGGGCAAAAGTCTCTTCATAATCTATGCCTTCTTTCTCGAGCATATCCCTTTGCAACAAGCCGGGCTTTATGCTTATCAATAGACCCATCTCGCCTTATATTTCACTTTGAACACCCATTTGCAGACCTATGGGTTTCTTCCCTTTTGCGGATCGACTAACTTCCAAGTATTATTTCTAAGGAGAGATTGATGTTCTACATCCATGGCCTCTTTCCACTGTGGTTCATCAAGTGCAGATTGAACCGTTGTGGGTTCGTTTGTATTCAATGTAGACATATAAATTTTTTCTCCATCCTTTTCTTCCTCTCTATCATTTTCTCGTACCCATCGACAAATCATCAAAGTGTTGACAAAGTTCGTCAACCTCTCGAAGTAGATTCTTCTCGCTCTCATATTTTGAGTCATACTGCGAGTACATGGCCTATCAAGAGATAGATCTGGAAGGGATTTCAACTTAGCATCTCTCAAAGTGCTAGTATACCATTTTGGAATTTTTTGTTTTTGCTGTGGAAGTTGAACCTCCTTCTTAGGCTCTTCTTCATCTAGGTATACAGTTGTGGATGTGTCTTTTGATGTGAGAGCTTCATCAAATATAACATCTCTACTTACATGTGTCTTCTTGGTCTTAGGATCAATCAATCGATAACCTTTTGAGTACTCATCATAACCAAGAAAGATACACTGCAGGGTTTTCTCATCCAGCTTCCTCCTTTTCTGTTTTGGAATGTGCATGAATGCTTTACATCCAAACACCTTCAGATGAGCAATGGAAGGTTTCTTATCACTCCATGCTCCTTGTGGAGTCTTCCCTTGTAGAGCTCTAGTGGGTGCTCTATTTAGAAGGTATGATGCTGTATTTACTGCTTCTGCCCAATATTGATCCTCAAGATGTGCTCCTTTTAGCATACATCGAACCATTTCCATAATGGAACGATTTCTTCTCTCTGCAACTCCATTCTGCTGAGGTGTATAGGCTGTAGTCAATTGTCTTTTGATCCCATGTTCCTTAAGAAACTCTAAAAACTCTTTAGAGGTATATTCCCCCCTCGATCCGAGCGGAGGGTCTTGATCAAACATCCCGACTCCTTCTCAACAAGTTTCTTGAACTGTTGAAAGTAGAGAAACGCTTCTGATTTCAACTGAAGAAAGAAAACCCACATCTTCCATGAGTAATCATCAACGAATAGTTGAAAATACTTTTTCCCACCATAGCTGGTTGGCATAGGACCACACAGATCGGTATGCACAAGCTCTAAAGGTTTTGCAGCTCGAGAGGAGCTGGCTTCAAAAGGCACTCGATGTTGCTTCCCTGCTAAGCAATCCGAGCAAACTGGTAAGGTAGATGAGAGGGGTGGAAGACCTTTCACTAACCCATATTTGTGTAATTCAAGCAAATATCCAGAACTGAGATGACCATAACGTCGATGCCAAAGAGAGGTGGCCTCCTTTGTAGTTGCAACCAAAGCAATATGGGGAGTGGAAATAGCATCGAGAATAAACAAGCCATGTTTGTAAGATCCAGTTGCAACATGTTTACCACTGTGTGTGATAAAACATCTCTTCTTGCCATTGACAATGCGAAACACGACTTCCATGTTTCTATCCAACATTTGTGGAACTGATAGTAAATTATTGGCTAAGCCAGGAACATAGAGAACCTTTTCAATCTGACACTTACCATCAGGAAGAGACACAGAAATATCTCCTTCTCCTTTTACTTGATATACCTGATTGTCAGCAATTGTGACTGGCTTGCCCTCTTTCGCCACAAAAGTATCAAACCAGGATTTATCGCCAGTCATGTGTTTGCTAGCTCCTGAATCAATATACCATACAACATCTATCTGGGAAGACGAAGTATGAGTCATGAGCACCTTGTGTGCTCTTTCAGAGTCAGAATCTGAATCAGACTCAGGAGAATTTGAGTCTGAGTTGGATTCAGCATAAGCAACATGGCCTTTAGATTGCTTATGCTTATTGTATTTTTTCTTGTGCTTGCCCTTCTTCTGTGGACCTTTGTCATTTGGTTGCTTGTTTTTAAACCAACACCTGTTGGTGTCATGGTTATTCATGTCACAAATTTTGCAATATTTTGTATCTTGTTGTTGAGATTGCTTCCCTTTTCCTTTGGAAGAAGCACCTCCTTTTTGAAACTGACCTTGCTTTTTACCACTTTGTTGTGTGGATAGAGCATTATCAGGCATATCATCTTTCTGGACCTGAGTTGCCTCTTCAGTTTGAAGCAAGTTTACCAGTTCCACAAAAGAGACTTGTCTACCAGAGACATTGAGAGAAGTGATCAACATCTTGTAGGAACTTGGTAATGCTCTCAAGATAACATAATTCAAGACATCATCATCCACAGGTTTTCCCATAGCATTCAATTTTGCTTTCAAGTCTGCTACTCTGCAAAGGAATATGTCAATTGTTTCTCCGTAACTCATACTGAGATTATGTAGTTGAGTTTGAAGATGAAGGATAGAGGATTGATTCTTGCCTTCAAAAACTGTGAGCAGGGCATCCCAGTGCTATCTTACTAGTTTTTGCATCACAAATATGAGGCTGCACCTCATCTCGTAGTAGCAAGTAAGATAAATACAAAACTCTTCTTGTCTTTTTTATCCCAAGCATCTTGATCTGTTCCTGGTGATGTAGGACGTGTTTCAGTGCTAGTCACTACATCCCATAAATCTTCCAACTGAAGTATGGCTTTCATCTTTGTCTTCCATGGAACAAAGTTAGGACCTTTCAACAATTGTGAGTCTGAGAGATACTTATGAATGGTGGCCATTATGAAGGTTCCTTATATCACCAATTGGTCTCCCTTTCTTTATACCTCGCGTATCTTTATATTGTAACCATTCAACATATACCCGCCCTTACGTGAGGGAAACTATAGGTATATATGAACAAGTATACTACTCAATATGTACTCGCCCTTACGTGAGGGAGACTATAAGTACATATGAGAAGCACAATATATTGAACATAGGCGATACTGAAAGGGCATCGTGTTGTTAATGACACCTACCATAGAAAGTTTTATTCCGCATGCGTGGGGCGTAACTTCCCCTAAACACTTTGGAAAAATACTTTCGTCAAGATTTACGCCTAACAACAATCACGATGTGGGTATGAAGTGGAAATGAAACAAAAACAAAGTTTGCCTTATCTCTCCCCGACGATTTATAGAGAACAAGCTCAGACGTCGTTGTTGCAGCTATATTAGGCGGCGAATACAGTAGTCCAAAGCACGACAACATTACCTGTAAGTGTGGACCAGAGGTATCTCAAATACCGAACGCTGCTGTGCAATAAATTGCACAAATAGGGTATAAATTTGGGGTCTTATACTTTTGTTTAATTTATGATTGTGAATGCAAGAAAACAGAATATTTAAATGCAAAAAAAAACAATCATAAATGCCCACAAATTTTATCTCCTATAAAGTTGATTTCCCCCCTTTATCTGTTAACTTTGCAAATGAATAATGTGAAGAAACTGAGATCTCCCCCCCCTTTGATTTGCAAATGAGACAAGATGGGAAAAAAATACCTAAAACCAAGTGTTATAGGCGTCAAATCACCATGTGAAGGTGTCAAATGCACGGCAGGGCATCAAAAAACCCCTTCTCCGCCGTCACAACTGCATTCAGGGCGTCAAAACGTCGTCTCCGCCGTCACAAGGGCGCGCAGGGCATCAAAACTGCGCCGCCATCACAAGTGCACAGAGGGCGTCAAAGCGGCTGCGCCGCCGTCACAAGAGCGCGTAGGGCATCAAAAAAAAAATGCTGCCGGGACTGGAACCCGTAACCTTCGGGTAAACAGCGAGCGCAAATACCACTGGAGCCAGCGACCCCGACGAAATGAAACAGGGACGAGGAGATATTAGAGGCTTTGGGACTGTGCGAGTAGGAAAAAAATATTAGTCCCACATGGCCGATGCGGCCACTGTGGGAAATTTTTTATTTGCCGCAACGAACATAGGAGATTCGGTTGCCTTCGGGCAACCACCCCCCTCCTTTTGCCTCCGTCGAACCCGCCTTTGTCGAACCGCCTCGATTCGCAAACCGATCTGCGTGTCCTGTCCTGTGTCTGTGCTCGCATCAGTCCCGTCTCGTTGTCAGTCCCGTCTCGGTCTACTCGTGTCGCTCCCGTCCGTCCCGCGTCTCGTGTCGCGCCTCGGTCTGTTGTCAGTCCCGTCTGGTCTGCGTCTGCGTCAGTCCCGGTCTGTCCTCTGTCTGGTCTGCGTCTTGTGCCCGTCTGTGTCTTGTCTCCATGGCTCTGATGCCATATTGAAATTACGAAGCATACGATACATTCTCATTGATTGCAATATAAGAATTTACAAAATAGTTGAAGCAGTTGATTAACCGATGAGTTGGTTAATCAACGTAACTTGGAGATTGCCTACGAGCAATATTTTACAATAATGAAATACGCCATGCATAATATATGTCATATGCTCTAACAATAATAGTACATTTCTAGCCTTGATGGTGAGATATTTTTTGGTCTTGTAAGAAAATAAATCTAGTTGATATATCCACTATAATATTTGAGTACTATTTTGTGATTAATTTAACATGAACACATAATATTTATTTAAAAATAGACCACTAATCTTTGTGATAATTGGATAACTATCAATTTGACTTAAATCCAATGAATCACAACAAAACAAAGCATATTAATATTCATTTTCGTTACATTTATAATTTGATCCAAAATGTTTATCTCCATAGATTTCTATAGTTTAAAGAATATTATTATTGGTATCTTAACCAAAGCACTATGAAAGGCCAACTATGTCAAAAAAAAATCAATGCCTATGATATATGAAGATGATGTTTAGGAAGAATTAAATATTGTATATCTTCCATATCCTCTTCAACATGATTCATAGGGATGTTAGAATGTGTAATTATTGTAAACTTGATTTTCTGTGAGAGGTGAGCTATTCGATGCAAAGGTAAAACTTGCATTAACCA